>OU342442.1:6985000-7395000 GCA_910589575.2 Carcina quercana
TCAAGGTCTATACATAAGTACTGTTTTTGTGCTGTCATGATGTAGTGTCAAATGAGGAATGTGGCAAATAGCCGAGGCTGATGACTATCGTTTCGTTGTGTACCTATCCGGCAGTCACACAATCATAACGTCAAGAGCGCACAATCAGCGGTTCAATGGCAGAGGCAAACAATGCTCGATGACAGATCTAACATGAAGGCAACTGCAACTCATTATTGTATCAATGGAGAAATCAGCCATGTGGGCGACGAATGAGATGACGAAATATACTCGGCAGCAAAATTGCAATGAGTCGGGAGGCAGTAATTTGAATGCACGACGCAAGCCTTAGAAACCTTGTAGGGATTAAAAGCAACCAAACTTCGTCGCTTGACAATGCAGTATACAATAGCGCTTCCAATAGCAAGCAAACGAGCGCTACCAATTTAGTCTTCGATCATTGATAGCCATAGTAATTTTAGCTCCTTCAATATGAAATTGTAATACATGAGTTGTTGTTCAGTCAATCTTAATTTTGTTACCAATAAATTAAATGGCACTATTTGGATATTCCTTACTGGAAAGTATTTCAGTTTTATGTAACATGTATAAGGTTTTCTTTTTAGTTTGACTTTGTATCAATGTTTTTTGTTTACATTTTTGATTATATTTATTTAGATTACCGATATTTATCCGTGACAGCAAGTAACTGTCTAAATTTGACTGATGATAATGGGCTCATTGCGATAATTATTTACTGATAATTAATAATTTGATGTTATTAAAACTACGTAACAAGTTGCGTGAACATCTTACCTGTTTCTGAGTTTTGTCCGGCAGTATTATCGAGAGCTCGAAGGACCTATTTTTCTTGTCCTTGCTTCCAGATCGCATCAATTTTGATGAGGATCGTGTGATGCTCTGGGCTTTTTCTGGGAGCTTCATCGCCACTATTGACATGCTGCGTGAGAGTCGGCGGCCCAATTTGCGCGTACGCAAGGACATGGACCCGCTGAGCCCCCGCTTGCGTCCCTCGACCACCGGAGGCGGAGCCTCCTCCACATTTACACCCTCTTCACTTGCACCAGCCATTTCACTATCCTAATAAACACCACCGAGCAAATCCTTTACGTCAACATTCACATCTCCAACAAAATCGTGTCACTAAACTGATCCTTCGCAAAACACTTCGAGAAAGTCAGTTACCACTGAGTCATCCTTACAGTATCCGACAAAAGAGTGCACTTTTCAAATGTTGATCCACATCGTGACTGCGCACCGGTAACGGAGATCACTGCAGTTCGGACGGGTCAGATGGTGATCATATGGTCACGAAGCCGGTTCCTGAGACTCGCTAGACGCTATTCAGGAAATCGTCTAAGGTAAGTACCGTAGCGAGGATATTTAGCGAATAGAGCGTTTATATAGCTAGAGTGAGCGTTGAGTTTAAGCAGGGCGCGTTATCGTAATGTAGCGAGAACGAGCGTCGCGTCGCGTCGCGGACGTGTGCGCTATAGTTCGCGGTGCGAGCAACTAGCGAGCGCGCGGGCGACTGGTTGTCGTGCCGCCTCCGCCTCCGCCGCCGCCGGTGCGAGGTGGTGCGAGCGAGGGCTAACCGCTGCGCTGCAGCCAGCAGCGCGCGCCGACCGGCTTTCCGACCCCACCGCGTCACAGCGCCATAACAGCTTCAAATCAAATTACTTATCGAAACGTATTGTAGCATTTAAACGCTGCGACACAAAATAAATGATCAGCTGCCTCTAACAATGGGTCGTAGAGCGCTCCCACGAGATGTTCGACGCGAACGTTTAATGATCCAATCGGGACATGACATGGACGCCGACGGGCGGGGGCGGGGGCATGACTTGTTTGTACCGATCTAAGATTTTCAAGTTCAGCTAACGGACATATAATCCTTTTGATGTTAAATGACTTGTTTTATCTTTTAGTGATTACTGGTGGACTTACCTACATTTAACTGCTCTCGATTTAATTCATCTATATAGCGTTACATTTTAGCCAGCAAATGGTGCTTGAAACTGAAGCCGCCGTGTGGCCTGAGCATTATGGTGGCCCTATTCCCTATCTTTGAAAGATTTCCCCTCCGCAAAAAAGGGGTACCCATGCCATAGGGGTGTGGGTAAAAGGTGAGGGGAAAAAATCAGGAAATGCGTAGCAGCATCTATCTATGAATTAGCAACATCTTACTGTGATCAGCAATCCATCAACCAAGCGTGATGTGATATGTGAGTTCAGCGGACTATTTCTCTGACTTAAATAGCTTTTCGGATAAAAGCGGTAAGTTTTTAGGGTTCTGTAGTCATACAAGTAACTTATAGTTTCCCTCTGTCCTTCTGTCCGTCCGCGGTTTAGTTCAGAGACTATTACTACTAGAAAGCTTTAATTTGATACGGGTATACATACATATTACGTCGACAAAGTGGTAGAATAAAATCTTGAAGAAAAATAAATTTTGCGAGCCACCCCGCATACACGTAATTTGTGTAATCTGAAGAAAAGAAATGCACTGTAGTAGCGTATATACTGAAGCTAAAAGGAAAACTATCACGGTTAAGTTGGCTTTACCGGTTAAGGAGTCAAAGTCGATCGAATTATAAAATATACTTGGACTGGTCTTAATGAACATTTCGTAAAAATTTCATTCAAAATTATTTTTTATAAAACCAGTTCAACTACGGAACCCTACACTGCGCGTGTCCCGACAAGCATTTGGCTGCATTTGAATTCTCAAGGACTATAATCATCACATTGTAAGAAGCTGTTCACTCTCTCAAGCGCTTTCAATGGTTACTACCATTGAAAACTAAGATTTCTCTAGCCCAAACATTATTACTCCCTATTCTTGACTATGCTGATTCTTGCTTCTTGGACGTCACCGAAGAGCTATTAAACAAACTTGAGCGACTTCAGAATCTTTGCTTACGCTTCATCTTCGGGTTGCGAAAATATGACCACGTGTCAGTTTTTCGCCCTCAGCTCAAGTGGCTCCCTATCCGCCTTCGTAGAAATGCTCATATCCTTTCCCTTTTGTACAATATCCTAAATAACCCTTCTTATCCTAGCTACCTAAGTGAGCGATTTACATACTCGCATCCTACTGACCAACCTTGTCGAGCTCACATTAGGACAATCCTGTCCATCCCTTCCCATCACTCCGATTTCTATTCCTACTCATTCACGGTTCATGCAGCCAGATTGTGGAACTCGTTGCCTCACACTGTACGCGACAGCAAAACTGTTTCCGCCTTTAAGAAAAACGTCAAGGAATATTTTCTATCACTATAAGTTAATATATAATTATAGTATGTAAAGTATGTATGTATTATTATTGATATATATTAGTTTGTTTTTGTAAATCGTATTTATGTAATCGTCTATTATATTTATTATATCGTACACGCCTAACTGCCCTCCTTTCTTTAATATTTCTCCTTGACCTAGGACTGCTGGAAGAAATTTCTTTTAGAAATAAGCTGTTCCTTTTGTATATATTTTTTCTGTTTCTTGTGTTATGTAATGTTTCCGTGTACAATTCAATTCAATTCTTGATATTTATGGCAACTACCAACTTCATGGTAATTCTGCCAAAATCTGGTGTCCAAAGAGGCAACGTGTAATAGGAAATATACAATACCGTGTACAATAAACTGTTTAAATAAATAAAATAAATAAATAAAGCCCATTTTGACACCTGTTATGGTGACGTGATTAGGGACGTGAACTAAATAAATCGGTAACCTGCGCATCCGATTATCACGAGAAGTCGATTCGCAATTCTATGAGCTTTTAATCGATTTTGATTTTATTTTATTTTTAAGTTCTAGAAAGTGATACATTGGATCACAAAAACCTGTTCTTTATCAAAAATAAGACAAGTCGGTCAATTTAATTTAATCCACATCTTTTTAATCATTTTCCACTCAAATTAGTCAAGCAAATAAAACAGTCATTAAATAAAATAAAAATTCATGTCAACTACTTATCGCGATCATCCAAAAACGGATTTTTTTGGACGTTTTTGGAATTCAAAAAGCTAATAATATTTTATAAATTTTACTCTTGATTTTACCCAAAGTTATTACATTCTATAGTCGTAACTATCTGTCAAAACGGGCTTCTTAGAGTGTGAGGACTATAGTTTACCGAATTCGTTAAATTTATTGTTACCCTAGTTGACCCTTGGTCGCAAGGATTAGTTTGATCCTCCACACCTCTTAACTTGATACAAAATTGTGATTAAACAATACACCTAGCGGTGGGTCGGTGCGGTGTAGTGCCCACAGCTAGGTTTACTTGTCACAGGTCAATACGTCTCAAGGTGATCGTGTTTCTCAGACGAGATATCGTTAGTCTCCTACCATACACTCAACTCGTGTTCTCGTTATTATTTCATAATAAAAGATACGTATTCAATCACAATCGGATGATGACATTTTAAGTTAAAACAGGATATCGGGAACGTCATTGTTATTAAAATTCATTATTTTTAAAACTTAGAAATGTAATCAACCATTAAAAGAGATGAATCCAAATTTGAAAGTCTTCATCATTTAAAGTAAATGTAATGCTGTATTAAAATTGTAGTATTTCTTGTCACTAAAAAAACATGTCCTGTGGTGGAGACCTGGTTCCTGTAGCACAGGGGATCCTAAGGAGCCAGTCTTCATAAAGTCACGAACCCCTAGAATAAAGTGATTATATAATTAATATGTACAAACATTATGGAGAAAAATAAATATGATTCTATTATATTTCTTATTATATAAAAAAGAGTGACTTTGCCTGCCTCATCACAGTCATTATCTGTTCTGTTCTGACCTACCTATAGAACGGTACGGACTGATTCTTGCTTACTGAAGCGTTCTTGCCGGTTCGAGGAGGTAACTGAAACAGAATCGGTAGGTGTGAGACGGGGCTTACAAGAAAGTCCTGATCATGAAACATTTCTGCGAACACCGAACCCTCTACATCCACCACCACATGTTACACCTGTTAGACGCGTAAAACGGACATAAGAAGAAAACTACCACATAAATATCAGAATATATAAATATGAATCATATTAAACAGATGTCATACATACGTATGTTGAATCTGATACATACATAAGGAAGTAGGTGAATATAACCTCACAAGAGACGAGTGAGAGAGAGAGGTCAGTTATTAGTAGGTTAATAAGTTAATAACATGATAATGAAAAGTGTTTTGAATTCGCTTTCATTCTAAAAATTGCTTATTCATACTCTGTAACGAATCGTATTTGCATTTAATCTCCATGGTCCAAAAACTTATGAGTGATTAAAAAGCGAGGAAAAAGTTAACATAACATCTGTCAAACGCCCATTTAACAGGGCAAACAAAAATATTATTCAGTGTTTTTATCAAGTTTTTGTTCTCTGGAGCACCACTGAGCAAGTAAAATTGTTCTCCAGAATAGATGATGTGTAATATAAAAATAGATTAAAATAGAACAATGCAGTGAGTACTTGCCTCTTTGAGGTTTTGGCAAAAAAAGCATTTAAATGAACAAGTTAAAGCCACACGTAAATAAACCTAGTATTTCTTATTCTAATTCTATCGCTTGATCACTGAATACGCTGTGTTACAAACCGATGTATGCTGACGGTAAAATACCATTGCCTGCCAGCTCAATTTCTGACAGTAGTGCCTGTTGATACGCAGTTTATACATCACAGCGATGCGAAAGCATAGAATCCATACTTCCATACTAATATTGTAAATTCAAACTGAGTTTGTTTGTTAGTTCTTCCTAGTTCTACAAGTAAATAAAGTTTTAAGGCGCTAGTGTAAGTCACCTAAAGTGCAGTTATTCCGTCCTATCCTCCCGTCGTCACGGATTGTCAGAATGACTTCACTTTTTGTACAGGAATAATTGAAGGTCCTAAAAGGACATAAGGTTCTTTTTATACCGATCGGGCTAGTAGTTCCCGTGGGATACTTTTCTTAGCTTAGCTTAGACTTAGCTTTATTGATGGCAAAATGTAACATTTATGAAAATAATATTTTGAAGATTGACAGTGCAGTTGTTTGGCCGGAAGAGCAACAAAAAAATCAGAATGCCACCAATAAAACCGAATGTTTAGTGGGTAGCCCGCTGATAAATCGAACCCGTGACCTCTGTAATAGTCAGTCAAAGTACTTGTGTAGCCACCAAGCTGCCGAGGCGGTAAAATATCAATGAGCTCAAGTGTTGTCCCACATTTTGGTGTTGAGAAATCTGGTCACGCCAAGCGCTGAGTTTACTATGACCTCCGGAATTAACTTGCACACTGCACAGACGCAGTTCTACCTGTTGAATGACTAGAAAATGCATTCATCTTGCTGCAAGGAACTGTCATAGTAGTCATGTAATAACATCGACGATTAGACGACGGCAATCGGCATGAGTTGATAGTTTTTTGTCCCGCTATGTGGACTATTGCTATTGCGTCTGAATAAAATCATAGACGTTTCTAAATTAAAGCATTTGGATTTCAAGAAGTTGGTATTTTTATGTTAATCGTGTTTTTATACTGTACGAAAAGCTAAAAACTATTTTTGACACTGCATTTTTAACAGTTGGCCTTTATCTCACTTGATGGAAAGTGACGATAGAGCCACGCCGCTGGGTGGGAAGCGTGCACAACCAAAAGCCTCAGGTATGAGGCGATGGCTCTGCTACTTTTATAAAATTATTGTATTTTTTTAAATCCCATTTAATTTTCTAACCACGATTAAAACTATACTCGTTTCAGGTAGTCTGTCTGTCTGCATTAAAATGTCATAACATTCAAATCGAATGTGTCATTTTATTTACTTTTATAGATACAGGAAAAGAACCGTAAAATGTGCTAATATATGTATTTGAACGAGTATCTTATATCTGTCCCATGCCACTAAGTTTTAATGCCATGTTTATTTAAGTAGTAATTTCAATGTTGGAAATTTGAAGTAATTGTTTCTTATGTTTACAGAAAAGTAGAATGGAATCGATCTGATGACTGGAAGGCACGTTACTCCAGACTTTATTCATCGAGATGTCTATTCCTGTTAGTATATTACATCATACGTAAGCCTCTCACATATTGACGTCTAACGGGCTTCCCAAGTGGGGATTCTAATTTCCATATTCAGCTCGACTGGCAGGCGGATTAGTGATTGATGTATAGCATTGGTGGTACGCAGGACACTGCTGTCGATTATTTAAAATATTACCATAACCACCTACTTTTATTTATTATTTATTTATTTACTACACCTACCAGAAAGAGACGGAATCCTATTCTAAAATCGAAACCACTAGGGAATACAATTTACCTGTTAATTTGAATAACATTGGTGAGCACTGCACCATTCTAACACCGCTTACCGTCAGGTAAAATAAAGACTAAATTCAAGTCATTTCTGAGTATAAAAATAAGTCATACATGATATTTTTTGATTTAAAAATTTCTTGCATTTATCGCTGCAAAAATTGCTAACGGCATTTAATTTGAATATAGAAAAAATAAAGAAATAAAAGAGGAACAAGATAAAATCATGTTAAACAGAATAACAGCGACAGCTCATCGCTTTCGGCGAATCGCTTAGACCTCAAGGCCTCTAGGATTTAGGTGGCAGTTCTGATGTTTACTGCGAACTTGACCATAAAAAGTGGAATAAGATTTGAGTCAAATTGTAGGGGCAATTTGCAATAACCATACAATATGTAATATTAATTCTCCTAGTCAATACACATCGAAAAGTAAAACTGTATTTTCCCGGCGACTTCGTCCTTCGGGAACTCAGGAATTCTCTTACATGAACACTTTACCGGATTATAGGTAATCTCGCCAGGCACTCTCCGGCGCATAAACTCTGTGCAAAGGCTCTCTTGCTTTGCAACGAACAAACACACTTTTGCATTATCCTAAAATGGTACAGAAGTAACACAGAATTTTTTTATAAAAATGATTTTCATTTTCAGTCATAATCCGCTGTATGCTCAGAGGTATGAGTCCACTGTTGGACATGATCCTCCCTCATATATCGCCATGATATACTTTATATGAGGAGATTTGCCATAATAGTCACGCTTGGCAGGTGGGCTGGTGGTCGCGGTTTTTGTTACATAGGTGTTGGGTTTCGTTTGTTAACTTGGGTGTCTTCAAGTCGAGACTGAACAGGCACCTTCTAGACCAACGCGCACCATCGTAGGCCACATCGTCACTTACCATCAGGTGAGATCGTGGATATTTTCCTTTAGTCGCTTTTTATGACCCCAGTGGGATGATAACGTGGTCTAAATTCTAAAGCTGAGATCACGCGGCATATGATAATATATTTTATGTTTCATATTAGGTACGTTAAATCCCAATTTACAACTGCAAAGCGTTTAAGAATCTTACGCCAGTTTTGTATCACTAACACCAGTGAACGGTAAGGACCTTTACATTCGAACGGTGATTCATCACTCGTGACTCACAGAAAGAAAAAGTCGAGCCAGCATCAGCAGCTATAACAATCCACCGCCACGAAACCGCCCTTTGTCGTAAAACCACAACAAACAATGCCTAGTTTATTTTAGTATGGTTTTCACCGTCGCTATTGTGTTTTTAATCGAGTTTATTGGCGAGTGTGTTTATATGGGTATCTAATGAGATTGTTGTGTTTTTATATGACAATCGTTTCATTCGTGCTTCGCTTTTCTTTTTCTTCATTTTTTGGAGAATCGTTAATCATTTTACCAATTTTAAATGATAATAAATTAAGTCAGTTAAAAGTTCAGCGTATTTTTATATAGTTTAATTATTAATATGTTTTCAAATCATCATCAACAGCCTATATATATGTCCCCACTGGAGAGGTTCAGGCCTACTATCCTACAGAGAGTGTTTTCAAATCAAATATACTTAATTGTACTTTTAAATATACATGATAAGGAGGAAAAAGCTATTTCTTATGTTAGGATATGCGGTCGAGAAATCGACTGGTCGTGGTTTTCTATTTGAATTGAGAGGATTCTAGTGTTAATTTTTAGGCCTCTTCTGTTGTTACCAATCAAACTCTTATAATATTGTATATTTATATGTAATTGCAATTGAAGTCAAGCTTTGGCATTAGTCGACTCATTGGAAAGAAACTGCAGATGGACAACTACTTACAGTTGATCTCAACAACCATAAAAAAGTGGCATGTTCGATCGTTCTTATTCTCTATTATTACAAATATTATAAAGTTCACTGTGTCCGTCTATTTCAGACCAAAGCAGATAGACGAGCGCCGCATCTCATTCCTCTCCAAAGAGTCGTCTCCGTACGCGTGTCTCCTGATGAAGCTGAAAGACAGTGACAGTGACAATGAGGTTGAGGAGTCGTATCGCTCCCCCAGCGCGCTCACCGTGCTGTCGGAACTATCCGACCCCTACCATACCGACCAAAACAGTCGCAAGTTAGTATCATATACTGGCATTAGTCCTATCCTCCAAGGAGATGGTGATAATTTATCAAAGTATGAACTTGTTGTATGTATTTTTATGGTGTCTTTTACTTTATATATATTATTCATCCCATAGTTTTTCGTTGAATAGTTTGGTGCACAAATTGAGCTACAGACACGCCATTGTACTAACGCCAGGGGAACAATCTTAGCTGACATTATTTTAATTAATATATTTTTTAATTTCCAGGGACGATGACTTGGGCGGCCATGACATGATGCTGCTCAACATGGTCCGAGGCCACAGTCGTGAGTCATACAACCAAGTGCCGAGTAAACCCCTCAAACTACACGGTGACAACATAGAGGATGAGTGAGTTGCTTTTATATCACATACAAAGAAATTATACAACTAGGATTTTTTGCGTTTAATGTTGGTAAGTTGTTGTTCCCAAGTTATATTATTCAGGGAACCCCGAAACTGGAAGAGCGTTCCATACTTTAGCTGTATGCATGATGAAAGTGGAAGCGGAATGCTTTGTGCGAGCTGTGGGAATTTCTTATGTGTACGGGTGCAGATATGCCGTTCTTATGTTTGTTCGGTATTTGAATAGCGACATTGAAATCAACATAGAGACTTTTGCATGCTGTTAACAAAATAGTCATTTAGGTTAAAGACGGAACAGGACGTCATCATTGTAAGCATGCTTAATTTCAATTGTGAATTACCGATTCAACTGGCGAAAACATTGTCTAATTTTGTCTATTTCTAAGACTTGTGAACTGTTTGAATACTCAGTCCACAACAATAACGTGTGTTGATGCTATCGTAGGACAATAGATAATTACGTTATAATCTTAATAACAATAGCATTTAAACGAATGTGATATCAAGTTGACAAAGACGTTACAACAATACAGTTTCCCCGGTTATTTTACTTTCACTCAAAATTGAATTACAAAATCTGTTAACTTTTTAACTTTCTCACAGTTTTGCGGTGAACGAAACGGCGCACTAATGTAAAATATCAATTACATATATTCAAACTTGACTATGCCACTTGGTGATTTCTGTGCGTTGATTCCAATTTAATAATTACTAATATAATTATAAATAGTAATTTATATTATTGAAGATATGCGTTACGTCGGGAAGTTACGGAATATCTTCTCGTCCAAAATATTTCGGCGTCTAAATACAAAAGTCTTTAGTCAGTGCGTGTTGCCATTGATGACATACGGAACCGAAATGTGGTCCTTTACTATTGGCCGAATAAACAACATCAGACTCTCACCGAGCTATGGAACGGGCTATGCTCGGAATTTCTCTACGTGATAAAATCCGGAATGAGGAAATCCGTCGACAAACTAAGGTTACCGACATACTCGTATCTCGACGAGTCAGTGAATTGAAGTGGCAATTGTCAGGCCACATCGCTCGTATTAAGGATCTCAAAATTTTTAAACTACTTTGTGGAGGGTCAGACAGATGGCAGCCGCTTCCTGTAAAACTAGTACCTACCCAATTACCTTGGGATTAGGTAGCTGACCCCATTGAGAAACGGGATAGGGCTAGGTGGATGATGATGATGGTAATTACATTTAATTAAGAGGGTATGCTGTTGTCAAAGCGCCCATACAAACGTAGTCCAGTCATATTTTGAGTATTAAGCTTTGAAAATCTATGAAATTTTCAAGACACAATCTAGAAACAAATATCTGTGTCGGTGGTGAGTCAGATTTACGTTTAAATATATACTTCCAGAGTTACAGGGCGTCAAAGTATTGTATTTTTCGGTAATAAAAAGCCCCAACTTTGAACCTGATTTACAAGAGTATGAATCAATTTAGAACAATTTGGAAAAAACACCGACATCTGAAATTTCATTAGTATACTGTATTAAAAAAATGGTTTCATAATATACTGTATCCTTCAAATGATCACTGGACTACGAAACATCCAAATAACGGGTGGATAACTTCGCGTAGTGTATGCTGTCTCACCGTACGCGCTCGGGTAGGATAGGGCTCGGATAGGGACAGCTACAAAACAATGCAACCTTGAAACTGACCACGTGGTCTTACCAACATAGCCTCTTAAAACACTATGTTGTAAATACTTAAATGAGTATGAACTCGATATCTTTGTGAATCTAACGGAGTGTTTCATTGAGTCCATTTCTCAAATCGATTTTTGTCCAAGAGCTTCGCTAAAACTATGAACAGGTCTGATATAGGTCGTCGCTCATCATCAGATCATGCGAATTTATTTGTTATTCAGATGTGGGCAGGTTTATTTTTAATATCGTTTAAATTGCGAGTTCATATAAAAATTTCTAGCGCCTAGATAATTATTCATGCAAAGTAACGTTAAGCGGCGCTAAGTTGGTGCTTTTCGAATTTCATGTCATCGAAACACAGTTCTATTTGTAGATTTGTAAACATTCACTTGACTTTAAAGTCAGTTTGGATAATGTGTGATTGGTCATAGATCTCGAATAATTTGGTTTACTACGAAAGCTGACAAAGCCAAGTCTCATCAAGCTACAGAATTAATATAGTACTACCATACAGATCGGACGTCCACCGCCTCCCACCAATCCACGATATCTTAGGGTTGAACTACACTAGCAGCGTCGATTTCACCGCATGCGGTCATACTACCGCTCTCTTTCTCGCTCTATTAAATGACGGTTCAGAGTAGCAGAAATGCATAGACGCATAGGAAAGTGCGACTTGGTGCTTCTAGGAGTAGTTCAACCCTTACTCTCCCCGCAATAATGTACAATTGTACATACAGTACTAGCACGCTATGTTTGCCCTTCTGAAGTTAGGCTCTCGGAGTTTCGCACATGTACAGTCGGAATGTATGACTGCGTATTATTTTCGATAATAACTGAATTAGATGACATACAACACTAGGACAGTTTTTCCCACCCGCTAATTTGCCTTGCCTCCCATTTATACGTTAATACTTGATACTTCGCAACCTTTTTGTAGCTAACTTCAGAGGGGCAAACATAGTGTGCGATTGCTGTATCATTTGTCAGGGCTGTGTCGCGTGCGTTGCAAATTTTTTTACTGTGAAAAAATGGAACAATCGTTTCCTATCTCACTCGCGCGTGAATACAAACGTCATCCGTTCCATGTCTGGGAATAAATACCGTTATCACGACATTTCTTTTGCAATGTTCGGGGTGTGATCTAGCGTACTGCCATAGAGTGGAACGCACTGCCAGCGTCTGTATTTCCACAATCTATAATCTTGCCGTAGGGTCCCAATTTCTATACCGACTCTAAAGTCCACTTTTGTGGACATGAGCCTCCATGATATATCGCACGAGGGAATTTGCCTTAGCACGCTTGGCAGGCAGATTGGTGGACAAAGTAAGATGTTGCTACCGAGGTAGATGCTACTGGCCACTTTCTGAATATTTGACAATTTGACATTGATACGGGGTGGTCCTATTCTAAAGCCGGGCCTTGAAGAGATTATTTCTCACAAATCTGTTGTTTTCTTGAGGACGGGTAACGATGTGCTACACACCGGTGTGAGATGGACTGAACGCAGCATTTCTCGATCACGGGTGTCCAGGATGTCGACACGGCGGGACATGGATATCCCCTCCATCTTGGCCTTCACCGCGAGCATCACAGCCTCTGAACCTGTTAGTACCTACGAGTACATGTGATAGAACATACATTCATGGTCCAACTTACAGTACAACAAATATGTACAATTAGTTACAGTTGGCCTTTATGTCACCTGATGGTAAGTGACGATAATGCCGTTGGATGTAGAACCTAATGAGACTCTGGCTCTATTACCTGTGATACAGAAACACGACAGTGCTATTAAAGGGCTGTTTGGCGGCAGAATTTGCTAACATAGTGCTAGCTATCCTGGCGGACATCGCAAATTTACCACCGACCAAACCCAGTACCGATACCCGCCACTGTGAGTCGAACCTGGTACATCCGGATTGTGAGACCAAGTGTGTAACAACTAGGCCACGGTGGCGGTTACAACTAGGTGGAACCACAGATAAGGGAGAGTAAGACAGATTGCTAACTTCATACATTAGTTCAAAACACGCTTAAAACTTATTATTGTCGCCGGTACCTCGTAGTTCGATTTATTATATTAGATGTCGCTACTATACGAGTATTAGCTGAAGTATGATATACCTAGCGCCATCTATTGAACAGTTGATGGCACCCATTGGATGTATTTGTGTGTATAAGTACAGTATGGCATAGATGTGTGTGTGATGGGAGACGTACAGTCGTACAACCCGTCGGAAATATCTGCGAACCTCGCTGGGATGCGCTTCCCCCCGCACCTCGTCCCATTTTCGCCTATCCAGTAGCTATGTAAAAGTGTAAACTTGTCAAGCGAAAGATTTCAAAATTTCGCTACATGACGTAATGATGCATTGGCTATGTAAGTATTGGTTACGATGTCTTGTTGCAATTACACCAATTTTTCCTCCCTTTTCAATATAGTTACAATGTATACGACAAAAGTAAAAAATGGATAAAATGCAACTTCAAAAGACCACTACGCGCGTCTATTTGTTAGTTTCTGACGTCTGCTTGCACGTCCAGTATGATTACTTTAGAACAACGTACAATACGTATGTTGTACAATGTTCGATGCAAATCAACCGGCCAAGTGCGAGTCGGACTCGCACACGAAGGGTTCCGTACCATTATCTATAAAAACGACAAAAGCATGTCTGTTACATGAGAACACCTTATTTTATTTTTTAAATTTAATTATTTATTTTTAAAGTGAATATATAACTAAATATTCTGTGAATATTTCAAGATGCCGTTATCAATATCGAGTACATAACACGTTTGTTGTGTGGGAGCCCCCTTCAATATTCATTTTATTCTTAGTATTTGTTGTTACAGCGGCAACAGAAATACATTATGTGTGAAATGCTGTCACAGTCACAAAAAAAAGAAATACACGGAAAGAAAACACAAGCCGTAAATAATCGCAAGCGCAACGCAACAAAAGCAGAGTGAACGAGAGTGCGGCAACTTCATACAAGCGCGCAACAAAGCTTCATACAATACACGTAAAAAAGCGCGGGAAAGGAGAACCCGACGACGCTGTCTCTGCAAACGCGGATCGGGCAAACGTATGCGGGGCGGGTGGGGGCTTTGGCGCGGCATCGGTCGCCTCGTAGGGCCTCTCGCGAACCCCGCTCACACTCAATTCGAAAAGACTGATTTTTAATATTTAAGATTATGTTCATTCCTCATGTAGATTTTTTTCCCTTGTAGTTTAAAAGTTGATTATTGAGAAGAATGCTCAACTGACCATAAATACCAATAAATACTATTTACACACATATTATTGTGATGATTTAAACTTTTGATTACCCTAGCCAACTTTATATTAGGTTAATATATTACAATTATATATAAATCATGATCTAGAGCTAATCATTTTTTCTGGTCCCTTTTTTTAAATATAAAAGACATCAAAATTCACACAATAATAAATTAACGTGTTTCTCAACCCTAGCCGGTAGGTGCATCTCGGTACATCGATTCAAGGTCACGGGACTGTTGCCGCACTCTCGTTCACTCTGACAGAAGTGACAGATATAACCGTTGTTGCAATATCAATGAAAGAAAAAACGTTCCCAAATATATTAAATATGCCTAGAAATGGGAGCCTTATATTTTCACACCCTAAAGGCAGCACACTCAAAATAAGAGATTTATTAAATCTTACGTTAATATACTTTGGGATTTATTTATTTGAATTTTTTGTATCTACGAAGGCTTGAAAATTCGTAATAGTTTTATTATTTTAATAGTCTAGCAATACTGTGTAGTGAACGTTACAAATGTATGCCATCTACCGGAATTCCGGATAACTGCATGCTTTTACAGCTTACTAAAGTCAGGTCTGTTCAATCGTGTGCAATGAATTAAAATGTTCAATATACACCTCATTAAAAATTTTGTCTTTTCGTGAGTAATGTTAGGAAAGTTTTGTATTTTTACATTCAAAATAAATAAATAAAATGAACTGGAACAGTATAATTCGATATTTCGTCAATTTCAGACAAATTTTATTTCTAACGATCTACTTGCTATCTACTATCGCCACCTAGCGGAACATTTTGTACTATTAAAAATTTTATATGGGGTTAGCAATCTATTCTTACTATGCCTTATCTCTGGTGGAACTAGTAAATATATAATGCCTAAACTTAATGATATCCTACTATATGTTATTAAGATGGTATGTTATAGTGTAGCGAAAACAATAGCGGGCAGGCTGCAAAATAAACAAGTGAAAGAGTAAATTTTTAAAAACCCGACTCTAATTTGACAATACATTGCTTTTTAATTAAAAGAGGCCCATATCGTCCCGTAGATAAGTTCGAGTGTCGATAGCGTAGAAGGCGATTCAAGGATACAACTAGGTCAGGGGACTACAAATATTTTAGCTACGTCACCGATTCGTCTGACTAGCTTAGTGAATATGGATAATACCCTCATAATATTAATCTTCGCTAAATCTACTTGCACTATCAATGGTGGAGACTCATATACAGCTGATAGTTAGGCATCTGACGCATATGAAACCTTACAAATGACACGTTCCGCTTGCGTTCCGCGTATGTATGAAGCCCCGGTCTGGACTTCTAATTGTAAAAGGTTTATAAATAAAGTATTAAAAACAGTATCAAATAAAAGTAACTTACTCACCATTTTTGAATAATTTGGAAAACCCACAAAACTGACAAGGCATAACCTAAAAATCAAAGGCGTCAATGAAATGACGTTTTCACTTAGTGCAAAAAGAAATGTGTAGAAACAAAAATGTGATTCTCTAAACATCTCTTTTAATATGTTCAATTATATATCCAAAGGCGCAACTTAAAATGGCAGAACTGCAAAAATACAAGGGTCCGCCTAAAGAAGAGATCCCTCGCTGGTCCATCCGCCGCGCGGTCTGTCCCGTGTGCTCCAACAAGTGGAGGGACAAGAGTTCCATCACCAATGTAAAGAATTCTGGTAAAGCAATGTCAAATCTCCTCATGGAAAATTCGTCGTGGCAATATATGACAGCGTCAAAAACGTGTAGCTGCAACAAGTGAAGCGAGGACAGTCGCCAATGTCAAAATGCTTTATGTCGAACTATGCATACTCGGTTTGCATTTGACTCTCATCTCTCCTGATGGTAAGTGATGGTAAGGCCGTTGGATGGTAAGCGTGGCACCCAGAAGCCTCAAGCTAATGACAACAGTGCTATAAAAACAGCTCGGCGGCAGACTTAGGTAACATGGTGATAGCAAGCCAAACGGACATATAAAATGCTCTACCATCAACCAAACTAAGTACCAACATGGTACCGAGTACTCATCGGGAATATAACCTGGGAACCAGATTGTTTGTCCAACATTTAGCCCACTAGGCCACGGAGGTTAATAAATCCAATAATATGACAATCTAAATACAAGATGACTGTAAAAATATCGGCTCTACCGTGTGAAAAAGAGAATAATGGAGATGGGCAATCTCATTTACCAAATGGTAATAACAACATCTTACTGCTCACCAATCAGCATGCCAAGGTTATGTCGGTCATGTCGATCTATAAGAGAGGACAATTCAGCAGTAGACTTACTCAGCTGATAAAGTAGAAGAAGGCTGTTCCTCGTGGTTCGGTTTGGGATTAGAATAACATATATCTTGCCGTGAGTGACAAAGATTACTAACTAAATATTGCGCGGGATAATGAACAATAGCATGGTGATTGCGTAATACGAGTATGTATTGACATTTAGTAAAGTTAATCAACTCACCTTTTTTCCATTTTATCACCCTCATTTTATGTACCTCAAAAGGAAAAAAGGAACCTCTATTCTTGAAATATAGTAATCTCTCTCTTGAGTTCTTCATTCTTCTTGGACAAGAGGTATCTTTTATTTTACAGGACTGAAAAGGAGTTCGACACAAGATCTCCCAATAGTAAAAGCACCGGCGCGTTTGAGAACTACAATTGCATTGGGATAGTAAGTGTATCGTTATCGTGTATCGTCACACACATACACACGCACACACACACACACACTCACGCCGCCTTAGAAATATTTTCATATAATTTATTTCATAATCTTTTTTGTTTATATACAATTAGATTAGATTTGTCTGGAAGGAACATTTATAAAAATTATTTGTGCAACAGGAAGGTAGACCTCTGTGACACAGGCTTTGCCTACAACAGAAGTCGTTGAATATTTAGTAATGTATAAATTAGTTTTGTTCGATCTAAGTTAAAATATGTATAAGATGATTAATGAATAAACTTATTATTATTATTATTATCGTTATAACGCTAAGAACCACCGCAAGGAAACTTGCTTTCACGTAAAAAACGCACCAAAATCGGTCCATCCGTTCGAGAGCTACGATGCCACAGACAGACAGACACACAGACATTGGCGTCAAACTTATAACAGCCACCTTTTTGCGTCGGGGGTTAAAAAATAGAAACTTATTGTCTATTATTTACTAACCAATGTTCTTGGCAGTTTCCCGGCTGATGATGCTGACAAGACGTTCAGGAACGGCAGCCATTTCTTTCGCACGCCGTATCTACTAATTAATGCTATTCACACGTGCGGCTCGTGACTTCGCAATCACGTTAATTTAAGTACCGCCATCAGGCCAAGAAGACTGCTAGGACGGCGCATACGCATTGCTATGAAAAATGAAAATTCTAATCATATTTATACTGAGTTGATTTGTGCATTACTTGCTTTTGTTGTTCTGAAGGCTTCAAATTTTGTCTTTCTAAAATATGTCTTGAACAAACATCCTCTCACCCTAAACGCATACACTGTCTCCGTTCCGTCGTGGGAAAAAATCAGGGTTTTATTTATCACGATGATAAAGGAGAGCCCTTCAAAAAGAACAGTATCAGAAATAATTTGCTGTGATTCATCGTGCTATCAAGTTGATGGGTTATTTTTAAGTTTATGTGTTAGCGTTGGTCTCTTTTGTATGTAATAAATATATTCACACAAGGAATGTTTATGCTGGTGCCAACAAGGGAGGGCTAGATCAATCAACTGTAAAATAATTTGGTGTTGAGACTTTGGCAAAAATTAGGTGATGGGCAGCTACGTGTACCTATGTAACATTACCCCGATCAACAATCCTCCCGCCAAGTATCGAGATTATGGGAAATCCCGCTGCGTATAATCCGATGTATCGATCTATGAGAATGGGTCATGTACAACAGTGGACATATGCAGCCGATTGTGATGATACGAATCCTCAGCCATTTCTCATACGCGTATGTTTGTGTTCAGATGTCATCCTAAACGGGGTAAAACATATGGTTGCAGTGTCCCACGGCCAGTATTGCCAGCCGTTGACGAAGACGGGGGCATCACGCACGGCGGTCTCCGAACAAATAGCGCCTCTTGGCAGCTGACAAGGGCTCGTCGCTTCCGCACCCCCAAACCCCAGCCCCTCTCCCCTGAAGCCAGCGGACCTCCAATGTCAACCGCACCATTGGCCCGCAAGGACTTAGACCTACGCGTCAATCGCTTCATAAAAGAAGTAAAAAAAACTAAATGAAGGTGTTTGGTCAACTGTCCTTTACTGTGGACTTTTATTTTTGGAATAGAATGATCTGGTGTTTATAAATAAATTAAATCTTTTAGTCAACCCGATTAGTTTCATTTAATATATTGTTGATTTATTTATCAAGATAATTAAAAGATTATTCAAACAGAAGACTTTACACTTTAAAAAAAAAACATAATTAAAAACTAATCTATGAAACCGGATCGATTACCCGGCTCAAACGTACCCGTGACGCTGGCAGCGTTGCCCCGCTGAATGGCCAGGGAGATACGTTGAGCCAGGTACGATCCGGAGCGGGGATCGCAACCCTTTTCCCTTAGACGGCGGCAGAGCACTTTAAAGAAAGCCTTCGCTTCGGAGCACCAAGGACCAGCCGTCTCCACTGCAAAAGGCACAAAGTCGTACGATGGTTCCAGACAAGAGTATTTAGTGTGCTTGAGTCTAGCCGCACTCTCGGCCGCTGCGCCAGCCGAGAGAACGGTCAGACTCAAGTCGGACAGAGCAAAAGTGCTGACACAAGTAGCGTCCCAAACGAGGCTGCGACCTCTTTGCCAAGGAACCAGCGTAAGACCGTCCGGCCTTTTACCGTCGGAACGAGAAAGTCCTGGGGGCTCCAAAACGCAAGGAACATTGGCTGAGACCAGGGCTCTTCTTAAAATATCGTTTAAGGTGTGGTGTCGAGGAAACCGACCGGCGCATCTTATGCAGCTAAGGCCATGGTGGCCGTTAGCCTCCACAAAACAGCCGCAGATGCACCGGTGAGGTTCGCACACCTTGCACCCTAGTCTCAGCGCGGCCGCCACTCTGAAGGAGTCATTGTCCAGAAGAGTTCCTAAATGAGGAGATGGTAGTGCGTGCAACCAGGCACCGGACTCTGGCCTGGCAACAGCTTTAATTCGAGCTAAATCGGCGCCTGAAGCGTCCCTGACCAACTCCTCATTTATTTTTTGGGAAAGAATGTCATCCCGTGCGCGCTGCTTATCCAGTGAGTCTGGGCGGGCATCAGAGCATAGTGCTGACCAGGCTTCTAAAGCCTCCGCAGTAAATGGTGGTAAGGATCTGGCTCCATCAGAAGGGAGTATAAGAGATACCAGATCCGTAACACCATGTGCGGAAGCGAGAAAAGCCGCCAGCCCTGTACCCTGAATACCACGGACACCCAAGCCACCGTATCTAATGGGCAAGGACGCTTGTTTCCACTTATTACAGTCTAAGGCTGTGTTAAGTACGGACTCCAGAGTATTTTTAATTATTCTATCAATATTTTCGGTCTCTTGAGGAAAAAGCCAGGATGGAGAAGTTCGAATGAGATATGTGAATTTAGGAACTGTGAAGCAATGACGGAGTAAAACCAGAGCAACATGAGCAGGTAGGTGCTTCAAATGTTGGTGAAGATTTGAAAGAATTTGGGCTTTAGAATTTAGTACAGTGGGGACTGCCTCGAGACTTATCGGCGCTCCGAGAAGGGTGAAAGAGTTATTTTCTAAAATTTTGATGCCTGGGATTAGATTTTGAAAGCGAGGGAAAGAAGATAAAGCACCAGGACTACAAGCAAAGAACTCACACTTGTTGATTTGTTTTCAGAAACTTATAGAGGACATAAGTAATAAATATGTTGTAAATTAAAACAATATTTTACATTTTGACCTTTATATCATTAGAAAACAAAGTAAAGTAAAAATGAAACATGAATTCGAGAAAATGATATGAATATGGTACAAGTAAATATTGATGTTCAAGGTTGAAGTACAATAAACTTTAATTACTCTGCAAGTAAAAATGTTATAGACTCTAACCACACGTCTTTTGTCTTCAAATCAATAATGGCGCGTATTTTGCTTAAGCAGTTCAATATTTCTTGCCAATTTCATCTAAGAAATTGGTCAGTCCGAGGTTTGAAATCTAAACAACTTGAATTTGAAGAATTTGGAGAACCACTGAAAGTTTTGAAACTTGTAGAGCGACAGGTTCCTCCGATAAGCAGCAAACAAGTGCTAGTTCGTATCCGGGCTGCTATATTCAACCCATCGGACATAAATACAATTCAAGGTATATAATACAGATTGTAATATGTAGTACTCGTATTTACATAAGTTAAAACTTTCTCGTAATTTGTTACATAATGATAAAATGCGATTGTACATAAATATATCAAATGTTATAGGTAAATATCCAATCAAGTTGAAATTACCACATGTTGGAGGATCTCAATGTGTTGGCATCGTCGAAGAAGTTGGCAAAGACGTGAAAGGAATTCGACCTGGAAACAAAGTCATCACTACAGCTGTAGCTCAAGGCACCTGGAGAAATATTGCGACGTTTAACGAGAATGTACTTAAAGTTGTACCTGATTCATTAGGAGATATAGAAGCAGCTACGCTAATGGGAAACCCATGTTCAGCCTACAGAATGTTGACCGACTACGCTCCGATAAAAGATGGATTAGTCGTAATACAGAATGCAGGAAACAGTGCATGCGGACAAAATATCACTCAGATATGTAAAGCATGGGGTGTTGAAAATGTAAGTATTGTGAGGAATAGGCCTGAAATTGAAGAAACTAAGAGATATTTACAAAGATTAGGAGCAACTTACGTGTTGACTGAAGACGAAGTGCGTTCTACAACGCTGTTTAAAGACAAGACAATAGATATGCCTGCACTAGCTTTGGACTGCGTTGGAGGAAGGAGCTCGTACGAAATGTTGAGACATTTGAAAAACTCTGGGAAGATGGTAACTTACGGGGGCATGTCTTTAGAACCAGTTAAAATACCAGCATCAGCTCTTATTTTCAGAAATCTATCTTTTCACGGATTCTGGCAGATACTTTGGATGAAATCGGCAACGCAGGCTGACAAGGATAAAATGTACGATGACGTTTTATCACTGATGCTCGAGAATAAACTGAAAGCACCTGTCCATAAGATAATTACACTTGAAGATTACAAAGAAGCTATAGGGAATACTTTAAATCCAAAAGGGTTTGTTGGTTGCAAATATGTTATTAATTTTAGTTGATATGTGTAATTTGGAAATAAACTTCATAGTTTAAAAATATATTGGGGTAATAAATATACATTTTATTTTAAGGGTCCACCACATTGTAAAGTGCAGTATATTGACCGTTAATATTTTTCTCTCATCTCACCTCCTGATGGTATGTGATAGTTCGCTCGCGCTTCGCGCTCACTCGGTCAATTACTGTTTACTATATTTAAATCCGTGTTGATTTGTTGGTTCAGAACAGAACATGATTTTTAAATTATTCGGGTGCTATTTTTTTATACTACCTATCTACTATTTCGATAAGTTTGAATTATAACCCTACATTCCTCATTATTTCGATGCAACCTAGATGTAACCCTCTATTAAGTAATAAACTAATTAAAGATACTATGATATTCTTTTTGCAACCCCTTCTGCGCCCTCTTGTCATCCATTGTCATCACTTGACATTTTGTAATGTCAAAACTGTGCAATAGTCATTACGTTTTATTTATTATTCCAATTAGATTCCAATTCTATGTTTATGTTACATTGCTAGTGTGCTCGACTGGATATTTTTCTACTTGTGTTTCTCTGAACTCCAGATTTGGTTAAACCACGGTGAAGTAATCTAAAAGTTCATCATTAAATAAATGAAGGACAATCATGACTCCGTTTCCCGCCATGAAAATAATGTTTGGTTTCACGAGTTCAATTAAAGGAAACACGCATCGAATTACTTTGATGCGAAACTTGTTGTCTAAGCAGCTTGTGTACTGTGAAGCAGGGGATC
This sequence comes from Carcina quercana, assembly GCA_910589575.2. Taxonomy (NCBI): domain Eukaryota; kingdom Metazoa; phylum Arthropoda; class Insecta; order Lepidoptera; family Depressariidae; genus Carcina; species Carcina quercana. Next base: position 7,007,829 of record OU342442.1, read on the forward strand.
CAATTAAAGTACTTGAAATGCAAGAAGTTGAGGTTCCCCCTATGAAAAGCGACGAAGTTCTAGTCCGAATGATAGCTGCCCCTGTAAATCCATCTGATATTAACACCATACAAGGTACACATCATTCTCATCGTTTGTTCATCCGAAATATATCCGAATGTTTTAAATTCAATATTTATATTGAAACATATTACGTTTGTAGAAGAAAACAAAGATAAAAGAAAATCATTTTGAATTTGATCGCAGGAAAGTATCCAGTCAAGGTGACTCTTCCTTCAGTGCCAGGAAACGAAGGTGTAGGACTTGTGGAAAGTATTGGTAAAGACGTCAAGGATATTTGCCCAGGCAACAAAGTTGTTTTAATAGAAGCTGTTCAAGGCTCTTGGAGAAATATAGCTGTGTTTAATAAAAACGTTTTAAAAGTGGTACCAGATTGCTTGGGTACTGTGGAAGCGGCAACACTCGCGGTAAATCCTTGCACTGCATACAGGATGCTGTCTGATTTTAAACCTGTCCAAAATGATAGATTGGTGGTGATACAGAATGGTGCTAATAGTGCCTGTGGACAGAATGTTATTCAGATATGTAAAACTTGGGGAGTTAAAAATATAAACATTGTAAGAGATAGACCTCAGATAGCAGACCTAAAAAAATATTTGGAATGTTTGGGAGCCACTTACGTGTTAACCGAAGAAGAAGTGCGTAAAACAAACATTTTCGAGGACAAGAAAATCGACAAACCAGCCCTGGCTTTGAATTGCGTAGGAGGCAAGAGTTCACTAAATCTGTTGAGGCATCTACAGAATTCTGGTGTAATGGTAACTTATGGTGGTATGTCCATGGAACCAGTCAGTATTCCAACTTCAGCGTTCATTTTCAAAAACCTTTCATTCAAAGGTTTTTGGGTAACAGCTTGGAAAAAAATGGCGAGTGCAGATGAAAACGATACCATGATGAATGAGATAATATCAATGATGTGTGATAATAAACTCAAAGGACCTTTGCATAAAATGATCAGTTTCGATCAATATAAAGATGCGATCAATAATACACTAACAACAAAAGGATTTGCTGGTTGTAAATACATTTTAGATTTTAGAAGTTCATGAACATTTTACATTAACAACTGTGCTACCCATTTTTAATTTCAATTATAAAATACAATACATTGTACCATGAATTTAATAAGATCTACATCCAGCCTGGGTAGCATGAGCACGTTGAGAATTAGATTTAACCTTTGAATGTACGATTCACAAATTAAATTTGAAAAATTCGTTTATTTGCTTTATGAGAATACCTCGCTCACTTCGTCAGTCTTATTCCGACTGAATGACTGTATACATATGCCATATATTTTAAAAAAATGTTTAAAAAATCCATTTGTCAATTTTGACATTGACACTAACTAAAACTTAAAAGTTTACCAAAAAATTATACTGATAAAATATAAATTTTAAGTCTATGCTGTAACTGATAACAAAATCAAACTCATGTAAACGCTACACCAATGATAAAAAATAAAAAATAAAGACTGTGATTATTTGAAATTCGCAATGGCTCTTTATCCTGTCGTGAAAACTATGGTTACCGCTATCAAGTCTGGATTATACGTAAATATACATCAAACTGTGGTTCGAAACTTAGTATCCAAACAACTGGTCTACAGCGAGTTTGGGGAACCATTACAAGTGCTTAAAATGAGAGAGGTAGAGGTGCCTCCTTTGAAAACAGATGAAGTCTTGGTCCGAATGTTAGCTGCACCAGTCAACCCAGCTGATATCAACACCATACAAGGTACATTAGAATATCAAAAGGAAAAATTACACCATTACAAACGCGAGTTGAAAAAAATAAAATATATTTGCATTTTCTGGTAGTAGGTTTTAAACTTCATTCTTTTTTATATTGTTGTGTTCAATGTCAAGATAATTAATAAAAGGTACATGTTATTTCTTTTTTCTATAGTGTAGGTGTTACAATGCTATTTAAAATTGCATTATTATTTATTCCAGGGAAGTATCCAGTCAAGGTAAATCTCCCTAGTATATCAGGAAATGAAGGTGTTGGACTTGTTGAAGAAATTGGTAAAGACGTCCAGGGGATCCGCCCAGGGAACAAAGTTATTGTTACAAAACCTGTCCAAGGAACTTGGAGAAACATTGGTGTGTTTACAAATAATGTTTTAAGAGTTGTCCCAGAAAATTTGGGTGTTGTAGAAGCTGCAACACTCACTGTCAATCCTTGTACAGCATACAGAATGCTGTCTGACTTCAAACCAGTAAAAGATGAGGGATTGGTTGTAATACAGAATGGAGCAAATAGTGCCTGTGGCCAAAGCGTTATTCAGATTTGCAAAGCTTGGGGAGTTAAAATTGTAAACATTGTTCGAAACAGGCCTGAAATAGAAGAACTAAAGAAATATTTAGAAGGTTTAGGAGCGACCTATGTCCTAACTGAAGAAGAATTACGTGTTACAAAAATATTTAAGGACAAGGAAATAGAAAAACCATCTCTAGCATTGAACTGTGTGGGAGGGAAGAGTTCATTAGAGATGTTGAGACATCTGCAACATTCTGGTAAAATGGTCACTTACGGTGGTATGTCCAGAGATCCTGTTAACATTCCAACTTCAGCATTTATTTTCAAAAACCTTTCATTCTATGGTTACTGGATGACAAGATGGAATGAGACAGCCACTCAATCAGAGAAGGATAGTATGATGACAGATATAATATCATTGATGTGTGATAATAAGCTGAAAGGGCCTGTACATAAAATGGTAAAGTTTGATCAATATCAAGATGCAGTTGGTAATGCTTTATCTGCTAAAGGGTTTGCTGGTTGTAAATACATTATAGATTTTAACTACTAATAAGTATGAAGGCGCCTAGTTATTATTTATTGTATGGATTTGTTTTATGATAATTAATAGGAATGAATTAATTTATGTCATAAAATATATTATACCCTATGTAATGTTTCCAAGCTGATTTATAGCAATTAATAGCAGGATATAATAAAGTTCAATAAAACTATTGTTGTATATTTACCTCTGGAAATAAGAGAATATTCAACAAGTTTGATTTTACAGTAGGTTAGACCCGATTCAAAGTCCCATGTTGTGCATTTTCCTTGTTACGGAAAATGACTGTGAGTTTTCCTAGACGTTTTATTTTATACAGAAAAACTAGTGTTTTAGCTAGTACCAAGATTAGTTGAGTTATGTGTGTTTTTTGTGTTATAATGGTGTGACATAGTGCAAAAAGTGTCATCGACGGTCTTATAGTATCAATTACGCAAAATTGCGAGGGTTTCGACGCGATCGAAAGGGTGTACTATGTCGAGTACATTCGGCATATTGATTCTTTCGAATTATGTTGAAACCAAGGCTGGCCTTTGAAATTCTAGTCAAGAATCGTCAAAACAAGCGATAGAATGTACACATTATACATTTTATTGATAAAACTGAAGAAAAGATAATGTTCAGAGTAGGCTGTATGGCTTTGTTCCTTTGCCTTCCCATTCGGGAGAATTAAACTACAACAACATACAGCTGTATCTGTCAAAGTCATAATCTGTAATTTGATTTTGGTTTGGATTTGGTTCGCTAAAAACAAAACTCAAATATATAAATGTTTATATCTCCGTGATCACATAATATATTATTAAAATCATTTCAAGTTATTTTAAATGTACGTATAAAATCGATCTGGAAGTTTTGAAATTAAAATTGACTGATTTGTTCGTACATAGCCTATGTACGAACTATGAAAACATGAATAATAAAAATACATTTGATACTTACGAGTTTGTAACAGAAAATAACACTCAGAATAGAAATATCATCTGTACTGATAGTCAAGCAGAACAGTATTTTGTGGTGGAGGACAATGACACATTTATTGGTAAGCAAATTAATAAGTTTCCTAGTACTCCCAAGGTGACACTCTGACCGGTAAACTATTAAAAAATACTTAAGAAGTAGTATATGGCAAAATAATCCTAACATCCTGTAAGTGTTACATTACAAAACAGTGTCTACCTATGTAACAACAATATCTTACTATGGTCTCCAGTGGTGGCCCTAAGGGGAGACAAGGGACCTCACACACACAAACCCAAAGTACAAACGGTACCCTAACCAAATGATCTGATGAAATGAATAGAAAGCTCAATTAAAGTACTTTATGCAACTTCATTAATAACACATTCATGAGATTCAAATCACTCACAGCTCATTTCTAGAAAATTCTTGGTATTACCCCATCAACAAATACTAGACATCATTCGAAGAATTACCTTTTTCCATTACATATGCATGCAGACTTGTTAGATGGATAGTCTCCCGACTGTTCTAATCTGAATTCTCTTGTTTGCTATGATTTCAGTTAACAGACAAGTGCAAGTATTGGATGGTGTACAAGTGTATGATGTAACCCCACAACCATTCTATGTTGACTCTGCGGATCTTATACCTGTTCCAGGTGATACTATTTCGTTTGAAATCTAAATTCAATGACTGTCTCTCTCAGTTTGGACAATTTTAGTTAAGCCAATTTTAAGGGCCTTCCTGCAGATGACTAGTGCTTAGTTTATAACTGATGGTGGCACTAATGAGCTGCTAGGATCTCCTTAGGATTGTATATTATATTAACAAAAGTTTTTCAATTTGTTCTGGGAACAGACTATTACAGCTATCATCATCAACAGCCTATATATGTCCCCACTGGAGGGGCTCAGGCCTACTCTCCTACAGAGAGTGTATGGGCCATAGTCCACCACGCGGGCCCAGTGCGGATCGGCGGACTTCACATGCCTGTTCAAGACATGCAGGTTTCCTCACGATGTTTTCCTTCACCGTTAAGCAATCGGATAATGTACTTGAATTGAAAAACAACTCATAGGTACACGGCTGGATTCGAACCCGGTACCCTCAGATTGGGAGTCCGCGCCTTATCCACTGCGCCACCGACGCTTCTTTGCGCCACCGACGCTTCTTAAGATTACAGCTATATATTAATTTAAATACATTATAGTTCATATAAAGACTAAGCATGTTACTGTAACTGAAAATTATCCACTCTAAAGAGATATAGTTCGGATGAAAGGAGTAATAATCTCTGAAATTACATATCCTATTCTAGACATTCTTCCTACAATGTCTAGCATGGACATTGACTTAATAATGTTTGGTTTGTACGTTGATAAAATCATGAGCATCAGCTAGTAATTCACCAAGTGTTATATGTTTTTACAATACTTAAATGGTAAACCAGTTTTGTATTCATAAAATGGTTTTTAATTTTCTTATACATTACAGATAACTTTATCCTCCCTGTGTCTGGAGAAGGAAACAATTTGTATGGTAGCAGCTATCTTCTACAGGCTGTTTCTAATGAAAATAATTCACATCAGGTAATTTAACAACTATTATAATTTTACATGAACACTCATATTAAAAATCAATTTATCAAAACATTATTCATTTGATTTGATTATTGATTTGATTATAATGAATAAAATTTTATTCATTTAATTTTATAGGTTAATGGCAGCACAACAAATCCAAAGGAAATCAAGTCTCAAGATGATGACAATGTGGATAGTACTGATAAACAGGACACATGTACTGAGGTAAGTTGTTTGGATGTGAGGTACACATATGTTCATATATTGGGAGGAACCTCATCCATTAGAGGCTAGTAAAAGAATTGTCATACTTAGAGAGATCTTTTAGTGACATAACATTACTAAGTTCGGTGAGAAAAAACTTAGGGCTTATCCTATAGAGTTGAATTGTTACTTGTTAGTTGAGTCCGATCACAACGCAGATGAAAGGTGGCCCTAGGAATTCCTAAACTACACATTATAAACCCATCGTGTTTGGGCTCGTTTGATTGTCTTGATCAAGGAGTAAGGGTGTAAAGAGCTTGGATGCATTTTTGTTCTAAATATAATTCACATAATTACTTAGGGGGCGGCGACGTAAGCCTGTGACAACGGCAATGTAAATATCAGTCTATCAGAAAGCGACAAAATGAAAAACCTACACACACGTGTCTTAGAAATTTAAAATTGTAACACTTTGTTTTATTAAATTGCAAACCTGTGAAGACCTCATAAAATATTTTTTTATTCAATGATAAAATGTTGCTCGTGCCAAGCATTCACAGTGTCATACAAGTCTCAGAGCCTGTGAGCCCGCTGTCTGAGTGAGACAGATGATGGTGACTTATCTATCTGAAGATGCTCAATCAATACTTTACATCGTAATAAAAAGTCATAATGCCTTTTTAGTAGGGATAGTTAAAGGTCTGTAAAAAATGTAAGCTACTTTTATCCCGAGCAAACGCGAAGTTCCCGTGAAATAATTTTCACAAAGTTCCAGACAAAGTCGCGGCACGTCGCGAGCAAATGCTAGTGATAGAATAAAGAAAAGAAAACACCTCTTCCACACACTTTCAATATGATCTTATTATGAATATGTGAGTTGGTTTGGGTTGGGTTTTCAGAATGAAAATTATCAGTTTGACTCTGGATAATATGATTTGTCGTAAAAATGTTTTCAATACATCAAACTCCCGTTTTACAGGTGATGTTGACAGATGACCAGTACGACATGCTAGAAAAGAAGGGCTGGGTTCTGCTTGAACTCAACGATAAAATGTTTATACTGGATACTTCAGGTCTACATGATATAACAAATAATACAGGTATGTTCATTTGTATACATTTAGGGCCTTGCTAAAGTTTCAATACATGTAATTCGTAAAGTTTCATGCAAAATTTATTAATCATTTCAAGAGTAATATATTAATTAAGGTTATTCGGTCAATAAAAGTGTCATACTAAATTTATGTTGCCATAATAGAATATTAAATATATTAAAAATAAAATAGCTGGCTTGGTACAAAAAATTGCCCATCACATTATAATGTCGCAAAATGATTATTAAGATCCAACTTCCTAGGGAATTAAAATTTTCATTTTTACTCACTATCTTTCGATTTTATTGTTCAAAGCGCCATCTAGGGACCATTAGCTGCGTAACGGCTATTATAGCTTACTATAAAGTTGTATGTGCGTTAATGATATTCATTTCGCGACACTATAATTCATCTCCTATTTTTAGGTAATTACTTATCAAAGCCAGCTATTCTATTTTAAAAGATTATGGCAACAGAAATTTAGTATAGAAGCACTCTGAGTGGAATCCAATTAGAAAATTTAAATAAATTACATCATCATGGGACATTGATATTGCTAACATACAACTTCAACATCAGTATATGTATTATATATAATTAGAATGATAATTAATATATAATAATTAGATAATAATAATAAAGATAATAATAATTAGAATTATATAGTATGTTATTATAAAATATCATATTTATGTAGCACCATTTACCCCTCATTAATTATTCGATTCATCTGCTCCAGGGTTGCCTGGAAGAGATCACTCTTAGTGATAAGGCCGCCTTCATGTACCTTTTGTATCCCTTTATCTGTTCTGATTTTTCTTTATTTTGTGTGTGCAATAAAGCTGAATTGAATTGAACTTCAGAGGGAATCAAAAATTTCAATTTCAGATATTTGTTGTTATTGATAAAAACGCCACTAGTGACAACTAGCTGCGTATCGACTATTGTACTGACTCCGTGGTGTAGTTGCTATTCAGTACTGTTAATCCGGAAGTCGCAAGTTCGATTTCCAGTTTGTCGTATATCTGATACTCGGTATGGTTAGTTGAAGAGCTTTTTTTATCCGCCTGGCTAGCTACCACCATGTTATCGAGTCAGGCCACATCTCAGTTTTAATGACACTGTTGTGTTCCAATCATAAAATATAACATAATCGGTACCTCATTAACTTAAGGCTTCAGGGTGAGCACGCTGCCCATTTAATGAATTTATTGTCACACCATCAGGTGATAAGGGGCCAATGAATTTTCATTTTGTTGAACTTAGTTTAGATCATATCTTCCCGATTTCAGCAATCCTATTTTAAAAGATTTTGTTTTGATTTACCATTTCACCAGGACAGCTCTAAAATGTTACAAACTTCAATTCCAGACTTGATAAACCAATTGAGAGCTGACAGTGAAAATGATGCCATAAAAACTGAAATGCATACTGGGTAATATTTTTTGAAAATTAAAATTTAATGTAAAATTTCAGTAAGATTTTTATTTTGAACTCCTTAGCTTGAGGTTTCTGGGAGTGCACGCTTTCCATCTAATGGACTTATCGTCAATTAACCATCAGTGACCTTAAAATTAAGTTCTATCGTTATGCATACATAGAAGAAAAAAATCTTCATGGGATTACTTTTTCGGTATTTGCATTTGTGCATGGTTCCGATCTTAGAATCTTTTATCCCATTTAGCTCAGAATTTAGACTTTTATCTATGTATCAATCAAATAAAAACTGTTTTCTGTTTTAGACTGACCAAGACAGACATTGTTCCCCTAAAAACGAATGATCACGTTCAACGTCCACCCGACGCAGTGGACTCCAATGAAATAACAGTCGTACAAAATAAAAGATCATTACTAATCAAAAATCAAGGTAAATAAGAGTTGTCTATTCAGTTATCATTCTTAGGAGGAATTGATTATTTGAAAAGCACTGATTACAATATTGGATCACGCGTTATTACGGTACGAAATGATTCGACACATTTAAAGTTTATTTCTGCTTGTACTTTTTTACCATGCTACATTAACTTTAGAGCGACATTCTCCTCAACACACTGTGCAGGAACTAGAAACAGTGAGTGTGACATGAAGAGAAGTGGGTAAACATTTTTGCATTTGAACCATGAGAATGCGTTAGGACCTTGTTGAGGGTTATTATCATTTAGTTTATTATATTATTAGAAATAGAAATATTGCACGTGAATTCCTGAGATGTGAAATAAATAAACTCATTTTCGTATCATAGGGGTTCTTTCTGGGGTTTTATTTGTGACTTTACCCAGAAATACACAGGTACCAGATACCATACAGATGTACCATGATTCTTTATTAGTTTGATTTTGCGGTCCAGTGATTATCGTTGATGTATTGTAATATTTAGAAGAAGAAAAAACTAAAGATAAGCTAGTTTCCTCAATGATATGAAACGACCTTTTCGTCGTCAATTGTCAACAAAGTTAGAATGAGATTGATCAAGCGTAATAATTTTTTAAAGAATGTATAAACCAAGTGTCTGATTAAGATCTGACATATTTTTCCAGTGTCTGAAGATAATATTGTCGGGGCAAGCAATGAAGAAACTAAATTAATAGTCTCTCCCACGATATCACCACCCATCAAAGAGAGTTTGAAAAATATTTCTGATGTATCACAGCATTTCAGAGTTGGCAATACAATAAAAGTAAAAACAAAGTTACATTTAAAAGGTATGTTTGTGTTCTACATTTTAATAAATGAAATTATGACTAATGTTATACAAAAATTGAATGTAATGCACTAAAATGGGAGAGACGGGACATATGCCTCTTCTACGAATGTTCATGATGATTGAGAGATGCAATGTTATGTTATGGGATATAAACACCAGGTGGACCTAGTGCCCTTTTTATATTGCAGATAGACCAACACTTGACCTCGATCTCACCTGAAAAGAAAAGAAAACAATCCATCTATTTGATACATTTCAGATATCCCTGATGAAATAGTTTTAGGGAAAACTGTGAACGGGAAAAAACTCATAGCCAGAGTCGTAAAACCAACTAAATCTATATGTAAAGATGACGCAATATCCAAAGGTGATGCTAATTCAGATGCGTTGCAGAAGGGACCTGTCCTTCCAAACCAACCTAAGAAAACTTTAGGAGGTAATTTATATATCACTTATTTTATTTTCATCACTCATTTAATTAGTATTCAGATCGCATTTAACTCTAAATCCGAGGACGTGAATTTGATTTACAGCCCTAGGGATGTAAGTTTCAATTGAACGACCCATTCATTACATTCAGTTTCAGAGTTAAAAAGATTCATTCTTTGTTACAAGCTCTTAGGTGGTCTCATTTTAAAACCGAGAGCGACCACATAGCAGTGATCATCCTACACACACTATATATATAGTCCTCCTCGCCGTGTCCGGCGACGGCGACTCCCTCAATTATCTAAGTCCAGGTTGTGGTGGTGCGCACACGAATACGTATTTCATTAGGAAACTAACATTTTTTACAGTATGAATAAGATTTTTTTTTAAATTTCGCTAATCTAAGCTAAGGTAGTTTCCGCTACAATGCTACGAAGTGTTGGAACAATATACCGCCGCCACTACGATCGCTAACGTCGGTCGCTTCTTTTAAAACCAAATTAAAAAGTATACTTTTGAACATACAAAAGCAAGGCGGAACTATATATACACCTCACTAGTGACGTCTAAATGTCCGAACCTTCAACCTATATTCTTTATATATATATTTATATATAATACTGTTCTCTTCTCCGTTTGTGGTACAACGTATTATATATTCTACTTATGTATTCTTAATTATTTTTATTCACTGATTCTTGTAATTTATATAATAATAATAATAACATTTATAAACTTTTCAATACAGCTACTACTATGTATGTATACTTACTCATTCTTTTTATATATTTTCCCACGATATATGATATTATATATAGTAATATGTATTCGTGTCCGGCGGGAATCAGGGCTTCACTGAAAATCAGTGCTGCGCTTCATCCACCCCCGGTTGAAGTGCAGCTTATGCTGAGTGAAGTCCTTTTCGGCGCTCACTGCGCGACACGGGCAGCGGCAAACTCGACACATTTTTACTATTTATTTATTGAATTTTTGTGTATTTTGTTTATTGTTGTTGTATATTAATGTATTTTGTTTGTGTATTTTTGTTTATCTAAATTACTTGTTCTGTTATTATCGTTTTAATTAGTTTATTTTTCCTATATAATATTTTTCTGTGTGTTTGTTGTTGTGTGTGTCGTGTTGTGAAAATGTCGAATAAATATCTGTCTATGTCTATGTCTAATCGACAGTCTCATATACATAGAAAGTGATAAAGGAGTCTAGTATAATTATTCCTTAGGGGCCGTCCATAAATTACGTCATCGATTTTTTCAGATTTTAGACCCCCCCCCCCCCCCCTATAATCATCCTATCGTCATTTCTTAATGCCCCCCCCCCCCCTTCTCCCAAAATTGACGTCATTACTAGTTTGACAAAATAAAACATTGCAGATTTGAGAAAAATAGGGTATTATATGATTAAAACACTTGGTTATAGAATCACCTTTTATTATTTTTACTTTGGCAATTATCATTGATATAATATAACTACTTATCTTTACTTTTCTTTGGATAACTCCCACGGAGTTTTCACCCATTCTTTTAAATTCATTAATTATGTAATGTTGTAGTTATTATTTAAGTATTGTGTTTATTATCAATACATAGTATAAAACAAAGTCGCTTTCGCTGTCTGTCCCTATGTATGCTTAGATCTTTAAAACTACGCAACGGATTTTGATGCGTTTTTTTTAAATAGATAGACTGATTCTTAAAGAAGGTTTATATGTATAATACATGTTAAAGTACCACGGGCGAAGCCGGGGCGGGCAGCTAGTATTTTACTAGGTGTGCTGGAAGAAATTTCTTTTTAGAAATAATCTTTTTGTACGTGAAAAATAAACTATAAATAAATAAATAAGAATGACGTCAATTTCGAAACAGCCCCCCCCCCCCCCCCCCCCCATCTATCATTTACCGTCATCCGCAGACCAACCCCCCCGCCCCTAATTTAGAATGACGTAATATATGGACGGCCCCTTACGTAATTACAGATAAGCCAAACCTGTTCACGTGGAAGCTAGAGGACTTGATTATAAAAGCAATCCACAACGAATTAAAGACCTCACCCGAGCAAATCCACTCTATTACCGATCTGATGACGCAGATGTTGGAAACGACAGAATTCCCAAACGTCACCAACAGAAATATCATAATCACCAAGGTATTTTTTATTAACTTTGGTTAATATATACGAAGTAAATAAGCACCTTCTAGAGTCCTGAAAGTGCCTATAATCTATACAAGACCTACGCGTAACATCGTCGACCTCATCGTCACTTAACATCAGATGATATAGGGTCAAGCGATCATCTATCTTTTTAAATAAATATCAAAAACGGTGCAGTTGTACAGAATATGTATAATTAACATACTGAAAATCTTACTTTATAAGTTGTGCCTGGAGTACACAAGCAATTGTTAATTTACACAATGAAATACAAGTAACAACAGGCGTTTAACAGTTTGGAATGGTAAAATGTTAGTGAGATTGAAATCAAAAAAGTATCTTGCTTCTTGCCAAATTTCATGATTCTAAGTCAAGTGTGTGTGTGGGAGAAGAAGGGAACCCTATAGGTTTTGATTGCATCGACGTCGAAAAATTCGGCTTAAATATTCGTATATTTTTAATGTGTTAATATATAATTTTTTCATAGATCCACACTGCACTTGTGTATTCGATAATAATTTCAACTTAATACCTCCACGCGTTCCAGAGAAAAGGGGTCTTGACTGACAGACATACGGAAAACAAAGTGATTCCGTATCTTAAAGAAAAAAGTAACCCTAAATAGTGACGATTTTTGTTTTCATTTCCAGGGAGTGAAGAATGTGGAAGATCGCATTGAAGCAATAACATCAGCAGTGGTCACAGGCCGCATTATGTCAGTGGACAATCAACTCAAGTTCGTCCATCTGCCTAGTTTGCTTCACTCACTTACTTCTGGAGGTGATACACTCTATCTTTTGCCCACTGCTGGGGGTGCTTCTCCTTCTTCCCCACAAATCTAGATCCATATACATGATACAAGTACCGACATCTATATGAAAATAAATTGACACATTTCTCAAGTGCTATTTTGCAGCGGCGCATGAGTCTGCTGGACACGCGAAGTAGGTATTCTTATATCATCTATTTGGATCTAGGTCTTTGCGCAATCCTCGCAGATCGACAGAAATCAATACTTATTTGTTCTATACTAAATCATTACATAAATGAGAAGTACGATTGGAAACAAATTCATGTAAAAATTTATGATTTACCTACAGATATTGATACGACGGTAGACATGAAAGTCACACAAGAAAGCAGAGCGTCGAAACGTCGAAAAACGGATGACCATGATATTTTACACTTCCATATAACGGAGACGAAGCGCGGGGACGTCGTAGAGTCCATAGCCATTACTCCGGTCACGCGAAGTAAGTAGCATCTGCATAAACAATATTGCGGGCATCTATCTTGACTAGAGATATTTATACGTACCAAACGTATATAGATAATTAACGCGTTCAAAAATAACTATAAACTGACTTCAACTGCCCTAAAAATATCGTGTGGAATATGGAACGTCTTTACCACTCCACCCTATTTCTTTATTCTAAACGAGTCTGGGGTCTCAAGATAGCTTTAGTGTCCGTAGGAAATTCATTCACCTTCAGTGGACGCGTTTCAAGTGTAGCTGCTGCTGTACATCCTGGCTAAAATAAAAAAAACAGGAATAACAGTGGGAGCGGAGGTGGGAATGCCCTAAAAATGTACAGCATTCGTCCGCTAAAATGTTAACCCTAGAGATAGAATTATCATATTTGGGTTTTGTTGATTCATTCAAAAAGCGCTGAATCAATTTCGATAAAATTTATATGGGACCATCTCTGCAATATGCTCTGCCGAACAAAGAAATAACAAAATTGATTCACAATATTGGGGCAGTTATCGTGTATCATACATACAAAAAAACATATAGTCGGATTGAGAACTTCCTCCTTTTTTGAAGTCAGTTGAAACCTACCACCTACCAAACCAAGTACCGATAGGAAGATATTCCCTCTGGGAATCGAACCCGGGGCCTCCTGATTGTTCAAGCGTTTAGACAATAAGCCACGGAGAAGGTTAAACTTTTTTAATACCACATGATAAGTTACAGAAACCTACAATTTATTTTAAAATCAGTATAACTCCATTGATATAAAGTTTACAATCTGTTTACAGCGAACACCAGTAACATGAATCGTATTTTTTATTCCAGAATTACCACACAAACCAATCGAAGTGAAGAAACAGCTGTCGAGACTTTTTGCTTGCAGTTCTTGTGCTAAGATATTTAGAACAGAAGCTAGTCTCAACGAGCACCAAGAGGTAGGGCTTATAATACTAATACTGAACCGTGATTTTGTCTACGTAAAAAGACGATAAGTAACCCAGTTAGTTCAACTATTGGGACAAGGTCATACTTATAATAAATCATTAGGATGTGCATGCCTCAAGAAAAAAAATGCCCATTTAAATAATAAAAAACTAGATAATGCTCTCGACTTCATCTTCTAGGAGGATAAAAAAGTCCTATGTCGCACTATGCCATGGAGAACCTTGCCATATTTCATCACTAACAATAGTTGTGTGCGCTGAGGCGCCAGCGAGAAAACCTCACATAACCTCACTATTTTTATGAACTTGATTATGAAAGAATTGCTATATTTCAGAATCAATGTATGGAAACCACTGATAATGACGCGCTAACAATTGATGTGGATCAAGCTACTGCGCTTTTCGCAGACGGCAGTGAAGGCATGAGCGTGAAAATAAACCCCTATTACATAGTCAACAGTGGAGGGGAAACCTCTTATGTCTGCTTACACTGCTCTGTGAGTATATACCCGCTTTCATCATCACATACACTCACACACTTGTAATGACACCAATCTTCACACGGGTATCGTAAAAGGCGACTGTGCTAATTATTCATTCAGTCACATGCATTCGCCCATTATTTATGGGTTGGAGATTGTGCCATGCCAGCTTATTGCTCAGAGTTGAGGACACTACAAAAAAACATAACATGAGGCGGAGTGTCCATCTGTATACCACCAATATTATACTGTGATCACCAAACAGCTGGGATATTTTAAACGGCATAGTAATGAGATATATGAATTGTATATTTGCTTGATGTTAATGACTTTGTCTGCATGGACTCCAGAAATTATCCACTGGTACATATTACCAGGATAAACAAACAGTGGCCTGAGTCCATCTATGTACATATCATATATGTCTATAACCATGCCAAATGCCGCTGAGGCGGTAAGAGAGTAGCTTTTTCGCAAATTCGCTTTCGCCTTAATTAGTGTGTAGCAACATCTTTTTTTCTTCAGATGAAATTCAGCAAACTCAGCAGCTGTACAAGGCACCTCAAAACTCACGCAGTTTCTAGTGAAATATCCACAAACATACTTGGAAGTAAAGATGTAATAATTGAAGGAAAAGGATCCGAATGTGAAACAGAATCAAGTACTAGAACATCACCAATACCAAAGATCCAAGAATCAACTTACAAATGCAAAATGTGCCCTTGCACATATTTACATCCTGCAACTCTCTCAAAACATATATTCTCTGCTCACATAAAAGTAAAGAATAAAAACTAATTTAATAATTTATACATAACCTTTATTTTGTGGACTTCACTAAAACTTTTCTTAAAATAAATCATCCGAAAATATGGTGTCTAAATCTTCCAACAAATTTTCTTCACTTGTTATTTGATTTGTTCCTAAAAATAAAAAGTAATGTGTATAAAATAATTGGCAAAGAATCAAGTGGTAACTAACTTGCATTTACATGATTTTAAAGCTCACACTCATTGTTCATTAGGTAGGTGAAAAGTTTGTTTCTTTTTAATAGATTTACAGTCCTTAGTTTGAGATGAAATTCTTGGAATGCATATTGGACAGATTTTTGGTTCATAAGACATGTCATTTCAGTAGCAAAACATAGCATAGCATACCTGTAGTATACACTATACAGCATACACACACTGTCTCGTGTGTCTATGGGTTGGTATGCAAAACGTCAGTGTCAGAGTGTCAATGAGTGACAGTTCATGAGAGCCATGGGCAAGTGCAGATGTTAAGAGTACCGAACTCTTGGGCATTGCCGAGCCAGTGATAGACAACATATGGACCAAATCCTACAATACCAAAGTGAATACAAACCAAATTCCTGAGGTGTAATTTTTAAGCGTATCACAGTAAAGTCTTCATGAGCCACCTTGTTATGGCTTTCAGGTAATATTATTTCTTCATCATTCAAAACTGCTGAACTGTATATAGCATAGATATTACTCAATGTAATATTTAGATAGTGTTTTTTGAAGGCACTGCCAGTAGTTAAAACTGTAGGCTTCCATAACACCAGGGCACAATATTCAGACACTAGGTATGGTGAAAATGTTGACCAAGCATCTCTGTGTAGAGTACATTTTATGTTACCTGAAAAAGTAAATTGATATTAGTGGCATACATTTCTCAGTATTAATGAATTAGCTTTAAGCTTCTGGTTTACCATCCAATCCACCCATAACTCACCATCAGGTGTGATTAAGGCCAAGCGCAACCCAATAAAATAAGGCCTCTATAGACTTAGTCAATTCCATGCTCTTTTGAAACTTTAACTATCTAAATATGTATGTATAGACATGTGATACATAATAGCCTAATATGAAAATTGAACATGACTAGAAGATATAATTCAGATGACAAACCTGTAGGATCTCTCAGTATAACAAGTGGGTCCGTAACTGAACGATCTACTGTCTCAACAAAAGCTGTCACAGTCTGAGCTTTCCTCCTTTGCAAATTCCCAGTCAATGCTTGCTGTTTGATCATCTTTATTGAATCAATATCATGTAAATCACAGCTATTAATATCTTCTAACAATCTCTGCCACAAAGGTGACTCAAACAGATCTCTTCGTAACATGTTTTGTGAGTTTTCTATGTCCTGTAATACATATAGCGAACAACAAATTAATAAACAGTACATAAGGCATAGTTGTTCATGAGACAGAAAATATTGATGTTAGACTTATCATAAGATGAATCCAATCTTAAGGAGCTATAATCTGCTAATATCATACTAATGTAACAAAAAAGGACTTAGGACTTTCATAAAATTATGATAAAAAGCATGATGAAAACAGAAAATATGTATTTATCTAGTTACCAACAATTATTTTAACTTTATATTAACTATGCTTATAACTTTTTCTGAGTGGATATCAGAAATTGTTTAACAGGAACACATTACCAAGATAAAAGTATTCAGATCATTTAATGCTGTGTACCAAACATCTCCAAAATTCATTCAGCATTTATGCATGATTCAGTCATAAACTTTAAAAATACAAAATATGAGGAAATATGAGTATTTGTCACACCTGGGACAGTAGCTCCATGTGACTAATTGTATCATCTCTACTCTCTTGAAAAGTGCCAGTCAGCAGCCCTGCTGGTCCCGGAAACTTCCTTTTACTGTTGTGGTCAAAATGTGAACGTATTATTTTTCTCTTTGTGTGTTTGGGAGAAACAAAATTTACAGCCTGAACATTGGGTGTCTTGTTGTCATCATTTCTGTAATTTACAGTTTGTACATCGACTGTACTTATTTTGTTATCCTTATATTTGTTTTCTGAGTGAGTTTGAGAGGGGTGTTTGCTTGTAATTGCAGTATGATTGTTATGTTGCGAGATGGACAGGTTGGCACTGTTCTCTTTGGCGTTATCTTGTGTACCACTTTGAACTTTACATTCTAATTGTGCTAATTCATTAGCAGTATTTGATATTCCTGGTAAGTCGAATTGAGATAGAACCTGTAAGAAAATATCAAGAAAAATGTTTATTTATTATTCCACTAACATCAGGATCACTAAATAATTTTTTTAATATACCTGGTCAAAGTCGTCTGATTCAAACATTTCAATATAATAGTGTGCTTGACCACGCAAACTGAAAGTTCACTACTTAATGCAATACCTACTTATTGTAAAATATATTCAGCACTCAAACAATCACACGAATCATACCGGCTAGTGATTATTATATGCTCTGATATGCTCCTAGCCGGCGGCGAAGACACAGACACTGACATGAGTGACGTTTGACGGCTGTTTTTTCTTGTTGTAGCAACGATCTCAATATTGTTAATCTTATTTTAGAACAATATGCGAGCATAGACAATAAAATAAAGGCGACGTTTAAAATCTGTCCTGCATTTTGTCCACTAAAATCACGAAAAAATCTAATGACTTAAAAAAAAATTCTTTCTGAAATTAATTTCAGTACTATTTTGTTTCTACAAAATTATTCTGTTTGACTAAGAATTGACTGAGAATATTAAATGTAAATATAATTGCACTTTCAGTATTATTTTGTTTCCACAAAATCATTGCTTTTTAATTAGTGGAGAACATCCATTGGTTAGAGTTCGCTTTCTAGTTGTACTTAAATAAATACTTAAGTGTTGCCAGTGATTATATACGGAACCAAAACGTGGTCGTTTACTGTGGGCCAAATAAACAAGCTCAAAGTAACTCAGCGAGCAATGGAACGAGCTATGCTCGGAATTCCTCTACGTGATGACATCCGGGATGAGGAACGGGAAACGAAGGTCACCGGCATAGCTCGACGAGTCAGTGAGCTGAAGTGGCAATGTGCAGGCCACATCGCTCGAAGAACCGATAACCGGTGGGGAGTATGGTTCTCGAGTGGCGACCACGTAAGGGGAAACGACCAGGGGCTCTAATTTTTATTCGCTATACGCGCCGCGAGCGCTCGATTTCTACTGATTTTCGTTCAACTTATGAAATTTGGTATTTTTGAATCGCTCTTCTGCAACCAGTGGACGGGACCACTCTTTGAGAAGGCGAGCGATAGTCTAAACGTCATCGTCGAACATTGACATTACCACTTATTGACATTGACAGTAGGAACTGTTCTATGAAATTTTCGTTCCGTTTTCCTTGCATGAATTACCGGTTTTATTTTTCTGCGTAAAACGGATAAAATTAAACATTTATAATGGCAACACCTAAGGCGAATGATTCAAAAATACGGTCAAACCTGTTTTCTTGCGACTTGTACTCGATCGTGTGCGACGAAGCTAAGTCACACGAGCTAATCAAAAATAGAGCCCCTGGTTAAGGTCGCGGGGAGTAGCTGGATGCAGGTGGCTTGAAGGAGGCCTATGTCCAGAAATGGACGTTTCCTGGCTGATGATGAAGTACTTAAGGTTTCTATGGGTTGAGTGTTCTGAAGTTTTTTTATTTAATAACCGCTTTAATAACCGCGAGATCCTTAAAGAGTGGTGGTGGCAGCGGGAGCACATTCGACCGTGTCAGCCACATTTTAAACCGAAACTGCATCGGATAACGCCGTTACACGATTATTAGCAATGTTAGTATTAAGTAATAATAGTGGTAGTATTTAATACTTTGCTAATGTGATTTGACTATGTGCGAAAGACAGATATTTTTCATTTATTGTCAGATAACAAAACACAGTCGGGAGGATAGTTACTGGACGCAAGTGGTTCGGGACCGATCATTGCGGCATACCATGGAGGAGGTATATCTATGTCCAGAAGTGGACGTTTAATGGCTGATGATTATGAAATGCGGAGAAAGCTACCCTTGAAATGCAATGGATGGGATGGCCTTAGCATACCGTATTTGAGTGTATACACGACATGAAGCAATAAAATATTTGAATTTGATTGGCATAAATACTTAAATTTAAAAAAAAAACAGCCTTAAATTATTTTCTTCCAAGATGGACAAAACCGAATGAGGTACTTGAATTTCGGAGTAAAAAGACAGCTAATGAACAAAAATTGCCATGTTTTAATTTATACAAGGTGAATTGAACTATTCCGTTTATAATTAAGTGGAGGAATACCATCGTCAAGAAGATTGGTTGGAATTATTACCCAAAGAGTAAAACTTATTTGCCGACGTTGCTATAGCAACGACATATGTCAGTCTATATAAAACTATAGCATCATTACATGCTCTTGTAGAAATGTGATGATTTCAAACCAATTTCAAACACATTAAAAGAACAGAACAGGCCAATTTGATACACATTATCAACACATTATGATTTTACAGATCTGCGTAGAGTGTCATTGCCAAAAATATTAAATGACAAATTTTTTACTTACGACTATTTTTGTAAATAAACAAAGGTAACATACATTTACAAGCCCATGGCTAAGTCAGTGCCACAAGAAATTGTTGCGCTTTTGAATCCACTTAAGGTATGGAAAGTAACTCCGAGATTCAGTGAAGATCAATTAGAAGAAATCAACAAATTCTTTGATGAGAAATCCCAACCGAATTTAATTGTAAATGAAGAGCCCTTTCACATTATCACTGTAGAAGATCTCATGGAGTTTTTGGGACTGAAAAAGTACCGTTTTCTGTTATCCTCGTTATACAACTGTATTTAATTTTATCTAAGATTTACTCAATATTTGCTATAATTATAAACCTATAGTGCTAATCATTTGTGCGTATAAACCGTTAGCTTACTAGAGGCCATTCGTGGCCATTCTGGTTTTGTCGTGATAGACTTTTGTAGTGTTAACGTTAGGACTCAACATCTCGAAGTCATTTAGTAGCTTTTGAACATATTTTGCTTACATTATAGATTTCACCGAAGAACCTTCCCGACTCCGTCGTACGGAGAGAAGTAGAAAAATGAAAAATCTCTTTATAATGAGAGAAGTAGAAAAATTAAAACCACCAATTCCCAGGTTGTTGACGAGAGAACAAATGATTTACATACTTGATCGATGTGTGATTGAACCAAATCCTAAGCATGAGCTGAAGCTTGCTTTTCAGGCTAGTTATCATACTCTATTTTTATTATTATTGAAGATACTCCAATGCTTGACCATATGTCATATATGTACGCCTGATGTTAAGTTGTCGTTAGAAGGTAGTTGTTCATTCACTTCGTTCATCCTATTTACTCTTCGATCATCCTATTTACTCTTCGATCGAATACTCCCAAAGTCCCAAATTCCCATACTTACATACGTTAAAACATAGGCAGCGTAATTTGTTGTGCAGATGGAGATTTAACGTTCCTCTGTTTGTTTCAGAGTGATTTTATAAGCTACCTTTGTTTATAGGATATTCGGAATTATCGAAATATAAATAATAAATGCATTAAAATTAAAGCACAAATTTTTACAGGTATTTGATACTGAGAAACGTGATTTCTTAGAAATTGATCTTCTCCGTGATATAGTTACGCAATACGGCGATGTTTTCAATGAAGAGGAAACTATAGAACTACTTCGTGATGCCAACACTAGAGGCGACGGCAACATTGTCTACGACGAATTCGTAGAGAGTCTGTTCTCTTTAGCACCGGAACTATATGAATTTAATGTTCGTATAACTTAACATGTATTACGAGAGGTTCCAGATTTCGTGTCATCGCGTGGGAGGTTGCCCTTCCTATGTATGAACAACTTCACAGCGATCACCATCCAATCATTCCATGGACAATGTTGGATGAATGGGTTACATGTAGTAGTTTAACTATGCAGTAAGGAAATTCAGTATTAAAATAATTTTAGCGATACCAGGTTATAAGATATTAAATGGAATAGAGTTCATTTGATACCGTTCAAAGAGCGGTCCGAACCGCTTGAAGACAGAGACTTCCCGAGACTTCAGAAGCCTATTTGTTAATTATTATTACAGAAGGAGTATCTCTACGAAGATCCTGACGAAGACCCGTCAGTTCCACCACTTCCCCCTGAACCAGAACCTGACCCACCACCACCGCCGCCACCACCAGCCCCTGTGGTGCAAGCACCCCCACAAAAACCAGCCAAAGGAAAAGAGAAAGCTGGGAAAAATAAAAATAAATGATTATGAGAGTTTTATGCTGGCATTATTTTGTGAAAATTTTTGGGAAAATTTGTCTGTACGGGATACTATATATATCCACGCATTTAGGTAGCACAATGAGCGGTCTCGGTGAAGTCTTTGCGGGTGAAACATTTGATTAAATAATTATATTAATGCATGTATACCTCTAAATGCTTTTTTTCTAAAGTTGTCTTAATTTATCATATTCAAGGTCTTGCCCTTGCTTCGCACGGGTGCCATGTACTAAATGACTACTACGTTAATCAATCCAAATAAAGCTACTAACAGGACATATGTCTATGAATAGGACGGACAAAAACATATTTCCGTTTTATTTTATTTTAGGTGTGGAACGCTAAAAACAATGTAAATTAGTACCTAAGCAGTTATGACATGGTTTCGGTATATAATATTACTTGTCTTTCCTGCTTTATTTGTTCGTTATAAGCAGGCGACTGAAATTGTTCTCATATTCAATCAAGGTTAATTGAAATTGAATGGTATAGACTTGTAATATTTATCTGCTTCTAAAGCCAAAATGTTACTAATATGAGTAACTAGCGTTTTGTCTGCGACTTCATCTGCGTGGACTTCAGAAGTTATTGTCTTATCTTATCGTTATTCAGAACGAATTGCTCGATCGGGATAAAATGTTGCCTATGTCCTTTTCCGGCTCTTCAATTTTATACAAAAATCTAAAGGAGGAACAAACAAATCACTTGCACTCGCAGTTATAATTTTAGTATGGATTTAGACATACGTTCGATATTAGCTATATAAGTGCTCTGATTAACATGAACCTCCATTATAAATTGCCACTTCAGTACTTCTTAGTGGAATTTGTCGTAATCACTAAGGTTGACAGCCTGGTTTGTAATCACAGTAAGATTGATGCATAAATAAATGATGCTCCTCATATCCTGCATATTTTTACGTTAGCGTTAACCGTTAACGTATAGGTACATATATTAGTCTGTGCCGTTAATGCTAAATGTGCCGTTAAAATAATTTTTGTATTTATATTTGTTTATCTGAACGTGCTGCTTGCTGAGTTAATATCAAAGAGACTTAGTTAATATTGTAAAACTTTTATCTTGCCCTTGCATAATTTAAATGTATATATAAACCTTAGCGAGAATGTTTTTGGCGGCAGATTTATTTATTTTGTTTAATTTAATTTATTTAAGTTCAAAATAATCTGTTCACTGTTATTTCTCCAAAACTGAAAATAAAAAAATAAATAAAATAAAAACAATTAACATCATACCTTGAGGTTTGCCATGGAGATGATATTGCTCAAATACAAGTAGTCAAAGCCAAAATAGACAATAATTTGTCTTGTCTATGGCAAAAAATGACATGTCGCTGTCGTTCGTGCGGTCGTGTGTAGTGAATAGGCATTTGATTTTGCAAAATAATTTACCTTTGCCTGAAATCTTACCTTGTTATATTTGCATTCTAAAATGTTTTGATAAGAATATTTATGTAGGTGTACGAATACAGCAAGGAATCTAATAGTTTGTTACTTTAAAAGTCTGTATTTATAGTCTCAGCTATGAATCTAGAAGACAATGCTTTGGGTCTCTCCCCAGAACAGACCGATAAAATACTGCAATTTCAAGATTTGACCGGGATCGAGGACATGTCCATATGTAGAGACATTCTCCAAAGGCACCAGTGGGATTTAGAGGTATAGTTAATCTATTTTAGGTTCAATTTCATGGTTTCTAGGTCACCTAAATTTCGTTGAGAACTTTTACACCAAAGTATGATATAGATTGCTTTGTGAGTCTGCCAGTATTTAACGTCTGGGTGGCCATAATAATACAAATATACTTTTTTAAAAGCCCACTTTTAGTTATTCCGCAAAAGAATAACATAATATCAAAACATAAGGGTACTATATTTCTTTAGCTTGAGTTCAGTGAATATTTTGATGAAGCTTTTTTAATCAAGGGGAAGTAAATCAAATTCTTGAAAACTTAAGATTTACCCATTTTAAAGAAATTCACAGTTGACTGTTTTGAAAAAAAGATTTTTCATAACTGTTAAAATTTCCTCTATAATAATAAGAAAATTTGATGCTTTTGTGATGCTGTAATGTTTTCTCCTTGGGTGAGGCTTATGATTAACAGTGGAAGTTTATGGATGTAGATGGTAATGATGATGACAAGACTCTTACCATTAACAATGTTTAGTGTATTTACATTCTTTCATTTAAGAGCTAGCAACACTTGTCTCATCTTTGTTGTCGTTTTATTTGATAACTTCAGTCTCAACCATAATATAGGTCAAATATTCAGAAAAAAAATAAAATAAACAAAAATGAAAATTTGATTTAGTAATTATACTAAAATGAAAAAGAAGACAATAAATTGTATCATTTACAACTGATTTATTTATCATTTTAGGTAGCAATACAAGAACAATTAAACATAAGAGAGGGTCGACCATCAGTGTTTGCAACAGAAGCCCGAGCGCCACCTGTGGTCCATGACCACATAGCACAACAGGTGTTCACAGATGAGCCACCAGAAGGTCCCGGCGGAGTCCGAGGGCTTTTCAGCTATGTTGTCAATCTTGTAGTGTCAATGTGTTATAGTACATTGACATCAGTAATAAATCTATTATTAAGTTTTATTAGGACTGATGATAGAAGATGTAAGTATTAATTTTAAAGAAATATTCACACTGCCACAATACTTGGGTGTAGATATGTTAGATAAAACAAATAGATCTCTTAATTTTACTTACAATTATTTTCTTCATCTTAATATTGTTGTAACTTGAATTTACATTTTCGTTTCATTTTCAAGATAATAGACATTTTTTCCTGTCCAAATTTTTCATGAGCTTGTTCAAAAGTTTGTTGAAATTTAAAAAAAAAGTTTATTTTTCTTTAAAAGTCTGGAATTTATAGAATACTGTTATGACCTCCTCTTAAGTACTAATAACTTGAGCTAGGAGGCCCAGCTCTTCCTAGTTTTAAGCTAAATTAATTATTTTTTTATGTAATTTATGACATTTTCAAGTGGTTTTTTTAACTATATTTATCTACTTATCACTAGATTAATACAAGAAGTAGAAAACAGCATGTCAACAATACAGTTTTTGTTGGATTCCTCATTGGCTCATTTTGAAAATTCATTTAACAATTTTATACCTAATTTTTGTAATTGTACTTGCCACACTTGAGATTTTAGCTTAAATCACTCAATTATGAAGCAGTGATTCTAGTACCTAAAAGAAATGAACTGAAATACTTATAACTGTTACTAAAAGAAAAGTAATTTTTATTTGCTATGATAACTATTTGCAGTGGTGACGGACCCTCTGGGGGATGTGATGGGCTTCATAAACAGCTACACATCGCGATACAACCCACACCCAGTGTTCTACCAAGGCACATATGCTCAGGCACTCAACGATGCTAAGAATGAGCTGAAATTCCTCATTGTGTACCTACACTCTGAGTCTGCCACTGAGACACAGAACTTCTGCAGGTCAGTTGTTGATTATTGAAATTATTACCTACATACCTAACAAATCCCATAATCTTAACAATTCGCTAGAGTGGCTTACCAGATGTATTTCTAATTATTTTAGAAAACTGGTATATGTGGAGTTAGTTTAAAAATTCAAGACTCACAATTTTTTTATAAAAATGGATTTGAACTTTATCTCCCGTTTTATTAGTCACTGTTGTGAGTTTATCTGGTTTCATCTCACTAGTTACTGCACAACAGGACTATGAATTACTTACATTTTATCACATGATTGCAAATCCACTTTTTGAGTGTGGAAATCCTATAATAGTGGGATCATTTTATTGTGATGAGTGGTGGTGATCACTGCATCTCCGTGAATCACCATGGCACATAAAATATCTAATAAAAACACAGCGTTTACTATCCATAATTAGATAATTAAAATGAGGTTTGTCTTTATTTGCTGATACATTTAGAAATTATTATTATATTTATGTCAAGTGGTTGCCAAAACTTCTGATATCGCCTGTTTACAGCTATTCTCCACTTATATACTTTTTCTGTAGTCCAGTCTATTCTTAAATGGGTTGACAGTTGGTGTCGTTCTTTCGACAGGTTTTTCTTTCAGTTCTTATGTTTCTTACTACGGGGATTATTTGTATTGGGGGAATAATATATAACATAATACATTTCAGGACCACCCTAGCAGACCCCGATGTAATCTCGTATATCAACACGCACGCACTATTCTGGGGGTGTGCGGTTGAGACGGCGGAGGGGTGGCGCGTGGCCCAGTCCGTGGGGGGGCGGCGCTACCCCCTCCTGTGCGTGGTGTGCGTTCGTGAGCACCGCATGACCGTCGTGGCCAGGAGCGAGGGCTCGTGCTCGGCACAGCAACTGCTGCAGAGGCTTCGGCGCGTCGTCACTGACAATGAACCGCATTTAGCCGCGGCCAGGGCTGACAGGTCAGTTTTATATTTAGAACTGCTCAGCGAATTCTTTATTGAAACAGTTTTACTTTATTTTAATTGTATTTAACTTATGTACTTTTAATCTGATCAATTTTTTTAAATATATTTATTTATTATTAAATAAATTTGTGATGAGTGTTAATAAATACTTTTATAGTGGATGTGTTGAATGTACTTGTTGTATAGTGTTGCCCTCCAGCGCGGGCACTACTCGTTCAGGATATATCCATGGCCAGGATATTCTTGCGTTTAAGCCTCTTTGGGTAGCTTCATGAAGGTAGCTTTGCAGCCAGTACATTGGGGTGTCGACCCAGTCTCC
The DNA here is from genome assembly GCA_910589575.2 of Carcina quercana. Classification (NCBI taxonomy): domain Eukaryota; kingdom Metazoa; phylum Arthropoda; class Insecta; order Lepidoptera; family Depressariidae; genus Carcina; species Carcina quercana. Next base: position 7,034,393 of record OU342442.1, read on the forward strand.
CTCGGTATTTTTCTGGTAGCCATTGTCAGAACTAGACCAAATTGAAGTGTGGTCCACACGGGAAGCACCAGCTTTCAAATAAAAAATCAAAATCAAAATCGGTTTATCCAGTCAAAAGTTCTGCGGTAACAAACATCAAAAGAATAACCATCGAATTGAGAATCTTTTCCTTTTTTGAAGTTGGTTGAAAATATAACAATACTTGACTGCTGTCTTAGACTACATACAAATGTTATAAATGCGAAATTAACTGTCTTTTCATCACTAAACGGGTGAACCGATTTTGATTAAATTTGGCAAGCATGTAGCCTGTATCAGAAACATGCTCACTCAGAGCAGTGCATTTTATAGGCTACATATGAAATGAAATCTTTATTGCATTTCACTTCATAGGTAGTCAAACCTTCACATTATTTGTTACTGATTTACACCGAAGCGTCGGTGGCGCAATGGATAAGGCGCGGACTCCCAATCTGAGGGTTCCGGGTTCGAATCCAGCCGTGTACCTATGAGTTGTTTTTCAATTCAAGTACATTATCCGATTGCTTAACGGTAAAGGAAAACATCGTGAGGAAACCTGCATGTCTTGAACAGGCATGTGAAGTCCACCGATCCGCACTGGGCCCGCGTGGTGGACTATGGCCCATACACTCTCTGTAGGAGAGTAGGCCTGAGCCCCTCCATTGGGGACATATATAGGCTGTTGATGATGATGATGATGATTTACAGAGGTCAAGCTCAAACTGGAATTAACATTTCTTTGTTGAATAGCTCTTACAATAAACCTTGAACTTGGTTTAAGTTAATTACAAATACTTGCGTCAACTATAATTCAAATGATCTAAAACTAATAACATTGAACCTGAGGTCAGGGGACCTTGATTTTTGCATTGTTTATTGGGCATAAAGTGTGTGTGAAATATAATACTAAACCGCACTTGGCCCGCGTGGATAGGCTATGGCCCAAGGATGGCTTTTCTCATTTCCACAATTGACGTGAGTACTCTGTTCGCTCATATCCCACTCGGCGATGCTGATTGAGTAACAAACGCCCCTATAGATATTTATAGATGAAGGCCAAGTGCAAACCCATTATTTAAAATAATAATAAAATGTTGACTGCTTTAGACCTTAGCATATAATGAATATAATACTGAGTACAGAACAGCCGTGGTAGATCAGTTGGGTAGAGCGTCAGTCCTTAAACAATCGAGGTCTGGGTTCGATCCTGGCTCATACCACTGAGTTCCAATTTGTTATTTGGAATTTATGTATGAATGATACAAATCATTACCATTGGCTTTTCGGTGAAAGAAAACATCGTGAAGTAACCCCTGAGAAGAAATTCAAAGGTGTGTGTGAAGTCTACCAGTCGTCACTGGGCCCGCGTGGTGAATAGCCCTTATATTTTCTGTAGAAGAGTAGGCCTTGAGCCCCTGCAGTGCCAACCCTTGCAAAAAAGTGACCGCTCAGCGATCGGCAGTATAGTGTATACAAACGTCATTCGTTTTATGTATGCGAATAGGAATCGATATCACATCATTTGTTTCAAGTGCCTTTGGTCACAAATACATTACGATTACATCAAAATGCCTACCATACCATCCACAGACATGTGTCTATGTATCTCGGGGTTTTCTCTGAGATAACTTGGTCAATATCATTTCACGTTGGTCAGGGTTGAACGTGAGGTGACGGCGCAGCTGCGTCTCGCGCAGGACGAGGCGTACGCGGAGTCTCTGGCCGCGGACCAGGAGAAGGAGCGCCGGAGAGCAGCGGACCGAGCCGCACAGCAGCAGAGGGAGAACGAAGATATACAGAGGAGGGAGAGGGAGGAGCAACGCAAGCAACAGGTCGGTCATAATTCACTTAGCTTACATCTCACCTGATGGTGCAATGTGGCTAAGTATATTGCAATCTCTAGATGTTGACAGGAGTAGGAAGCCATTAGGGCTGGTACCATCATGAAAAACGACCGATCAAAATCGTTTAAAATTCGTATTTTGAATTCATACAATTTGCATCCAATCAGAAAGCGAAACGAAACCACTCCTGTGGTAGAGGCCTTAAGCTGTTTTAGTTAGCACGATAAAGTTTCGAACTTTTTTACTATTGTGTGTTGAGAATTGACTGATATATCGATATATCCTTACTAACCATTCGGAACGAAGTGATCCGTCAGAGAACCGACATAGCTCACCGTATTAGCAAACTGAACTGGCAGTGGTCATATTTGCCGAAGGACGGACAGTCGCTGGAGCAGACGAGTTCTCGAGTGGAGACCACGCCTAGGCAAACGTAGTGTAAGACGTCCCCCGGCCAGGTGGAAAGACGACTTACGTAGGGTAGCCGGACGTGAATGGATGAGGAGAGAAGAGGACTGAATCGAGTGGCGCACTCTGGATGAGGCCTATGTCCAGCATTGGGCTACCGCATAATGATCCTTACTAACATTGTATGTATATGTACAGTCACCATAAAAATCTCGCACGTTGGTACCATGTCCATTGTTCCCAGGGAAGGAAATGATAATCATAAGTGTAAATGACAATATGGTATCGTATAAAATTGTGTAGATCTTTATAAAGCTGACTGATTACGCCAGTTCACTCGATATCAAATAAAATATTCTTTAATTTGAGAGTCTGGTGTCCTAGATAGAATTTTCCTGAGTGATATTAGTGGCCTATGTCTAGTGATATTTTTTTAATATTCTGTATCTTTCTGTGTGTATCTGTGTTTTCCGACAAATACACGATTTCTTATGAGAATAAGTGAAATAAGTTCGTTAATCGCTCCTTTACGTCGCAATGTACAGTCTGGAATGTAAACTGATTTTTATCCGATCCTAAGTAATTCCTGTGGTATTTCTGAATACCACGCGGACCTAGTTGCGGGCAAAAGCTAGTATAAATAAAAACGAATATCGAACAGTACAGTCAACCAATTGAGACAATCTAGGATTGGAGGCTTACAGCATCAGGATAATCAGGCGCTTCGCACGATTTTGCGAAGGGATTGTGTGGCTCAAATACGCTGGCTCCACTTCCACTCAAAGAGCAAACAAATATTTAAGTGTGGAAATCGCTCAGACATAAAAAGTAACTGAATAAATGTATATGTGTGTGTAGGTGATAGCTTCCCGTATGGAGATGGCGTCGTCGCTGCCCGCGGAGCCGCCGGCGAGCGCCGAGTCGGTGATGCTGTTGATCCGGCTGCCGGACGGAGAGCGACTCACGCGACGATTCAAGCTCATGCACACTACCAATGTAAGATACTGATATATGTTATCAAGTGCCAATCATCATCGTCAGACGGGAAACGTCAACTGATAGACATAGGCCATACATAGGCAGGCCTCCCTCATGATACGCCACATCGACAGGTCCCGTGCCCCCTGCATCCAGCGACTCCCTGCGACTCTAACCAGGTCGTCGGTCCATCTAGTAGGGAGACGGCCTGATAGACGTTTCCCGGTACGTGGTCGCCACTCGAAAACCTTTACTCCCCACCTGTTATCGGTTCTTCGAGCGATGCAATACTGAAAATATCGTTTGCTATGCATTTTGTCGGTCCGTCTGTCTCTGCTACATACCAGAACACAAAAGTGCTATTAACGTTGCTGTTTGGCGGCAGACTTTGCTAACATAGTTGCTAACTATCCTGGGGCTCTATTTTTGATTCGCTCTACGCGCCGCGAGCGCTCGATTTCTACTGATTTTCGTTCGACTTATGAAATTTGGTATTTTTGAATCGCTCTTCTGCAACGAGTGGTCGGGACCACTCTTTGCGGAGGCGAGCGATAGACTAAACGTCATCGTCGAACACTGACATTACCACTTATTCACATTGAAAGTTGGGACTGTTCTATGAACTTTGCATTCCGTTTTCCTTGCATGAATTACCGGTTTTATTTTTCTGCGTAAAACGGATAAAATTAAACATTTTAAGTTATATTGGCAGCACCTGAGGCGAATGATTCAAAAATAAGGTCAAACCTGTTTTCATGCGACTTGTAGTCGATCGTGACTTAAGTCGTGAGCGACGAAGCTATGTCACAGGAGCGAATCAAAAATAGAGCCCCTGGCGGACATCGCAAATCTATATACCTCTAAATCTATATATAAATACCACTAATCAAAGCGAGTACCGATAGGGAATCGAATCCACTGGGAATCGAACCCGTGTGCTTAGGTTTAGTCCAACATTTAGCCATTAGGCCACGGAGGCGGTTCAGTACAAGGAAAAAACTTTAATTGTAACAGCTAGTAAAGTATATTTGAATTTGGAATATAACAATGCAGGACCTGTACAACTTCGTGTTCAGCCACCCGAAGTCGCCTGAGGAGTTTGAGATCACGACCAACTTCCCTAAGCGCGCGGTAGAGCGCGGCGAGCACAGCCTGGCGGCCGCGGGGCTCAAGGACCGAGACGTGTTGTTCGTGAACGATGTCAACGCGTAGACTCTCACACAACCGTCAACTGTGCTCAGTGGAACGCACGCGGTGCAAACGAAGTTTTGGAATTTACGTGATTCGAAACCAAAATAGTTATGTACAAAATTTCTGAACATCATCATCTTTTTTTCTTAAAACATGTATGTTTTCGCATTTGGCCTTCATCTCACTTGATGGTAAATGACGTTGAGGTCGAATGAAAGAATTGTGTGAAGTGAAATGAAATGGCTATGATGTTTATATTATGTTACTTGAACAGAACTAATGCAATATTTACAATATTAATTACCACTGCTGTTTGGCCGCAGACTTAGCTAATATGGTGGTAGCATGCGGACATGAAAAAATGCAGAGATTTTATCAGGGTGTTGGGAATCGAACCTGCCACCTCTGCACTTTGTGGCTACCAGTGGCTGGGCTATTAAAGCGGTTAAAATATTTTTATCTTCATTTACCCTTTAATCCCTTTCCGTATTAAAGTGTGTGGGATGTGAAATATCTAACTGATGTCCAGTCGACACATCGCTTAAAGAAGTCAGCACTGGACTGGATTGAAACTAGTGTCAAATTGAAACAAGTCGGTACTGAACTGGGCTACTGTACTGCCACGTCACTGCCATCATGTAAACCAAGCATAACAGATACCTAACAGCTAAGACTGGACAGAGAGTTTTTTAAAAATAATAGAGACAAAATATTTGCCCTTAAAATGTTCATCCTCTAAACCTGCCATTATATTCTCATATCCTTTTAAAAAAGAAATTTTGTTTGAATCAATATGTTTTGATTCACGTTAACGATCAACTTGCGATCAACGACTCCAATTTAATAATATACTTCAAATAAATAACATTCTGGGGACGGTTCAAACAATGCTGCTTGAAGATGACACTGTCTTTTTCTTTTTTCAAACTGAAGAAAGGGATGTCATTATCTTGGGCTTGGTTCTCATTATAGTCTCATTAGACGGGCTTTCCATGATGTAATTTGGCAACAGCACCACGCTTATCAGGATGACTGATGATCGCAGTAAGAAGTTAACTCATACGTTGACGATGATGCCCTTTTAAAATTTCCCCTAGTCGCTTTGTACGATATATACAAAAATCCATTGAAACCCGTTGAAACATTACTATTCTACTGTTTTTGACAGCTCTAAATTTAAAAAGCATTCTTTTCTGTAAAAAGAAAAGGATAGTGATATATTTTGATGTTCTGCCCAAATGAATGCTTCAAGTATTCATAATCCTAAAGTAACGTATTATTGACTATTGATAACTGTAATTGACTAAATCGTAAACGAGCGATTAAAGATTTGCACAACTTAGCACTGGTGTAATAGACGTGCAAAGACTGATTCTGATGCTAGTGATGGTGATGATGAAGAAGATGATGATAAATAGATCCATATTAATAGACCGTACTCAAGATTTATCCGACTTGAGATACCTTACAAAATGTAGAATTCTGTAGAATTGATTTTCATTTATCTTAAGGTTGACGCCATCTTGAAAACGCTCTATTCTTCCAGACCTTATAGAGCTCCGAAACTTCGTTTGTATTATCAACAGACCTAGATCCAAACAGAAGACGCGAGCTTTAATTAGAATTACTGCTTCCCGTGGCCAGAATAAGTTAAAACACTTATGTATATGTCTCTTACGAGCGAATATACTTACTGCCGCGGATAGTTTTAAACGGAGGCCGCATCAGAAGAAATAGATGTATGCGATAGAAAGAGAGGGTGCATAAAATTGTAGGCATGCAGCGAGTTGTGTATTGAGTCCATATTTAATTAAATTTCTTCGTGAGTTTCGGTTTATTCTTCTGCACTGATTTGCAGTATTGTTTGCTGCTACTAAATAGCGTTTATGTCGTCATTTAACGTTAATTCTTTTACCATAATATTTTAAATTAGAATAGCTGACTTTGATAAGTAATTACCTAATATAACGTCAGGAAATGAATTATCATTGTCGTACAACTTTTATGTCAGCTACAACAGTAAAATAAATATACATATGAGAATTGTGTGTCAGTATGAAGTTGGATGTTAATGATACTCTGATGATGATATCCTAATTGATAATTACCGTACAAACCCAGCTATCCTGTTTTATAAGATTATGGTAAAAGAAAATTTGTATGGATCTTTTGTCAGACAAATCAATTAATTATAACAAAATGAAAGAATAGAAAATGGGTTTAATACAGATCCCAGTGCTTGCATCACTCAAAGATAAACATATTTTTAGCGCTGTGACTGTAGGTATTTAAAAAAGTGTCACGGTTTGTTTTCATACACTACATCTAGTGTGAGTTTTTAACCGACACTATCGCGCTTGCGCTACGTCAGATTTGTATGAAGAATTGTGCAGCGCCTCTAGCGGCACGTTTACGAAACTAATTCTTCATACAAATCTGACGTAAAGCGATAGTATCGGTTAAAACTCACACTAAAACGTAGTGATTACATGCTCAGTGACTCACACCAGAGGTACATACCGCTGTACTTGCGTCATCTGATTGGTTCCAGGTTTGTGATATCATTTGAACGTCAATGTTTCAATGAAGTATAAGTCAATTGTTGACATTTCTCAACCACATGTAATAATAATTAAATAGGAGTGTCTACTCGAACATAACATGACGAATTTATAACGACTTTGATGATTCTGAAATGATATAAAATTAAACCCAAAGTGGTGTAGGTGTATCGATGGATAATTAGATGTCATTGTAATATTATAGTGAGACACTACACAGATTAAATACATGTATTTTCCATTAAATTAGACAGTTATATTCATAAGTGTATCAAGTTGTCTAAGGAGCCATTTTGGGACAAAAAAAGAATATGATTATTGTGTGTCACACACTGAGTTTTGTAGATTTTAAACAATGCCAATTTCACTGCACCGCATTTTTTAATGACATTGAAAATCAACACTGGTATGTAAATACGTGTAACGATTAAAATATATTTTTTTATTCGTAAAATATTCATACAAATTCGAATTTCAAATCGAGCTGACGTTATACCATTTTATTTTTAAAAAATCTCTAAAGCCAGATCGTTTTTGAGGAAATTTTTCTATCGCGCCATGCCTTTAATGTGCTCTTAGCCTGTTTTATGTCATATTGAACAAAATAAACCACTCACGATTACTTTAAATATTACAGGCGAATACGTTACAAGAAACAACTCATTTTGTCCCAAAATCGATTCTCCGATAATGTTGTATAATATAATCCAACCCGTAAGTTAAGGCGCCCTAAACAGGGTTTTGTTACGTCGGAATTGATTCGATTCATTTTATAAAACTTAAAAGTATAGCTATCTTTTTCACTAGATCATAAACAGACTTCGGATTTATTCAAACTGAAGCGGGACGACAAATTGCACTCTGTCTGGATGACGTGGCTACAAATTGTACGCAAAATACTTTTTCTCGTTACATTTTGTCGCTCGCAGTTTGAGTAAAACCTGACATCATTTAGTCTAAACTCGTTGCAAGGTCGTATTAATAGATTTACCTCAAGCCTGAGACCTTCGAGATTAATGTGATCAAGATATTGTGACGCATTATTGGGCAGGGTCTATTAATACGGTACCAAGAGTCAACATTGTATGTACTTAAATAATTCCTTTATGTCCAGTGATGTGTTGTCTTTTTTTCTTCAGTCAGCGTTAAATGTCAAGATCTAAGCACATATGACATGTCAGATCCAGTACGGGTTTGTTCATACGCTTGATCATGCGTACTTGATTATCGTTTATTTATTGTTTTTTCCAAGTTTTGCCATTTGGTTACATAGTTTTACATCGTCTTTAAGGGGAGTGTTACACGCTCAATTAATGTTACGATGTTTGGATCGCAATTGTGGATCTTGTATATTGAGCGTGTATCGTTCTCCTATAAGTTATGAGTATGAAGTGTGTTTAATCATAATTAATGACATAATAATGTTAATTTATGTTTTTTTTCCACATAAATTCTACTTTAATAACAGCACTAAAGATAAAAATAGAACATATTTTATGTGTGCATTTTATGCATTCGTTTCGGTTGATAATTTATATGTAAAACGTTTAATTATTGTTTTTTTAATTTTTGTTTTTGCGTAAGAAAAATTCTATCAGTAGTAAAGACAAATTTATGTTAAGCGTCTGTACCGGTAAAACTCGTGTCTTTATAGTTATATTTGGTAAGTTGTGATCGTTATTTTTTAAGTTAGGTTTAAATTAAATTTATGAAAGTTTACAGTGCAACCGCTTCTGCAGGGCTAAGGATTAGTTTAGATTATACAAAAGACAGCTTCTGCATATCTTTTTATTCATTATTCACTTTGATTTTGAGATTTGTTAATATTCGTTATCGTCATGTTGCTTGTCAAGCGGTAATCTACTAGAGCAAGTCACGGCTCATCAAAATAACAATTTTTACTATTGTAAAATATTTGAACAGTGCGGAAACATATTTTTTCCCTTGTATTGTTGTGTTTCCTACTGTTTGACCTGTATTGTGTATGTTCGACATGTTCCCTCGTAACTACTAAACGGCTTAACCGATTTTAATAAATCAGTGGTCAGATTCATCTTAATCACTCCAGTGTCATAGGCTATATTAAAATTATTGGAATCAAAATGGCTGATTTTTGGCGCCAAATTGCGCGGCATGAAGAATCTATTCATGTTAGATTTGTCTTAACCACTCGAGTGTCATTAAAATTATTGGAAATCAAAATGGCGCATTTGAATGCATTTTGCGCGGTATGAATCTTTTCTGATATGAAACGCCTAATGTTTATTATTTTTAATGCAAGAAAAACCAGTCGACTTCCTCTTACGAAGGAAAGTTGCACGTCGTTGAAATTCGCGCAATTGTATAAGTGTCACATTTGTCTGATCTGTTGTTTAAAAGTGTTCCACATTCAATAGGCGCCTCGTCCAAAGAGTATTATAATACAGAGGGGTCTCGTCATCGTAACAGCTACAGGATCCTTATAAAAATAAATGTAGATTACTGCTTGACAAGTGTTGGTAGGTTCAAGCTTCACAAACGTTTCTCAAGAGAAACATGGAATTGTGTGCGCATCACGCCTTCTTCCGCTTACAAATATGTTATTATCTGCTGTGATGACAACTGTGCAGCTGGCAAGAACGCCGCGCCGGTGCGACTCTGTGCGTTTGTGCAATGACTGTATGTGCATTTAATTTGGAGACGGACTGTATTATAATTTTTATGTTTTGTTGTAATATAAACGTTCCTTCCCTATGTTTCGTTTTATTGTACACGTTCCTAAACTTAAATAATGCCTGAACAAAAAAAACCTGAAATGAAAACAACCAGAAAGAATCATTCCCATATCCTTCGGATATTACTAGGGGTCTGTTTCATAACAATACAGTTCGTAATAAACGAAAAATGACATGTCATTTTCGCCCATAGCGCCCGTATATAACTTAAGTTTTAGTATATCCATATTTTTGAAAATCTAGTCAACAACAGTAACATGTATTTAGCCTCATGGCTATGACTACCTCTTTTTCTTTCTTTGCATTTTTGTGGTTAAACTCCACCGAAGGCACGAGATCCTGGTGCCTTTGTATTCATATAATTTTATGTTAATGACATAAATGCCGATATATAAAAGGGCAGGAGATGAATAGAGGAACTCTTCAATGGAACTTTAGAATTGTGACTCAATTCAATACCAGAATACCAGGTTGACATAAGTGGAAGAGAGTGTGCAATATAGTTTATAGGGGCAACTATTCCATTCGTACAATGAAATAAAACCAACCTCAGTCAATTATTTACACTATTTATTAACAAAAAAACAAAACATAAACCAATATAAATATACGCTTTAACAGAAACACTTCACCTGGAATGTAGGCACTTGTTATAAACTTTATTATTTTTACAAACATATTTTTGGAGACGAGACGAATATTATATGAATAAAAAAATTATTCAAAAATATACTTCATAAAATATTGTTGATAAACAAACAATTTTTTGAAAATAAATAAATCTTGGAACTGGTACAGTCAGTGTCATTAATATAGGTATGTAATACACGAGCGAAAATGATTTTTATTTAAGTTTAGAACATTTCAACGATGAAAGTTTCATACGAAATTTTACCAAAATGGCGCGTAGTGAGGAAACAACATACCTACAATTTATTCACACCCATTTTTAGGGTTCCGTAGTCAAGCAAAGAATTCCCTTTAAGGTGGCATTCATATATTTTGCATGCATGCACCTTTTATATCGTATTACAAGTATCGTAGTCAAAGGTCAACTACATGTGACATTTCGGCCGCAATGAGATACAAGTAGATCTACTATCGACGCTGACTGTACATTTAAACTAATTACATTTTAACAATATTTAAAACTTTGATTTAGGGATCAGTTTACTATTTGATTCTATTAAAAATTGATAAGTATCTAAAATACCTAACGGATTTGATATGTTACATACGAATTACCACGGTGTTGTGTTATTAAAATCTACTTAATATAATAAAAATTCAAATTTTAAAATAACACTAATAAAATCGAAAATTGTGAAGATATCGGGACATAAAATCTGGATGGAATATCTTACACGACGATAAAAATATTTTTGTCTTTCTGTACATTGAGCTATTCTAACGAGATGCTCATTCACTTACATTTTATGTATTCTAAAATGCTAGTATATCACACGTTTCTTTCAAAACTAATAGAAGAGATATATATTTGATTCTTATAATTTAAACTGGTGCATTTGGCATTACGTTGCGCCTACTCTATGTAGGAACACGAAATCAGTTATAAATGTTTCATTTTATACCACAAGACTTGTTCATTTTTAACGTGATAACATATATTGATGAACACCGGCTGCACGGACGAAAAAGTGTCACGTTCCGCCGGAGCCGAGCGTGTTAGCATGAGCGCGGAACAAGCGATAGAGATACACGACCGGCCTAAGCGTTCGGCTTGTGACTCATCTTTTCTTATGTTATCACGTAAAATTATCGTCCGTAAAGCGACTTTATAGACAACCAATTTATTTTACTATAAACACTGCATGTGCGTACTATAGGCCTAGGAAAACGGTAAGATGTCGAAGTGTCGAAGGTCATGATTTTAAAACAGGGTCACCAATCCGCATAGAAAGCGTCATAATTATGGCATTTGGCAAGTCTACTCATGGAAAGACCGACGTGGTTCATGATCAATATAAATTTCAAAAATTACATAAAATTCATAAGGCAATACTTCATATTTCATTTCATTTCTTTATCGTGTATCGGAACATAAACTCACTACCAGATAGACTCGGACAGACCTTCAGAGTCCTCAAACACAGCTTTGACAAGGGAAAGAACTCCTGGGATTGGAAATCGCGTCTGATCTCAATTTCGGGAGCTACATCGAGTCCATAGCAAAAACTGCGGCCAAAAAACTAGGCATCTTATCGAAGGTCAGACGGTACTTCCAGCCATCACAGCTCTTGTGTCTATATTGCGCTCAAGTAAGATCATGCATGGAGTACCTCTGCCATCTTTGGGATGGTTCAGCTCGCTATCAACTAGCTGTTTTGGACTCGGTGGAGCGTCGAGCTATGAGACTGATAGGCAACGATACGCTACATAAGGCAAAGTTCCAAAGCCTCGAACATAGGCGTCAGGTTGCCTGCCTTTCGGTATTTTATAGGATACATTTTGGAGAGTGTGCGCAAGAGCTATTTTTGTTGATTCCACCTTCGCCGTTCAAGTACCGGTTAAACAGAAGAACAGCAGACCTTCACCCGTACACTGTAGACATTCCTACAGCTCGCACGAAGCGTTTCGCTTCCACATTTATCGTGCGTACAGCAAAAATATGGAATACAGTACCGGTTTCCGTGTTCCCCGAAAATTACAACTTGGGAATCTTCAAAAGAAGAGTAAATAGGCACCTTCTAGACCAACACGTAACATCTTCGACCTCATCGTCACTTACCATCAGGTGAGATTGAGGTCAAGTGTTGGTCTATCTTCAATAAAAAAAAAAGAACGGTGTTATGTTTCCAAATTATTGTATTTTCCCTTCTTTACTCGAGCAATATCTTTCATTTCCCAATTATCAAAACCCGCAACCAAACCATGATCTGAGAAATAGTTGCTTAAAAAGTAGAAACCGGAGCCGCCACTAATTATTCACCACTAATAGTAAATATTCACCAGTTCCTCATATTTTGTCATTCTCGGTATAACAACGAGAAGAAAATTGGCACTCATTTTTGATAACCTGAGTACAATGACTCTTGCCACCCTTTACCGATTTGTGGATACATTTCACCGAGGGAAGAAAGTAACCGTTTACCAACGAGGGTAAAGTAGGCACGAAGCAAAGCCGAGGGACTCAAAGTGGATATCTGTATACGTTTTCTCCCCGCTATACGTTGACAATGGATTTACATAAACTTTTTTCGTTTGCATGAGAGTAATGGCGTGTAATTGTACCTCGTTAAGTAAGGAGGTACTTTCCGAGCAGTTGTAGATTACATTTTCAAAATAATATTTAGTGAATGCCTATAATCGACTGACATTACATTCATAATCGTAAAAGTGTGGGTGTACCCCATAGTTGCGAAGTTCAATACCGCGATGTACGTTACTGCGAAAGTTCACCATCACGAAATACGCTGTCGCGAAAGTTCTGTACGGCGATGTATGTTACTGCGAAAGTTTACCATCGCGACTTACGTTGTCGCGAAAGTTCTTTACTTTTTATTTATTTAGTAAAAACGGCAATGCACATTATGCACAAACATGAACACTAAATCAGTCAAAGCGGAAATTTTTTTGGACAAAAATTCGACTTTTTATACCTATAACAGACCAAGCCTGTAGCCGGGCTGACTTTTAGAATATATATATTGAATCTATGTAGTGCAAGACATCGTGTGGTAACATATTATACAAACATGGAGCTAGTTCGAACCAGAGAACTTTCGTGACATCGTAAGTCGCGATGGTAAACTTTCGCAGTAACGTACGTCGCAGTAGAGAACGTTCTCTACAACGTACGTCGCGATGGTGAACTTTCGCAGTAACGTACATCGCGGTAATGAACTTCGCTACTATGGAGTACACCCTAAAAGTGCTTATTACAATTTTCTCACTCTTTGATGCCTCTAACGTATACGCTAATGCCTCAACTACCTTGGTTTACCACATTTTATACAACGCTCATATCCCCAGTAGTTTATATTGCTGGATGGATTTGAATCGCAATGACATAAAGTACGCACGCGGCACGCCATATACAACTTTTAGTAGTGTTTTTGTAATACAGAATTTTACTATCTGTTGTCCAAATATATTACTTTTATTTTAAAGAATTGGCCTGATTTTGTATAAGAAATATCTTCAATATACTCGTATAGAACATAGTTGTCGTTTCTCAAATTTTTGTGTCTGTTTTCGATACGCTTAGTTTTGCGAAATGAATTATAAACTTGGGTCTTTCCAGGGCTGACCACATTATCCCATGAAAGCGTGTATGCAATTCTCATTCATCCCCAGCTTCTTTAGCAAGTCGTGAGCGGTGTGCGTGAACTCGGTAGGACCACACAGGCAGGCGAAGTGCGTGCACTGCTCACCACACTTGATTTTTCCCAGGACTTCGGTGATCAGGTCGGTTGTTATACGTCCTCTATGGCCAGACCACGAAGAACTGCCTTCTGACAGCACGTAAGTAGTTATAAGCCTGAAAAATACAACGGAAATTTCTGTTACACTGTCGAGGAAGCAAGGCACCTTTTTGCACTTGGCCTTCATCTCACCAGATAGCAAGTGAAGATAAAGCCGTTGCATGGGAAGCGTGCGCACTCAGTAGCCTCAACCTAACGAGGCTTTGGCTCTGTTACCTTTCATACCAGAACACAACATTGCTTTAACACTGCTGTTTGACGGCAGACTTAGGTAAAACGTGGCGGTAGCTAGCCAGGTGGGCATAGCCAATTCCCTACCACCAAACATCGGTACTCGGTTATCGATGGGTACCCCCACTGGGAATCAAACCCTGGACCTCCAGATTGTTAATCCAACATTTAGACATTAGGCTAATTTTTTTTACAAAATGATGTTTAATGTCGTGACCATTATTTTTTCCAGAACGGGTTCGCATTAAGGCTTCACTTAAATGCTTGGGAATTCGCTCAGAATGCTTTCATACAACATTTCTTTTGCCATAATCTTTTAGGCTTCATACAACTTTATTGTCAGCTTATGGTCTTTAGATGGCGTTTTACACAATAAACAAAAATAGTTAGTAAAAATGAAAATTGTGATTTACTGTGAAGTGAATGAAATGATACTCATTTCTCGACGTTACTATCCGATGTCCTTTTTATATATAATTACTGCACAGAGGCAGCTTATTATTTAATAAAAATTGAAACTTTTATAAGCGAAATCACTTTAAATGACATAATATAGTTAGTGGAAACAATACGTATATCTAACTTACCTATTGTCTTCTTGCGCTATCTCTTCAAATTTATCCTTAAACAATATGTCTTCTTCAGTTTTGTTGAAGAACATCAGATGTAGTTGTTCACTGAAACGAATTTATTAAAGGTGAGTTCTCACACGAATGTCCCCATTTTAACATGCTTTATATTAAAGTTCACTTGTGTATAGTTCCCGACAAACAACTTGAACAAATTTTCCCAAAATTCCCTTCCCGCGCCCCACTAAAGAGACACGAAAATCGATAATAGCAAATTCAAGGTCATTTTTCAAGTTATTTGCCGGGACTACCTATGTATGTATGTAATAAAATTAACAAGTCAATTTTGAAGAAAAAAAAATCGAGTTGAAATTTTAGGTATTGGGAATTCTTCAATTAGGCCATAAATAGTGGTACACTTGCTGATAAGGGTCTGATTATGAAGCCAGGAAGTAACAAGTGGAACTCTTCAATGGGGATCTTCGGAGTCCGGATGACAAATAACATTTATTTTTTCATTCGTGAAAACCGATGTGGCACGTTAATTTAATAACTAAATTATCTGGTCAACTTTTCGAAGTAAAATTTCGAAAGAAAATTCTCTTCTGATCCCCGCTAACCAGGTTTTATGTATCCTGTTTTGTCTCTAATTTATTTTTAGGGCTCCTAATAGACAGTTATGGATTAATCAATAATTTGTTTATTGCTTACCACCGGGGGTTCGACCTCGCCAGCATAAACCTGAGTAGTCCCAGCATGGGAGTGATACCGGTGCCCGCAGCTATGAAGTACATCACCCTCACTAGTTTTAGCTGAAATAACATACATATAAATTCATTGAATTGACTGTAGTAGTAAGATAGATATACAGGCTTGGCAAGTGTGTATAAATAATTGCTTCCATGGCCTACACACTTGGACTTACAATCTGGAGGTCCAGGTTAGATTCCCAGTGAGGGTACCTATCGATTCTCGGTTTGTTTGTTGCAAGAGAGGCATCACAAATTAGAGCAATTAAGTCATCCACTTAAGGCCGTTTCCTGACCCACAAGAAATTCAATTTTTTTCCTCACTACTCCATTAATCAACACAACACATAAGAGATAAGAAACAAAGCGCCATATCAACTCTCGCCTCGATTTCGATAGCTGTTTGTTTTAATTAATTTATTAAAAATATTGGCGTAAGATATAGAAATTCTAAAGATGACAAATTAATATAACTTACAAAATATAACTCAATAAAGTTGCATAAAGTGTAAATAATTTAAAGTTTGTTAAAACCCACATATTACCGATTTGGAGGTTACTTTGGAATTTAATTGCATCAAGTATTATGAATTGTGTATCGGTGTCTGTCTGTCTTATCAAAGATAATATCATCCATATATTTTTCCATGTATACAAAACTTAGTTTACTACAAAACGTAGTAAAGTTTAGCTTAAAAGAATGATCTTGATTATTTGGAGGTATCTAGGTCATGGAACCGCCTTATTTCTTACAATTCCCTTATTTTTAAACTTCTATAACATGTCGATTACCTTTTGCAACTGGAAGTTCCCGTAAGGTCCCGAGACCGTGATGACGTCATCCACGCTCGAGGCAGCCAGGGCGGGTGACAGGGCGCCGCGCTCGTACCTCTTCACGGCCAGCTTCAACGTGCCGGTGACGTCACCGTCAGACTGACTCCAGCCTTCGCCCACGGGGGTGTACGACCTGACGCACTCCGAGCCTGGAAAATATACATAGAACCTACATTAAGAGTATCATCATCATCGTGAGTTCAATAAGTCCACAGCTGAACATGAGCCTCCTTCATGGAGTACCACGTCAATGATCAAGCTTGGCAGGCAGACTGGTGATCGCAGAAAGCTGTTTCTGATACATAATATGTCGATGCTGCTACTCATCTTCATATTTTATCTTTTGACATTTTTTACGATACCTACTGCGTAAGCATCTAAATTCATAATTACAAATTATTGTAAACCTTTGAGGTCGTTTTACACGTGGTTGATTTTAAAGTCAATGTTCTTTTTCCACATTGATTTATTGATTTCTTTTTCCATGCTTTATATTGTATTTAATTAGTCTAAAATGTATTTCATTAATCAGTATTCTGCTGCAGCTATTTTCCGCGGTGAGGAGTGAGGCCGCGGTGAGAGTGACGTAAAGGTATTTAAATGAAATATATTTTTTTATCCTGTTTTGATTTTTGGGGTCCGTTCCCAAGGGATGCTAAATGGGCCCCAATTAATTACTAAAGTTCCGCTGTCTGTCACACGATGTTTTTTTTAAGTAATAAGGAGACACTTGAAAGTTGAAATGTTCACAGGGTGTGTATTACTGTGTCCGCTACTACAACAAAAATGTAATAAAAAAAACCTAAAACACTGTAAACTAAACTGTAAACATTGTATGTGAGTCGGACTTGCCCTTGGCCAGTTTTTTATTTTATAATAACTTAGAGTGAGCTTGGTCTTGCTAAGACTATATATAATATATTCCTTTTGATAATAATGGTTTTGTTTGAGCTCGACTCTCTGTTAATTTTGTTTGTATTTTTCCGTACCGCCTCGAGCGGTAATAAGCATAATTTAACAACGTTTTGATATCGAGACCATTGAAAACATCATTTAATATATTCGATATAATAAATACACATCCGCTTTAATAAATTATTTCAAAATAAAACTCTGATACAAAATCTTTACAAAAAACCCGAGCTTTTCGGTTAATTTGAATAAGAATGATATTTATATACTTGTATGGTAGCTCAGTTGGGTAGAGCGTCATTCCAGTCAGTTATTTGGAATTTACGTACGAATGTTTGATACCATACCATAACCATAATGATGGAAACCTGCAAACTCCTGAGGAGAAATTCAAAGGTGTGTGTGAAGTATACCAATGCGCACTGGACCCGCACTTTCCCATACACTCTCTATAGGAGAGTAGGCCTGAGCCCCTGTAGTGGGGACGTATATAGGCTGTTGATGATCATGGCTACCAGTTGCTTGTCAGTCACAAATAATTTGCCAAACAGCTAAATAAATAAATTAATGATAAAGTTATCTTACCATCGACGTTTCTATGAACACATACATGGTGTCCCAGGGGCACCACGACAGGTCCGGCTCTAGGCGCGACGGACAAGAGCGTCGTGTCGTGGGACACGCGCGCGACCCCCACGATCCGACACTCCACGGTGCGAGGCGACGACACTTTCGTCGGAATACCGAGTGTGCCTTCACCGCAACCCTTCCATACGGCAGCTACGGCTTTTTGGGCTGTGACCTGGAAATCGTAAAATAAATATTTAAAGTATTTTTAAAATTTTTATTGAAAAAGGCAAGTTTATTTTATGGGTTTACGTTGATAAAAAGGTCCAATAGTTTATAAACTTTTAATTGCAGGGCTGAGTAGATTTGCTTTTTGTAAGCTTTTTGTAATACACAAGTAGGTATTGATAAGGAGGATCTAAATATTTCAGTTCTTCTATACGACGTCAAACAGCTACCCTATACTAATAATTTGTCACAATAGAATTCCTCTAAAAGACAAAAAATCCTAACTGCGCCCAATAAACCTAATAAAAAAGAGATTCCTCATAAAAGTTTCGAATTACGAGATGTTCTTGGAAGTACAGAACATTTTGCTGGAACGCTTTGCCGGTAAATTGCCGTTCTAATATCAATGCTTTCGCTCGGGAGGATATCCGATATTGCATTCACAAGAATCTCGTACTACCTAGAGTTTCTCACTGCTGATCGATAAGTATCAACCAAGGTTGGAACGGAAATTTGACCGTATTTGGCATACAGTATGAATAGATAGACATGATTGCACAGAGTCATGAGTTCATTGCTTTAGTGCGTAAGTATTGTGTGTAAAGTCACGTCAATTTCGCCAATAGTGATTTGTCGAAAAGTTGAAAATTGCTGACATTTGTCAGTTTATTATGAATTGTATTATTATGAAACACGGCCCAGGAACAAAAATTTTGTAAACGTCTTCGTAATCGATAAAAAACTGATTTTTTAACTAAAAATGTGTCCTATTAATACTACCTTTTATCATTATTTGCACGTTGTCCTGTTTGTGGCACGTCCACCGCATTTTATAAGTCAATGTTCCCAATATCGTATTTCAGATCCCAGAGAGATACACCGCACAACTATTTGCTTATTACGTTTTCCCGAGGAACGCTTCACAACCCAGACACGTATCAAGAATTTGATATTGGGAATCGACAGCGTTTAATATAAAAGTAATTTAGGAATGGTTTATTAATGAATTTTTAAGTATTTAATAGTCCTCAACTTTAAATTTTAACAAATAAAGTTTCACGACACAGCGCCAAAGTTTTGAAAGTTAATCGATTTCGAGCGATTGCACTGTTGCAAAGATCGCAGCCATTTTTATTTTATTGGTTGCCTTATGCCTTGGTATCGTTTCAAAAATGATTACATAAAGTGTGTACATACATGTACGTAACATGTGTATGTTTAAAATATTAAGTAACCTTTTGCGTGTAAAGTGACAAATGAGTGGATGTTTGTTGATATATTCTGTTTTATTTTACTCACTGTAAGTTCGAAATACTAGGTCTAGAACTGAGAGGGTATTTTAAGCTGAGCCCTCACTCGCATTGCCCTGAGTACGTCCCTGTTTAATTTCGAAGGACAACAAATAGTCTTTTAAGCCGATCTCTCAGTCAAATTGCACTGAGACATATCTGCTTTGAAAATAATCCGAAATAAGATGGCAGCGCTATTTCTATCTCATGCAATTTCGTTTCGCCGCTGTCGGCAGCGCTCCCAGGGACGTTTCCCATTTGCATGAAGACGGGAGTTGAATAGAAAACCGTGTGTAAACATTCTCTGGGTAGATGACGTATCTACATTTTATCGCAACTCGTTAGTTGTTAAGTTTTGTACATGTCATGTTAAATTTCCGTATTTGTAATGCCGGCACATTGAGCTGTTACAGTTGGACAATTTACGAAGTTCAAACAGCAGTGTTAAGGTAGCAGAGCCAGCGAGTAATTAGATCGAGGCTTCTGGATGAGCCCGTTTTGCATTTAAAAATTGCGTTTTGCGGTTAAAAAGGATAAGTGTGGCTCAAAGTATTGTATATGGTTTGAGAGTTTCCGGCATTCTACGTATAAAATACCGATACAATCCCCGAAAACATGCCTATCTGTTTCTATTCTGCAAACAATATTCTGTTCTGCGGCTCGCGGTTGTCTGCTCCACTCATGTCATATTCATGTTATTTACATGAGGATGGAAGTGAAATACAAAATGTTAGCTTGTCGGTTTACTTCTCACAGTAATATTTGTTTTTATTTTTGCAGAAGTGTTACAAACAAATATTGTAAAGCTAATTCTTAACAAAAATACATTTTGAGTGTTGCTGATAGGTGTCAATCGCAAACTAGTAGTATCTGTTGTATTAAATTTAACCACCACTTTGATTTTGTGACACTGACGCGTTATTGATTATCGTTATTGAGTTTATGAATAACTAATAGATAGTCGGCGGCTATGCCCACGTGGACATTCATATATTACACGTAATCTAAAAGCAGTAAGACTTTGTTCCGTTGTAAAATTATTTATGTCCTTTTTATTTCTTCATAGATATTATAAATTCATCATATACTTTATAGCTGAATCCTTCAATCCTTTCCCTACTGTAGCTAAAAAAGTACATCCGCTAAAAGAAAATTAGTGACACTAAATATTAAGAAAAGAAAAAAATCGCTTCTTATCCTACACCACTTATAAAGTTTTAGGTCCAACAACTTTGTGTCCTACTACAAATGAATAATTCAAAGAACGAAAAGTTCATCTCACCTCGATCTTCCCGCTTTCGATGTAGGTCTTCAGCTGCAGTGGTTCTTGCAGCGCCGCCTCAGGCACCAACGTGAGCGTCCTGAGCCATCCATCAGTAGCCACTTCCACAAGGAGGAATCCCTCATGTAACCTCGCACACCCGCCGGGATTGGCCAAGGGCCCCGTGTACACCGATATAGTGAGTTTCGTAGATGTCTGAATCCAGTCATATCGTAAAGGCGCTGGAGAGTCTACACTCTTCCTTTTAACTGGACTGGCCGCTGCTCTTCTACTTATACTGACGGGCAAGTCACTCGACTGAATCAGACTCTGCATTATTTTACTAGGAGGACTCCCTTTGACACTCTCTTCGCTTTTCGACGCTATTTTCTTTCTGACCGGAGTGATACAATTGGCTAGGTTCTCCATGGATTTTCTTACTAATTCTTGAGCTTTGGAAGGTTCTCTGAGACGATCGGATTTCGAGGAAGGACTCGAAGGGTCGAAGAGTTCATCTGCGGTCGGTAGGTCCGTTCTTAGAGGTCCAACGAGGCATTTAGCTAAGAGTGAGTCGTAGTTGACCCATGGATGGACTTTGTCGAACAGCTGAGTTGCGTCGATGCCGGCTCCCCGCATCAGTTCCTCTGGACCTTTAAATTGGATAGTACCAGTGTGAGATGTGAAGTTTGTGCACTCAGCTATTACAAATACTAACGTAACTGTTACATCCCGATAAAGTAACTGCTAAAATAGTTTTCAATATTTTAAAACACTATTATTTCATTTCGATCGATAGATTGCACGTAAGGTTCATTTGTAATAGTTCTTCACTATCCGTTATTTTAAAGAGTATATGGCAGGTTTTAACCGCCTCCACCGAAGGTCCCGGGGTCGATTCCCAGTGGAGGTACCTGTCGGTACTCGGTTTCGTTGGTGGTACGGCATTTTGTTTATCTGCCTGGTAAGCTACAACCATGTTATTTATTTGCCGTTAACAGCATTACAGCAGTGTGATATGAAAGTTAGCAGAGAGCGCCTCTGCTTAAGATTTCTGGGTACACACGTTTATCATCTGATGGCCTTACCATCACTTACCATCAGGTGAAATGAAGACCTAGGATAGAATGTATTCAAAAATGATATACGTCTATTAATTTGATTAATAATCACTTATTGAATTTTATTTTAATTTTGAGTTCCTGGTTTGTATGTTCAGATATTGCCATATCAATTATGCTAAAACCACAATAAGTCTTCTCTACTACCTTATACGCTAGTTTATAAGGAACAGCATTAGTGCTGCGCTAGTGTGTTTGTTTCTAATGAATGAAGTAACCTCACCTCCAGGGTGATAAGGCAGGTAGTGAGTGACGTTGTAGACTCGGCCGCGGATGGCGAGCCAGGCGTCTTCTGAAACAGGCAAGGCTCAAATTTATTCATGATTCATTTCACTATTATAAATCTACGTAGTACGATATAAAATATTATTGGTCTCCGTGGCCAAAGGTCATCCCCACTTTGACAGTTTTAATAAATCTTGTCACTCTACTAAAATATGTCAAATGAAGAAAGTTAAGATTAGTCTGGCTAGTTAAATTTGTGAAATTGGGTCAGAATTCCCTTTGGCCGATTGTACTGTACATTACTTATCAGCTAATTCCACTGTTGGACATGAGAGGTTCATGTCATTTAGGAGAACTTATTTCCAATGATCGAGCCTTTCGATCGATACCATAAAAATATTGCAAGTTTTTTCCCCCACATTTTGCAGGATCTCATCCCTGTCCAGGCTATGCAGTCGCAAAAATATTAGAATGCAATAAGAATTGTTTTTAAAACGTCTTCTATAATCAGAATTTCCTATTCACAATGTAAATTACTTGTCCTTCGTATAAATTAGAGACCTCATGTACAACAGATAACGGTCTCAATCTAGGATAGTAACATATGCACTAAAACAACACTTTTCACCACAGTTTGACATTAAAATAAGTTTAAAACCATATTAAATTGTTTGAGACAGTCGTATGTGTTTTGTCCGTTTTTGTTTGAGTTCTAGGTTGTAGCTTGTACTCGTAAGGTATTGTACTTACTCTGTGTGTTATGCGTTGCCAGTTCGGTGGGCGTGACGGCGCGCATCCGTCCACCGACGCCCGTCAGGTCTTTGCCGGAGTTGCCCAGCCGGATCCAGTCCATCAGGCTGTGGCCCGGCTGGAGGGCGCATTTGTTACGGGGGTTGCCTGTAACAACACATCAATACTATAGAGTGTAATATTTATGGAAATAAACCAGTTTTACAATTTTAGAAATAGTGTTGTCATCCTTCTAAAACCAATATAGGTTGCATTGTAAACAGTCGAATTTCTTCATTTATTTATTTCGCTTTCTGCATAATGTCTGTTTGTAAATACTTTCTGTATAATCGAGGTCTGGTTTCGATCCTGTACGAATGATAAAAAACATTAACATTGCCATTTCGGTGAAGGAAAAGGCACCTGTACACTCCAGAGAAGAAATTCAAAGGTGTGTGTGTGAAGTCTACCAATCTACATTAGGCCCGCGTGGTGGACTACAGCCCATACACTCAGTAGGCGAGTAGGCCTGAGCCCTTGCAGTGGGGACATACGAGTGTATAGGCTATTGATGATTATAATGTACATATTGGCGAAAGCGGCAGTAAATCAATGACATCAAAAAGTTCAACAAATTTTTTGTGTGAATAAATACACGGACACTGAAATCAACATGTCTTAGTTTGTACATTCCCAGAGAAAATACAATGATATTTCTTTTCAGTTATTATTAATTTCATTCGTAGTCATTTTTAAAATTCAAAAGGAAGGTAAAAATGTTTACATTACATTGTCAGAGTTTTACATTGAAATTAAAGTTTTGAACTAAAATCCGGCCAAGTGCGAATGGGACTCGCGCACCAAGGGTTCCGAACGATGGAAAGAAACATAGATATCATTACCATGAAATAAAGTTCATTTTCCCGCCCGCATAATTAACAAAAAGTTGGACGTAAAATGCGTATTACGTAAGTACGTCTCAGTTTATATTGAATGTATCATTTAGTTGAGGTAGGTAGGTAGAAGGCAACATCAAAGCGAACAACAAAGCTTTACTTCCAATATTAAAGCACATACAGTAAGCTTCAATCATCGATAATGATAGCTAAAGTAAACAAAAGTCTATTTTTGTCTATTTGTCTGACTTTCAAATAATGTGCGTAAAAACCTAGAGCATCTGTCAGTTATAATAAAATCCTAGCAATTAGGTATTTTGCAAATAACCTAATGTATGTCTTACGGCTTTTCCACAGGGGTTTTGCCATAATGACTACGCTTGGTAGGGAATTGGACGTAGCGTATTTAGGTGATGATAATGATGTATAGATGACAGTAATTTCGTTGCAATAATTGTGGTCGCATAAGATCCGTCTCGAAGGACCACAAGATGAGGAGAAAAATAGGTTAAAGATGAGTTATTTATTTTAAGGGAATTGACAAAATATGTATTCATTTACTATCGAATAATATGATGCATAAACAGACGTATCTTTTTATTGCGTTGACGTAGAAGTTTGATTTTTTTCAAAACAAAAGTAAATGAATGGTTCTACAAATTTTCTTGAGCACACCATTGACAAATTAAAATCTATTTTTCCTTTCAAACCAACTTCAAATCCATTTATATAAAATTCTGTGAATTACCTATATGTAGGTGTCCTCGTACTCAGATCTAGACACGCGGCAGCGTGTCAAGCCAAGTTCAAGCTAACAGAACTCAATACCTGAACATTAATTAATATGGATGCTCGATTTAATGATACTATAAAAGTAACTGTAACACACTAATCCAATCCTATGAATAAAATTTCTGATTCTGATAAATAACAGCAAACTATATTTCCCCCGAAATATGAGTTGGAGAGGTTTCGCTCACTAATGGTAACTCACGTATGAATAAAAGTGGACTGAAGCTCTAGTGCCATTCCATTATGAATACAAACGGCAAAGCGTAAAGGTTCTTTTGATATTCCAACCGGCTGTACATTCAATTATTCAACGTGCAGCTATAAATACGCGCTCACCGAACGATCACATTATTTATTTATTAATACCCATATACATACAGAGATACAAGTAAGTTAATCTGACCAGTAATAGAATATAAGTTCATACTTTAAGGATTCGTCAATCACAAAATGATTATTTTAATGAAATTGATATTCTGGAAAGTAAACCGCATATAGACGAGCCTCAGGGCTCCATAGTAGACATCCCTATGTCTCGCACTAAGCATTTTGCTTCTAATTTTATCATGTATACAGCCGCGGAGTGGAACACACTGCCAGCGTATATATTCCCACAAAGCTTGGGTGTTTTTAAGTCGAGGGTGAACAGGCACCTTCTACAGCAACACGCACCATCGTGGGCCATACAGTCGCTTACCATCAGGTGGATCGTGGACAAGCGTTGAATCTATCTTCAGTAAAAATCTAACGTAACTATATCCTCCGGAATAAAGGGGGTAGAAAAGGTCTCGAAGTGGTTCGTGTAAGCACATATTGCTCAGTGCGATCGTTTTTCCGATAACCTGAACCCTTGGTCCTGTCCAATAAACGCAGATCGTCAGCAGCTTAGGGAATAGAAGGACAAACCTCCCTCAAATAAACCGATTCGTCCACAGTGAAAAACAAAATAAATGTAAATTGAAAGAAAAAAAATCAGTGAAGGAAACCTGCACACTCCTGAGAATAATTCAAATGTGTGTGTAAGTCTACCAATCCGCAAAGTCCCGCGTGGTGGACTATGGCCCAAACACTCTCTGTAGAAGAGTAGGCCTGAGCCCCTGACGTTGACGACACAGGCTGTTGATAATGACTACAATATTTAAGTTGCTTTTCATTGTATTGTGACAATTCTAAATACTACAACTTGACTTCTACCACTGACTGGGTAATAGGCAAACTGAGACAGAACTAAAAGTTTTTTTTAAGTAAAAAATGATTTATTGCCCAAACTACACCAGTGATTATTACAACAACATACAGAACAACAACAGACATACATAATTATTGATCAGCCAGCGCTTAAAATAGGATTGCAAGTCCTGTAGCATAAGCACTGATTAGCACGTTGACATATGTACACCGAGATAAATAACTTGTTATAATTCTGTGGCCAGGAGTTTTTAACAGGACACCTATAGAACATCATATATTTTTCACGTCTATTTAATTACTATTTTAATATGGGAACGATGCCTTCCGGCGATTATAATAGGTGCTCAATTTAATGAAAAGTACATAGTCAAACTAATTTGTTTGGTTAAAAAATCCTTTAGACGTGAATTATTCTAATTCTATCCCGTGCCGACACGGACGTCAATTCAAATCAATGCTTTGACACCCGAAAAGCCTATCTTCCATCCCGCTCTACCCCAATATCGCACTCATGTTAAATTGCAAAATACCTACGCAAATACCTATTTGCCTCTGCCTATAAGGGATATGACATCGAATATGTAGGGACAAAGGTTACCGAAAGGGAAAATCCCTGAGTTTTCTTCCACTATGTCTACACATTTATTTTTACGAGTACTTTGCTTGTAACAAATAACATCGCGATCAGGTTTGTTTTTTGTTTCAGGAAAATATCAAACTTTACCAATTTCACCGATGGAGATGGGCTCTGATCCCCGGTCGGCCTCGTTCTGGGTCCAAATATACAATTGAGCGTGGGTATGCTGTCAGTGATATGGGACCTTTGTACATTCACCGGACAGAATCAACTCTGGTACATATGATAGGTAGATATGATACGGGACACGTCCACTGCTGGTCATAGGCCTCCTCCATGATATGCCACATTGACCGGCCTCGAGCCACTTGCATCCAGCGACTCCCCGCGAACTTAAGTCGTCGTCGGTCCATATAGTCGGGGGACAGCCCGGTGCACGTTTCCCAGCACATGGTCGCCACTCAGGAACTTGGTAACTTTTTATTATTCTTCGTTCTTATTAAATTTACTTTTAACTGACTTCAAAAAAGGAGGAGGTTCTCAATTCGACGCGTATGTTTGTTTTTTTGTATGTGTGTTACGCGATAACGCCAATAGTGAACCGATTTTGATAATTCTTTTTTTATTTGGTAGAGCATACTTCAGAGGTGGTCCCATATAAATTTTATCGAAACTCATTGATCGCTATTTGAGAAAATCAACAAAAACCAAATTTTTCAGGCAATTGAAGTCGGTTTTTAGTTATTTTTGAACGCGTTAATTATTATTATTTAGTGTACGGTCTGCAGATAATGGAAGAAAGCCATTCAATGGCTTGATCATTAAGTTCATAAATTACCTAATCATAGAGAGCCCGCCCCTCGTCCCACTCTGTCCATCAGCAGCGACCACCCTTACTACGTTTATATCGAGTAATGTGTCTCGCTCTGACAGCGCGCTTCAATACCCTTTTAAATATAGAGATGAAACGAATTAAGTTGCTCAAAGTTCAGCCATTTCGTCGCCTATTACAGACCAACGTTCAGACAGACAAAATTTCTAAATTAGGTCATTTATATTTATAATCTCGTTAGCCAAGATTTAAATACGGTTTAAGTTAAACAAATGTCGAAAATTTGTATAAGTATTTTTCTTTCTAAAATATAAACCAAAGGCCTGAACGATTGCGTCATCTTTATCACATTATGACAAATGTAGTACAATATAATTTTATATTTGTTACAAATTGATTTGATTTGATTTTGTAACAAATTGTTAAAAAATCAAAGGATTGTGGAGGATGGAGAATTGTGGATATACAAGTTTAAACGCGAAACATCCTAGACCATATCGTCACATTACATAGTGTAAAAAACCTTACAATATAATTAAGATAGCTTTATTCCAAAATAGAAAAACCAAAAACAATACATATTTTATAGGTTTTGCTGTATACATTCTACGATGCTTTTTATATCATCAAACTAATACATATTTCAAATGAGAAAGTGAGTTTATTTATTTTTTATCACTTGGCGTCTTTAACGTTACAACCTATCCTGTGAAAATTTTGCATACTCGTATTATAGGGTATGCAGATGCACATTATTATTTATTATTAATTAATTTATTATTATTTATTTATTAAGCCTACCTATAGTTTTTGTCATTAATTTAAATTATAATTCAATCATATTATACATGTCAATTCATTAAAATATTAATACATTAGTCAAAAATCATTGCAGATGGATATAGGGTACTTTTCTATCGCGATCTAATAAGTGGTTCCCCTAATCATTGGATCCATGCCCTAATATAATTTCTGAATTCCACGCAGACGAACTCGCGGGTAAAATTACTAGTCTTAAATAAGGAGACCGTGTAATCTTAAGTGCTCTAACACAATGTTTACAGAAAGTGTCTTCAGAATAGAAAACTTCAGCGTTAAACAAAACCTACTCACACAAACTCGTATTTAAACTTAAAAGCTCTTTATCAAAAGTTTCTCTCTACTGTGCTGCGAGATTTCTGGAACAAAACAAATGTAAACGAGTATGTCGGCAAACATTACCCGAATCTGTTGTAACTGGCTGGGGGAGGGGGAGGATCTTGGTATATACTGATGATTCGGTTGTTCTCTCTGTCGCCGAGAGGGATGATAAGTAAGACAAAAATTTACTATTTACCAGGTGTAATACACCCACCCGACTTCCTAGAGAAAGAGGTATATATATATATAGGATTCTTACTAAACCACTCTGATGTCCACCGGCTGCGAATATCGGAACGCTTTAACTTTTTTTGCGTCATGCATCCACCTACCTGCTGTGCCAGCCCTTGCACTCTCGTGAAGCGGAAAGGTCACGCTATTTTCTTCCTCTTAGAACCGGATTATAGGACATCCAGAATCGCTTTGGTTAATTAAGCAATCGTTAGTACTAAAAACATATTTAAAGAAAGATAAATACGCGAGTACACGAGCGTAGTAGAATGAATGAAGATTTTCAAAAAATAAAAATAATTTAACACTGGACAGCAAATTGTCACAGAAAACTATCAAATCATAACAAGTAAATGTGTTCAAAAAGAACTGGAAGCCGACTTCAATTGCTCTAAAAGTCTACTTTTATTAGGGCAAATTTTAGATTTATATCGTTTTCTCATTGGTGACATTGTCAGAACTGGACCAAATTGCAATGGGACCACACGAAATAATCATCTAAATCGGTTCACCCAGTCGAAAGCTCTGAGGTAACAAACATAAAAAAAACATACCCGTCGAATTGAGAACCTCCTCCTTTTTTGAAGTCGGTTAAAAACAGCTAAACCCTTGCAATAGCCCTAAATACAGTTTATTGGTTTGCTATTGAACGAAATATAAATAATATGTACTGAACAATAGACGCAAAAACCAAACTCGCGTTTGATACGATTTAAAAGAAAGCGAGCAGCTCGTTAGGGAAGTTCACGATTGTTAAATATTATTTTCAGTCAGCGTTTTATGTTAATGTTAGCTATCGAATTCCGAAGAACAAAGAAACGAACATCTTTAAGACATTTTCGTTTCTAACCTCATTAGTTTGAACAATGTTTGTACTGTCTCGAAATTCTGCCCCTGGTTATTTTTATGTATGCTGGGTCTGCCCTTGGATTGCATCTCGTCTGGTGGTAAGTGTCGATAAGGCCTTCGGAAGGAAAACGTTCTTACCCTAAGCCTTAAGTTAATGAGCGTTAGGTATGTTTACCTTTTGTAACTGCTGCTTAGTGGAAGATAGAAAACATGGTGGTAGCTAGACAGGCGGATATAGAAATATATCACAAAGAAATCTGCATATCGGAGATACTGCATAATGGAAATCGAACCCGTGAGGTCATTGAGGTTGTACATAGATAGCAGGCTAGGGCGCGGCGGGGCGGTTCACAAAATTGCTTATGTCCTTTTAAACTACGAGTAGACCATAATGCATTTAAGGATTATGCCGTGCAGAATAACTGGGGAGGGTTTTAAATTTTATTGTTTAAATTAAATTAGAATAATTAAAATTATTCTTAAAATTTACTGAATGAAAGCTTTGACTATTGTATAGAGTTCGATAGAAGATTCTCGCTTGATAGAAAAAAACACTGGAAAATCTTTGAAAATTTGCGTTTCTGAGTATGTGTACGCCACAAAAAAACAGCTTTTAAAATCCTCATGAAGCACATTGGAAATTGTTGAGGATACTCTTTTCCAGTAATTCACAATTCTTTCATAATTCCAAAAAATAAACACATAATAATGAATTACTATCTACAACGATTTCCGCGCGAATTCTATCACAGGCGGGATTGCTAATTGCAAGGTTTACTTGTTCATTTATCGAGACGCTTGCAATGGGACTTAAATACTAAAGGTATATTAAAAACACAAACGCGGGAGTACATGAGCGACGCAGAATAAAGTTTACCTTGTGAGCGCAAACAACAGACTTACGACAAAATCCTTTCGATCTTCGAAGGCTCCGAACAATTCCGCTCCGGGAGCAAATCAATAAACACAGCTCACTCGAGTTTCATCAAAGGCCTTCGAAGTTTTCTGTGCTCTCCATCCGTAATGCCAATCAAATGTTTACCAGAACACCTTTGATTTTCTTTTAAACAACTTTAAAACAAAACAATAGGTATGTAAGATATGAATAATTCGGCTGATACCTTATTTTCATTTGGTTGCCTGCGTAGAAATTTCTTTCGTAGGGTGTTGTTTTTCATTATCAAAACAGATATTTAAGTAAAAGAGTAAACCTTCTTCTGCGCGGACTTCATAAATTATCTCATATAAACACTTATACACATACTTGTTATGGCAAGATAAGTAGCCTTTTCAGTCCCTATCCCTATATAAAAATCAATTCATTCTGACTTTCGGTTACGACGTAACGGAGGAACAAACAAACAAACTAGCCTTGGCCCGCAGCTTTGTTTGCGTAAACTTCACATATTATCCCATGGGAACTTTGAAACATAATCGGCATAAAAGTAGTATATGCCCATTGTATATGCCCTTTGCCGACCCTTCGACTAATCCTATACGAGAAAATCAAGCCGTTCTGACCCTCCGTTACGACTGGGAGGAAAGACAAATAAACTCAATTCAGAATTTCTAATTATTATTACTATTATTCATTTATTGTCAGGTAACAAGACCCATAGTGATATATACAATACAACAAATTATAACACTCTATCTAATTAGATATTGCTTTTTAATTGCGCTTTTTTTGTAGTAATGTTTTGAGCGTATAAAAGTTAACAGTACATTACATTAATGATATGTGGAAAGGATTTTTGAAAGGTAACCCGGTGGGAATCGGCTTGTATGGACCCTTCGCCACTGCTATCTACATATCTAACACATAAAAACATTATTTTACGAGTGACTCAAAATATCGAACAAGCTTCATACATTTTAACGATCTAACGTGTGACGTCACAAATGTCACCCGATTTATATGTAGCGTTTTTGCACCGCGCGACTAGAATTACTTTTTGGCGGGTTGTACTAAAAAAAGTATTAGTCGTATCGAAAAAAAATGATAGAGGTTTTTACCTTTTTACATGGATTATCGATTTTGACAAAAATATTTTTCCATGCATCTGCCGTCGATCAATCGATTCCATAACATTCCCGTATCCAAACTTCGTAATAACTTAATAAGAAAACGAAGAAAGATTTTGGAAGGCATTATTTAATTACACTGTGCCATCAGTTGTTTATTAAATTTTATACACAAAACAGTAATTCCGTTAATTGGCTCAGTTCAATCTTCATGATGGTATTATAATCGAGGTACCACGTACTCGTACATTTTACAATCAAATTGTTATATATCTGATCGTGTCGTAAGGTATAGTTCAGTCACATTTGGGAGGTTTTAACTCGGTATGAGAAATAATAAGCTGTAACCTTTGTCTTAGCATTCCAAATGTCGCGTAAAAGCTCAATTTTTATTTTCGAATAATTAACTTCCTAAATTTCAATGCTAGTTTAGTTAACAGTTTTTATATAAGACGCCGCTGTGGCGCCTCCATACATATAAGTCAACCGTGAGGCCCGGTACATCGTATATACTATAAAGTTAATAAATAACTAAATGTATAATTATTATTATGAATTTGAATAATTTGCTTTGTTTATGAATGTATTATGTTATCGAACAGATCGACGAGTTAGAGTTCTCGAGTTGCGACCACGTATCTGTTCAATAAGTCAGTTTTTCAGTTCAGAGGTAATTTAAGCAGATAAAAAAATCGTATTTGGCAACTTCATTCTCGCTGTCAAATAGCTGTAAAGTGAACCCGAATTTGCTATAATCATTTTTATATACAATAATATTACTATATATATTTTAACTTACCCTTGTAAACTGACTTATTGAACAGAATCTATGTGAAAACGTGCAGCGGGCCGACCGTCCACTAGATGGACTGATGACTTAGTAAAGGTAAGGTTGCGGGTAGGCGCTGGTTGCCAATGGCTCTGGACCGGTCTTTGTGGCATATCATACCTATGTCCAGCAGTGGATGTTTCCCGGCTGATAATGATTATGAATGGAGGGTAGATTCAACTAAAACATGTAGATAACATAAGTGTATACTCTCACGTACAGTTTTCAAGGAGTCCATTTTCCACAGAAGGGTTACCTTGGGAGCATCATGTTACCCTATTAAATTAATAGTAAGTGTACATTTCGCACATATTACAAGGTTTAGGGTTTCGTCGGACGCTCGCGTTCTTACTTTTAAACTACGTGAATTACTTACATTGTTTCATACTATTTAACCAGCTTTATGTTACTTCTATATATACATAGTTTGGTAGATAATAGTTATGCGTAACAATAATAACAATTTTGTGGAAAATTCATCACCCTCAATAATATATTTCAAACATGAATTTGATTTTAGTTACCTTCACAAATTCGTTGATTTTCCGTTTTCCATCAATATCATTACTAAGACAGCTCCGGAATGTTAACAATTTAAATCCCAGCAATAAAGTGATTAAGTTTGGATTCGAATCGAATCGGAGTAAGTGGGGGATTACGATTTAAAAAGACAATGGAAATGAGAAGCAATAAAAAGAATAAACTCTCAGAATATTAAAGTGATTGGTCGAGAACCTACTCGTAGGTAGTTCTAGAAATGTATACTGCCAAGACCACGGTAGATAGACCACGCTACAAAGTTGGACTGACAATTTGGAGGTCCCGGGTGCGATTCCCAGAGACCTAGGTTTGTTTGATGATGTTATTAAGTCTGGTGCCAAATATCAGTGTAAATACCACTGTTTTGTTCCGTTAATGAAATATAACACCGCCAGATCCTTATTAGTTTGAGACGTTTGAGTGAGCATGCTTACAATTTAACAATTTTCCGAATCACCTTGTGAAAGGAATATATCTTAACATTTTAGATCCGTGACGAAAATGTACCAAAAGTAGGTTATAGTAACATATCCTTTCATCTACAAACTACTAGTAACATTGTGGTTTCAAAAATATGTAGGAATTTCCACTAAAGTTAGCACAACAAACCGATCTATCACAGCGTGGAAGAGTTGGCAAACATTTGTTATTGCACGCCCCAAACTAATTGCAAAACTTTTCAAATAGTTTCCAGGCAGAGTGGTGCGTTCATAAAATTTGTTTTAGTTATAAAGGCAGTTCCTTACCGGAGCTCACAATACGCTGACGCGGCAGTAAACGTGTTTCATCGTGACGCATTTTGTGATTTTTACACGTAGTTTTCAACGCCGTAGTTTAAAGTACGCTAATGCGGGGATATATAGATGTTCGATAAACAAAATCCAGATTGACCGAGACTCCACCTTTACACACATAACTCGGTGGTGTACTTGTGTCTGAGTGTAATATATCTTTCCATAAGTTGCTTTTAACTGGATCTCCAATTGCCCATATTGAAATACGCTGCTATGACGCGACACTCCCGTCTGTTACGTCAGCCGATGCGATCATGGCCATGATACGCCTCATTTTTGCGAACTTGACCAAGAGCTATCAGTCAATGACCTAGACGGCGTTGATAGTTGAAAGAAGACTAACTGTCAAACGAATTGAGGCAAAGGGCTTCAGTTATTCTGCCTAAGTCTAATGTTGAAAATATTTATGATATTATTACGTAAAGTAACTTACCTTAATGTGACCAGGACGTTGAGGACGTGTTTACAAAGTAATATTTTGTTAAATGAGCCCCACACATCATTGTGCACTTACCAAACGGCGGCCAATTTTTAAAAGTATCTAGTCTTGCAGCTTTTATCCACTGAAGTTTGATTGTTATTTATTACTAGGCATAATTATAAAATAATATCCGCAAACTATTATCGATTTCACAGAAACGTCAAGAGTTTCCTTGTATATTTCCACAAGCGGATATAAATATTTGCCTGTAAAGTCCAAAGTCGACGAAAAATGTGCCAAATGTCATTTACCAAAGAACTTTGCCACAGAATACAACAATAAGGTCCTGGTAGGTAAGGTACCTAAAGAGTTTAGTCGCGAACGTGGAGTGTAGCCATCTATAGTAAAACTTTGAACTAAAAATATATAAAAAAAAACCTCTCCCATTTACGCAGCGGCCGCGTATATTGAGCTCCGGTGTGTTGGAGCCTTGTTTGAACTTTCTGAATTTTTCTATTCAATGTTAAGAAACTATTAAAAAATATTTGACGCGAATATGTTTCATAAAAGTAACAGCTAGAAACTGTTCATATCTGTCAGTCGGCATATCGTAGAACACGGTGCTCTCTCACTTCTATTTGACTGCTAGTCAATTCATAATCCAATACTCGCAACTTCTTCACTTCACTGTGATCAGAGCACGTGTCTGGTCTATCAGGGAGAGGCTGCGAGACGGAGACGCTGCCATTCTCTATGCAGATGGGGTTCGGTTCTATTTTTTACATGCTTTATGTTCACACAGGTGTGTCTAACTAACTATGCAAATGTATCTAAACAAATCTAGCAAGTCAATTTAACGGTACAAACTTCGTAGCGATTTGAAACTTTTTATATGTAATTCGAATGACAATACAATAATTTGGCAACATCGAGCTGATCGACCGAACAACCCTGGAATCAGGAGTTGGATGGAAAAATTCCATCCTGGGCCCCTCGATTTTTTTGGGAAATAAGATCGCTTGTCTTCTGTTGGAAATCTGGACCATCTAGATTCCAACCAGTTTCTTTGACAGTTCTTAGGATGACGTCGCAGTCACTCGTGTATTTGTCAAACGAGGGAAAAAAACCTGTAATAAATTTTTGTTTTTAAACATACTAGTTAAAAACGTGTTAAAAACTAGAATCGCGTAAAGTACACAGCGAACATAAGTGAAACCGCCAAATTCAGCCGACCGTCTCACCAAGAAATTTTAAAATAAAAAGCGAACTAACAGTGAAGCTATTTTGATAATTCTTTTTTTGTTTGGTAGAGCTTCAGAGGTGGTCCCATATAAATTTTATCGAAATTGATAAATCGCTCTTTGAGAAAATCAATAAAAACCAAATTTTTAAGGCAATTGAAGTCGGTTTTTAGTTCTTTTTGAACGCGTTAATTATCGTTACATTATCTTACTATAACGAGATTTACGTTTACATTTTAAATTAAATTGCAGGAAAAGTCAGTAACTAGTAAAAGTCAAAATGATTTTCTCCTACACGAAACCGTTTTTTAATAAATTCACTATTTGTATTTTGCCGCTTACGTTATTTTACTCCGTCCAACATTGCATTACCCCTTTCCTACTTCCGCAGTGAGAACGGATGAAGTGCTATCACTGTCTTGCATATGTGGCTTACGATTATGTATTTCTGAGTCGTACCTCGTCTAAGACTGTGTCTTATGTACCTATAGACTGTGATGTGTATTCTATAACATTAAGAGCAGAGTTGTGCCTGTAGATGGGAGTGAAATATATATCAATGAATGGACATTGTCACAGAGTGAGTTTGCATAAAAGCCCAAACCGAACCACTCTTGTTTGTGGTGGCCTCAAACCTCAACTAACGAAGTGGAGCCCACCAAAACTACGGCAAGGGAATAAATATCAAATACTGGTGAACGTAATCGAAGTTTGTGGTTAGTTACATGTTTGCTGTGTACACGAAGTTACTTCTGAAGGGTTTAGGCTTGAGTTGGTTAAGTCGTGTGGTTTAGGCATAGGGATTAATATCCTACTAATATTGTTCAAGCGGAAGTGAATCTGTTTGTTACTTATTGACGACTCAGTGTTGCCACTGAGAGATACAACCGAGATATAACCGGAGAGATATAATAAAAGTTTTCATCACTGTAATGTTTATGTGGCTTCTGGGTGGGCACGCGTCTTTCATACGGTCATACCGTAACTGAAAGTCCTTGTGGTCTCGGCTTTAGAATAGGACCACCTCAAGTCACACCGCGACTATGGGAATAAAAAGTAAGGATATTGGCAGCAGCATCTACCTAGGAAAAACATTTTCAAACCGGACAAATTTCCTTATAGTAAGTCCGCTGCTCATCATCATCATCAGCCAGGAAATGTCCACTCATTAAGCAGTCCCGAGCCACTTGCATCCAGCGACTCCCCGCGACTTTAACTAGGTCGTCGGTCCATGTAGTAGGGCGGGAAGCGGCGGAAACCGAGTCTTTTCCTGAGGTATGGGAGCGGCACGGGAGCATGTGTTTACGGAACTTCAAACGACGTCAAAGCTTCGTCGGGCGTCGTGTGACACGCCACTGGTCACGGATTCATAACGGCTTAAGAGGTCATAGAGCGACAGAAGCACCCACATTCGCTCTTTTCTACATTTCTCCGCAATTATACAATAATTTCAAAAACCGAACTGAACTTATTGCTGGTTTACATTTTATCGATACATCATGAATTGATATCAATTGTGTGCAGTTACTATCAATAAAACAGTTAAAAGTGACCACTTTAGGCGGTTCAATTTATAATAACTACACAGAACCTAAACATGAATCCATGATGTATCGATAAACCTTAAACCAGCAATGACTACAAAACGTCCAGCTTGGTTTTTGAAATTATTGTATAATTGCGGAGAAATGTAGAAAAGAGCGAATGAGGGCGCCACTGTCGCTGTGACCTCTTAAGAAGCCGTTATGAATTCAACATGGCAACCCAATAAGCATTCTAGTCACAAAATTACGAACTACAAGTAGATGTTATTTCGTCGACAACTATGTAATTAGGTTTCAGAGGTAAAGCCCTTTGGGACCTCTGATCTGTTATTGATTCGAGGAGCCTAGACTGGCTTAACTTGTGTTAACCCCCGGAATACTAATCAGCAAGAAATACCTATGTATACCTTTCCAATACATTTCTAAGCATTATTAGACGATCACGGTTAAGGAATTATAAGTAGCAAAGATTGTATGTCACATTTTACATAAAAAAAGCAAATTATTTAGACTCACGTCGTCGTATCTTAAACCGTTTGAGAACAACAATAATAAATAACGCGTGTAATAAGAATTAGAAACCGACTTCAACTGCCCTAAAAAAGTTCACCTTTAAAGGTAGAATTATTTGGGTACATATTTGTTTTTTGTTGATTTTCTCTAAAATCGCTGAATCAATTTCGATAGAATTTATATGTGACCACATCTGAAGTATGCTCTACCATTAACAAAAAATCGCAAAAATCGATTCACAATTGGCAGAGTTATGACGTAATATACATACAAAAAACATACAGTCGAGATGAGAAGCTACGCCTTTGTTGAAGTCGGTTGAAAAAGTCAACGAAAACTACAAAGAAAAAACCCACAAAACATTTCATGTAAACCATTAAAATCGAGTTAAATAGTTGTTTTCGTTTAACAAAAAGTAATTTAAAACGGAAACCTTTCGGGAATTTCATTAATTCGGGAATCGGGAAGGAACATCCTTATCTCGTTACTTCGTTCAACAAATATTGATCCTTGAAATTGTAAAGGCTTTCTAGCTGAGGGGTTTCTAGCTGCAGCGACGGTATTGGAAACTTTATTAATCCGTCATCCGGTTAGAGGGGCTCTGAAAGCATTGTAGAAGTAATCTCGAAGTAAAATTCATTTTTAAAAGCTTGTGCATAAATAACAATATATATACCTATACGTATAAAAAAGTGTGCTTTACCACAAATTCACCTGCTGGCGTAGCATGAGAGCGATGAGAGTGGAATTTATCATATCTTGACGTTAAATCACACAAACCTTTGACGTTTAAATATGATATATCTAACTTACTCTGTCACGCTCTGACCCATCTTATGATACTTTCGCTGACATTGAATGCCATCAAGGATAGAACACGCTTTCCCGAGTAGCCTATATATGCACAGTATGCACTATATTATAGAAGGGTTTCAGGTTATAGTGCACATTATACAGAGACATTATAGCCAAAGAATTGCATTCCTTAGCAGTGCTAATAATACACAAAAGTGAAACGCCGTTCTCTTGATTGAGTGATTATAGAAGAGTGGCATCAGATTGCGTAAGAACACATACTCCAGAAATGAAGCGTATAGTTATTTTCCTACAACCCACCGTCAACACCGTTTTCATTATTGCAAATGGAGGACCAAAAGTGGAACAAGAAGCTAGTCAGCTACCGATATGACAAACAGGAAGTCGCTGGAGTGATAGGGTCTAGACTAGAATAAGTTGAGAGACACAGATTGGAAAACAATAAAAGGCGTCTAACGTAAGCCAAAACAGGAAAAAAAGGAGAATGAGTTTGCACGTGTTCTTCATCTAATGGTAAGAGATAAGGCCGCTGGATGGTAAGATTGCGCACGCAGAT
This sequence comes from Carcina quercana, assembly GCA_910589575.2. Taxonomy (NCBI): domain Eukaryota; kingdom Metazoa; phylum Arthropoda; class Insecta; order Lepidoptera; family Depressariidae; genus Carcina; species Carcina quercana. Next base: position 7,073,054 of record OU342442.1, read on the forward strand.
GCATCAAGCTAATGAGGCGCTGGTTCTGCTACCTTTCATACCGGAACACAACTGAGCTATTAACACTGCTGTTTTCCGGCACACTTAGGTATCATGGTGGTATCTAGCTAGGCGCACGCAAAATGCTCTACCACCAACCAAACTGTGTACCGATAGGTACCACTGGAAATCGAGCCCGGGACCTCCAACCAAAAGCGAAAGAGACAAATATGTTTAAAAAAATGTTGTTCCTCATTTAGAAAGTCAATGTTAACATTTTATGAGGCCATCACTAATTTTAAATTAAATCAATGTTGTAAAACAAAAGTTGTTAACATCCATCGTGATGAAACTTGGCGTGTACATAGTCTGTACTGTCACAGGTACTGTGGAGAAGGGCATAGGCTAATTTGATCCCAATTAATTAATTGGTTACCGTGAGATAATACTCGTAGTTTCTATAGTACACGCAGAAGACGTCGCGGGATTAAATACAGTTCATGTATAAAAACCATTCAGTCGCTCTTCGATACTTCCACTTGTCCCAGTTGCTGGAAGTAAGTTCTTTTGTTTATATTTTGCTGCGTGTTTTGTGTTACTTGATAGTTTGTTGGTGCCTCAACCACGCTGGACCCGCAGATAGAATATGTTCTATCTAGGTCAGGTTCCTGTGATATGAACTCGCGGGTCGGGCAAACGCAGAATAAGTTTTCATGTACCTACACAAAAAACTTGTTTGTGTCGTCTCAACTTTTATATCAATCACAGCATGTTCAATTTTCGATCTTGAGCTGAACAAGTTAAAGTTAGGTGGTGGTATGTTGCCACTAAAATTATATTGTCTAAAATTGAGTTCAGATCGAATAATCAGAACAGACAAACCTTGACTATTGACGTCACATTTTGATCATAAACTAATTAATCACACTCTAAAATTTTCAACGAAGACCGATATAGTATCTGCTTTCAGTCCCTTCTCGTGTGTGTGGGTCACAACTACGTCATAGTTCATTATTTATGCCAGAGAAGTAGAAACAAGTTTTATTCCCAACATAACAGATATAGGAGCAAAATTTCTCGCTATGTACCGACCCATATTTGTCACACGTACCCTCCTCAAGGAACTTATGTATAAGCCGTGACCGGACACTTATGTAGGCCTCACAGGGAAAATATGAAAAATTGAGTAACCTTGGGAATAACGTGTTTTGCTTTACTGTAGCCTGGATATAGCTGTATAGTTAGAAGAAGATTGAATAACGTTTTCTTTGTTTTGCCATAGGAAACAAAGGATAATAGTAACGGCCTTAGCTACACTGAACGAGTACAAAATTAAATCTCATTCCAGAACTTGCTATATTCTAAACATTGAATTCGCGGTGACGTCACCAAACAAATTAAATTCAGAATATTTGAATTGACATTTTTAAACATTATTTAATTTTAATTTAGTTTTCAGTAATTGCCTTATACTACCAGTACTAATAAATTTTTATTATGATCAAGGTGTATCTAAAGACGCTTTGGTAATCGAAATCTATCCATTTGAGTACGAAGCATAAAGCAACCTTAAAAGAGATCAGTCAGTTTAAAAAACGGTCATACGTACTTTGCTTTTTATAGCAAACACACAATATGGAATCGTAACACCTACGCTATGTTTGGCTCAACAAAATTCGTAAAATAAGAAATATCTACGAAATTAGGCAAGTGGCGCTCATAGAACTTGCCTTGCGCTGTTTCCGGGGCTAATAGCTTCGCTTTTTTAAAGTTATAGCTGTGAATGTTTATGGCTAAGACGGACGTATTACTCCATCTATTTCAGGTCATCCGGTTTCCTTTTTCCGGCGCCTCTCAAGACCCTTAGCTATATTAAATTTGTGCCCTTAGCGTCCCAGGCGTTGTCAGTTCCACAAACTTACCAATCAGTCAACAATTTCAACCAAACAAAGGGCTTATCCTGAATAGAATTTAGTTAGCTATTACAGCTCGAGGTACGGCGGCTATTCCTCTATTCCTAAACAAACACCTACCTAATTGAACCGGACGTTGACAAATGTTTGCATGTAATCCTCAAGAGCTCCAACTAGATAAGCTTAGTGGTTGTAAACACACCCTCAAGTTGCCCTCAAGTAATAAACTAAGACAAATATGTATCATGGTGACTTAAATGGATGGTTGATAAGTCTAGTCAATTACACAGGGTTCTTATGTATTGAAACTTCTTATGCAAACTTATAAAGTCTCGCAGTGTTGATTAGTTGCAGTTGTTTTGTATGGATCAGATGTAAAGTCGTAACTTACAATCTCACTCTGATGTGTGTCTGTCAGTGCGTTTGTCACAGCTGATTCTCGCAGGAACTGCTAATGCTGTTATTGGAAATAGTGACCCACAAGTGTCAAGTAGAGTCAAGGTTAAAGGTTTCATTTGTACAATCGAAAACAGATTTTATTATTTTCTTTGCTGCATAGTTTTTGACTTAATGTGAAAAATATGTAATAATCTTAATAGAGATGCAGGACTTTGTGTAAATATTACAGGAAGCTTTCGAGGTCTCTATCTAGTATGGTTTTTGAGAAATCTTAAAAAAACTTGACACACTTTTTTAAGCGTTTGGGAAAATGAACCTTATATCAAGGTAATATTATATACACGTTTCTTTCCGTGGTTCGGAAAACTTGGTGCGCGAGTCCGACTAGCACTAGGCCGTTTGTTTCAAACCGCTAACCATACCGCACCGGGGTTTCACAAGTTACCTCGTCGAAAGCAAGCCAATACAGTCGATAAGCAGTTATTGAAGGAACAAATATCAATGCAAAAATAGATAAAGATATAGTGTATTTACGTACTTCCATATGTTCGATTCAATTTAGGTTTCTCAAATTCTACACATGGGCACATTTCAAATTGTTAAACATTTAAAAAATACTGTTACATGACAATCTTTAACATTATTATTTAATTACGACAAACTAATGGTGTACCCTAAAGTTTTCCTAAACCATTTATTTGGTACCAAGAAGGTAGCAATTAAATTATAAGATCATCTCAGCAACCCAATTTCAGGGGCATGTAGTAATTCGGAACATCGCAGTGCAGACAGATCGAATGGGTTGGTTAGAGAACATAATTGGTGTATTGTTCGAGATATTAATCCATACAGACATCGACCTATATAAATATATATTGTTTCAATAATGAACAGGAATTATACACTGTATATAAATTGGACAGGACGGATATAGTAATATAAGCCCCTTTGTGAATTCCTATTCATTTCGGAATACTTAAAGCGATAATTGAATACAAGCGTTCCTAAGCAGATGATCAATATTGATTTCCCTCCGGACTTGTGCCCCAGTATTTTAGAAGAATGGCTTGTTACTTAGTATAACGTATGCATAATTCATTTTTCTTTAAATTAAATTTACAAAAAATTACTTTAAGTAATTAAATCCTTTCGCAGAGTGTCTGGCCATGGAACTCTGTCCCTAAACCCATCAGACCAACCCCTTTCTTACAATCTTAGCTAGCTAGCTACTAGCCTAAAAACGTATTTCCTTGAACAGATTATTCCTGAGCAGCCTTTTCTTCTTTCCTTCCTGATCTCCTCTGATTTCCTTTTCCTCCTGATCCACTTCATTTTGAGTATTGTTTATCCGTTATATGTATGTACAATATGTATAATATATATATTTATGTAGAACCACTACCCCTTGTTATTTATAGGATTCTTCTGCCCCAAGGTTGCCTGGAAGAGATCGCCCTTTTGTTTCTTTTTAGGACATTTAAATTGGGCAACGGTTCTTACACTGTTTAAAATACCCATACAGCCAATTCAGAATAAAATCTTTTTGCACTTGACAATTTCAAAACGGCAACGATGTATTTTCAAAGGACTGGTGCCTCAAACTCTTGGATTTGGCACTACCATCACGCTTGGCAGTCGGATGGGTGGTCGCAGTAAAATGTTGGTGGTACATGATAGTTTTCCTTTGGTATACGTAGCTTAATATAAATTAAGATCGTTGTAACATAACATGTTGAATCAAGATCTCAAACAAGACAAAAATGCTAAAATAATGACAGTCGATGATATTTGTTCTTAAAAATCATAAAGGAATGATCAAAGGAAAACCAATTTATTCTGTCGTTTCCGTAACAGCGCAGCGTCGTTCATGTAACTCGAGCGAGACTCATTAAGTCTGAAAACGAATTAAAAAACGATTTAACTACGAAAATTCTGTTACATTAATGGAGAACATAACATTGGCTGAAATTGAAAACGTTACCACGTAGCCTAGTTGGACTCACGACACGGCGCGGTTTCTCTTCCCAGAGAATTTTTTTCGGTTTGAAGATGAGAAGTTGAGAATGAGAATTGAGAAAAAAGAAGAATGAGAGTTGAGAAGATTCGGTTTGTTTGTAGAACATTTTAGGGTTCCTATTATTCTATCGTTACACTTCGCCCCCAGCCATACATAAGCCATACATAGTGACCCGCCGTTGCTTCGCACACGTACAGTGTGACAAAGGTCGGTTTCTATGAGGCATATAAAGATGAATCATGTGTCGGGTTTTAAGTTAGACCTCCATCAATACAACTGTGAAAACCCCATCCAATTTCTTGCAGTAGTTTTTGCGGAATGCGTGTTCAAACATACAGACAGGCGGACAAACAAAATCCCAAAGATAACTGTTTTGGCTTCTATTGATTTAATATAGAGGACTCATATTATTTTTTATTAAATATCTCCATTGTCCAAATACAGCCATTGTCCAGTTACAGTATAATTATAGATATAACATAGAACTATGATATTTATTATAGTCATGTCTAGACCGTGCCGTTTCCATCATCTGAGAGTTTTTCCTCTTTGGTTATTTAATCCCCGTCTCTCTTGTTAATTCACTTGCGGGCGACAGCAGCTCGTTTTGAATTATGCCGGTACTTTATATTTTAAAATCGTAGGAAACGACAAATTAATGGCTACCTTCCTATCTTACCCGCTCGTCCTCTATTAATCAGTTTCTCCAGAAGAGAATGGCTCCTTTAATAGCTACTTAAAATAAAAGACCGTCGTATTTTTTCATCAAAATGTAAATTGTTTTATGCTGCTGAACCTTTCTTTATAATTCAAAATGAAAACCACTTTAGTAAAAAATATTGACATGTCACTTATGGGTCCCGTACATTGAATGTGCAGAAAATTCCCAAGTACAAGTGTGAACTTCAGAATAAAACTGTCTGTGTTTAATTTACTAATAAAGAATGAAATCAAAGCAAACAGATCAAAAGTCATCTGCGGCGTAAATTCTTCAGACCGGTCGCTTTTGCTGGTCAGAAACGATTAATCCATTCATTCTTAGAAGCAGATTATTCCAAATATCATTCAGTGTACAATAGTAATAATAATAAATGGTCAACAAGACTACGTCTCTCGCAGTATTCATACTGATCCTTAGTTTATCCACCTCGAGGCGCACATCATGAATAAAATATAAACATAAAGGATCCCCTCAATAATCAGATTCTCATGATACGATCCGATTACCCTCTTAACCCTATGCTCTTCTGGAGGGCAAGAAGCGTGACATAAGGTTCTTTCTTCAATATTTTCTAGATCATTTTAGGCGAAGAATGACCGAAAAGATCGATCGCCATGACAGGACATGAATCAAGCACATATTCTTCGTTCCTTCAGGCTCACAATCGGCGTAATCCATAACATTCTTGAATACAAGTTAAGAGTTCTACAGAAAGGAGCACATTTTCCTCCTTTTTAAGATGAGTTTCTGTAATCTAATTTATTTTAGAAACGAGCACCTTCATGTAGGTTCCTTGTTAGCCGGGCATTTTCTTTGCTAAACAGAGCCGACGAAACAGCTCTCCAGGTAGATTTTCAAATTCAATTCAAATAAACTTTATTGCACACACACACACACAAAACAGAAGATATAAAAGGTACGACGAAGGCGGCCTTATCGCTAAGAGCGATATCTTCCAGGCAACCTTGGGGCAGAAGAATCATATAATTAACAAGGGGTAAGTGGTGCTACATACACAAATAAATAAATATACATACATATAATGGATAAACAATAGTCAAAACAAAGTGGATCATGAAGAAAAGAAAATCAGAGGAGATCAGGAAGGAAAGAAGAAAATAATCTTTAGGGTAGTTTTGAAGGACTGTAAGTAATTTGTTTCTATCACTATAATCACTAGACTTGCCTTTACCACCAGTTTGCGGGCGCAGCTTCAAGTCAATGAGGCGCGGTCTCTGCTACCTTTTAATGGAACACAAGAGTGCTTATAATTACGCCGCTGATCGTTGGCAGAACATGGAGGCAGCCAGTCAGAGGACAAAGAAAATGCTCTACAACCAACCAAACCGAGCACCGATTGGGAATCGAACTCGGGGCCACTGGATGTGAGAGTCCAACAGTGAATCCAATAGGACACTATGTTTACTATTTCGTAGTTTATATTTGAAATGTACCTCCGTGTTTGTGATGTGCGTTAAACCGCGTCGTGGTGGTGAGCGTGGAACCGTACCTGATAATGACACAATGATTAATTTAGCTATCGTATTTCCTGAGCGCTACAATCTGGATGTCATGTCATCGTGACCATATCATAGAGTAGGCGTCACCACAAAGTATGATTAGATAATCATACTTCAGTAGAATCGCTCGTTCATTATTCCGAGTTTCAGAGTTTAGGTATCCAAAAATCCCTCAAAACAGCATGTTGTGTCATTATTATCTATGAAACATTTATGAGCACGTATTGTAAGTAAATAATGATTTTTATATTTAAAGTTGGGTTGGTTTTAGAGGGAATTATTTTCTCTGAAAGAACTTGGAAGGTACAGCATAGGTATTACATAGCACATATATATCACTAATGCATATATCACTCAATAAAGTTATTTTTATCGACAACATAACGAGGTTTCTTTGGCAAATGTTCCTGGATGCTTTTAGGTAAGCATGCTTTCCCTCCATCGCCTTAATCTACATTATTCTACATAAAAAATTTATTATTTCAAATTTTACAGAAAATCTGTTTTAGAATGTTTACTTTCCACTTACACTTGATCTAAGTACCTAACCAATCTAAGAGGTAATTTTTTACCCCCTTTTAAATCACACTATTTTTAATTATTTAACTTTCTGTACAAGTGTGCAAACATTCATGAATGTCACAAATTTCAAGTAGATAGCAGCAGTTGCTGACATAAGCAGTTGTGACGTGACAGACAGAGGGATTGATGAGAACGATGAGTTCCTTTTTGTACAATTTTTCTCCTGAAACTTAAAAACAAGTCTCGGCTTCACTAATGTTCGATCCTGAACTAAGCTTTTAGCCCAAAGTTTTAACTTTGTCATAAAAAGTTATTTAAAGATGATTGACACTTTCTCGAAACCGCTTTGACTTTTTGTTCGTCTACGAGCATAAGCAAGCAAAGTCTGTAAGTTCAATTTCCAACTTTTGAGAGTTTTTTAAAACTAAAGTTAAAATAATATTACGGTCTCACTCGGTAGAGTTAGAAACTAACCTAACAATATTTTTTATGTATTACGGGTTTGCATTTGGCCTTCATCTCGCCCGATGGTGAGAAACGATAAGGCCGTTTGATGGAAAGCGTGCGCAGTCAGAAGCATCATAAGTTAATAAAGCGCTGTCTCTGCTACCTTTCATCACATTATTTTTATAATTTTCAATGTTTTTAGCTAAAATGAGGGTTGTAATTTTAGCAACATTTGTAAGTATAAATATAGGTTTTTTGTTTGATCAGTTCCCTGATACTCGTATCTTAAAAACTATTCGTCGAATTTATAACTAACTGTCGCATCACTAGTCTTACTCTTTAATCGAGAGAAATTTAATAATATTGATACCAACGTTTTATAATTTCATTATTCAAAATTCGAAGCGGTTGATTCTGAAACGAAGAACGAAAAATTTAACGTATTTCTTCAATATTTAATATTCACGCTGTTTCTTAACCGACTTCATCAAAAGGTATAAGTTTAGCTACTTATCAAGTTTCTCGATCCTCGGAATATAAATATGATATCATAACTTCCAAATTTGTGGAAAGTTTAAATTAGGAACGCGTTCTAAATAAGCTTCGTCACCGTCACACGGATCAAGGAATTGACGCTAAAAGTTAGCTGAATTGAACTCAAGGTGATTATAACGTCTAGTGACTATTGTATTTACGTCTGTTCTTATGTTACTCGTATCTTCTCCAACTCAAACCACCCAGAAACCTGTCTATTGTAGTACGAGGGGCATACCGAAAAGATCGGTAATCGAGTACTTTCGATTTAATTAGATTAAAAACTCTTTTTGATGAATAAACACTGGTTAGTTGAAAATCGAATACAATTGACAGAATTAAAAAAAAAATTTTTTTTTAAAGAACAATATCAGTTTGAAATTGATAGGTCGATAAAAAAATGGAGCTTACAAGAGAAAGTTTCCGTGCCATAATTTTTTACAACTTTCGACGAGGATTATCTCAGGGACAATGTCTCGCTGAGCTTATATCTATATTCAAGAGTGAAGCGCCTAGCCAGACGACAATATATCGCTGGTATTCTGAATTCCGGCGTGGACGTGCTTCTCTTGGCACCGTACCTTCCACAGGCCGGCCAAAAACAGCGGTTACACCAGAAAATGTCGCTGTTGTGCGCCGAATGATACAGGATGACCGACATATTACATATGAGCAGATTCGGGCTACTTTAGGGATAGGTATGACTGCGATACAAACTGTTTTACATGGTGAACTGGGAGTGAGAAAGCTAGTTTCCCGCTGGGTGCCCCATAATTTGTCCGAAGAGCAAAAGGCGGCTCGTGTCAATTGGTGCCGGTCTACTCTGCAACGCTTCAACGGAGGAAAGTCAAAAGCAGTTTATAACATTGTCTCTGGTGATGAATCATGGATCTATTCATATGAGCCAGAAAGAAAGCATCAGTCGGCTGTCTGGGTCTTCGCAGGTGAGATCAAGCCAACAAAAGTTGTCCGCTCTCGCAGCGTATCGAAGAAAATGGTCGCTTCGTTTGTCGCGAAAACAGGACATGTAGTCACAGTTCCCTTAGAGGAACGGAGAACGGTTACCGCTGATTGGTATACAACGGTTTGTTTGCCACAGATGATATCCGAACTCCGTAGAGGTAACCCGAAACGACGCATAATCCTCCATCACGATAATGCGAGCTCTCACACCGCTCAGAAAACAAGCGAGTTTTTGAAGCAGGAAAACGTTGAATTAATGGATCATCCTCCATACAGCCCTGATCTGAGTCCCAATGATTACTTTACATTCCCTAGAATCAAAGATTTATTGCGTGGTCAGCGGTTTCAAGGTCCAGAAGAAGCAGTGGAAGCATACAAATCGACGATTTTGACCATGTCAACTTCGGACTGGAATTGCTGCTATAATAATTGGTTCGAACGAATGCAAAAGTGCATTAACTGCAACGGAGAATACTTCGAAAAGCAATAAAAATAAATTTAGTTATTTCCTGTATGTATTGTTTTATATTCCCGATCATTTCGGTATGCCCCTCGTATACAGTTGAATTCAGAATTCAGAAATCTCGGGTTCGATTCCGATTGCGGTGATCTGCGATCATTGGTTTTGTTAGCGTTACGTCACTTTTTTATATCCAGTTGATTAGCTACCACCATATTATCTAAGTCTGCCCCCAAGAAACAATGTTAATAAAACTGTGGTTTTCCGGCGCCTCATTAACTAGACGATTTTGTGTGAGTGCGTTTACCATGTAAGCGTCGGTGGCGTAATGGATAAGGCGCGGACTCTCAATCTGAGGGTTCCGGGTTCGTATCCAGCCGCGTACCTATGAGTTGTTTTTTAATTCAAGTACATTATCCGATTGCTTAACGGTGAAGGAAAACTTCGCGAGGAAACCTGTACATCTTGAACAAGCATGTGAAGTCCGCCAAACCGCACTGGTGGTGGACTATGGCCCATACACTCTCTTTAAGAGAGTAGGCCTGAGTCCCTGCAGTGGGGACGTATATAGGCTGTTGATATTGACGTTTACCATCCAACGACCTTACCGTCACTTAAAGGGCCACATCGTTAGGTGAGATGAAGGGCAAGTGAAAAATGGTTCATAAAATAAGTAAAACCCACCCTAAACAGAGAGAAAGGAAAATAAAAACATGTCTAGCGAGCGCTACCTTTACTTGTTTACAGCCCGTAGGCAAATGGCTGTCTGGGACAGCGAAGTGTGATATTTTCCCATGTTCCTCTCACCTAATAAAAGAGCTTTTACCGTGAAAGAAAATAGCGGCCTCATATAAAAAGGGAATCCTTTTAGGGTCCAGTGGCATTATAATGGAAATTATACGATCAGCTTTAATATAAATGCTCAGGAATCAACAATTGTGCTTACTGAAAATTTTCACCAAATCCGATTTAGGGTTGGTAAAATAGAAATTTAATATGAATTTAGAAGCGGGGAATTCTGAAGGGATTTAGATTAATTTCGTTGGAATTTATAGACTGAATATAAGCCAGACCAAAATTGTACCTATTTTTTTAAATCAAATCACATCAAACACAAGACCTTTTGAACGTCTAGGGGCTAAGAGTAAGGCATTAAAGAGGTGGGACTTTTGACATTTGACATACATTTTTCTTTAAGTATCGCTCATGTACAGAAGTGGACTTCTGCAGTTCATAACGACAGTGCTTTAGCAACAAATATATAGCTATGCCAGTGGTTGTACAATGTTAATTTTAACAAACGATGTCAGGAAGCCAGCGCTACCAGCGAACCAGGTCGCCCACGCTTTACAAACAGTTTGAACTGTAACTGTTGGAACTTTTGGCATTAATTTAGCTTCGGACAACACTAACCTGATTAATTATCTGCTACGCGATAAGCGGAAGTCAAGCGGAAGTGATGCATTATAAAACTAATTTAATGCATATATGCTACAAAAAGGAAAGTATAAAATCTGCTATTTGTACCCGGGTATGGGACTATCTATGGACTCACAAGTCAGAAGTTCCGGTTTCAATTCTCAATGGGAGTTACCGATCGATACTCGTTTTAGCTGTTTAACCATGTTACCTAAGTCTACCGCCAAACAGCAGTATTGTGTTGCGGTTTGAAAGGTAGCAGAGCAAGCAGTTGATTAGCTTGAGACTTCTCTTCAACGGCCTATCTTCCCTTATCATGAGGTGAAACGGAGAGCAAGTGCAAACCTGAACCTGAACCTACATAAAAATAGTACGGAGTAGATTTCAAAATTCACTAAATCATTTGGATAAAGTCCATGCAGGCAAAGTCGCGGGAAAAAGATAGTAATGTAGAAAGAGGTGTGTAGTCCAAAAGCCGACTAGATGAACCGACGCGAGCTTTTAATCGTCACGGGAAGCCGCTGAATGCAACGGGCTCGGGGTCCATCATGTACCCCTAAGATAATAATAAAAGGTAGGTATCCAGGTTTCATACACCAATTCATCATCTCCAGGGAAGCTTCCTTTGCTGAACGGTAGCCTTCCCCATGATAGACCGCAATGACCGGTCCCGAGCCGCCTGCAAGAGTCTTCCTCGACTTTCCAGGTCGTTGGTACATCTAGTGGTGTCGGCCCGGTAGACGTATTCCTATAAGTGGTCGTTATTACGTTTGTTATCCGTGCTTTGCGCGATTCTATTAATGCACTTTCCAGGGAAATCGTCAAAATAAATGGCTGAATATTTTTTCCGTTGACCTAGAAGTTTGATTTCTTCACAGATACAAGGGACTGCAGACTTTAGTGTTTGATATTAACTTCAATTTGATACCTCCATGCGTTTCTGCGAAAAAGGGCCTTGACAGACAGGACAGACAGACGGGAAACCAAGTGATCCCATAAGGGGTCGTTTATTTTTCCCTTTTGAGACAAGGAACACTAAAAATGATTTGTTACGATTGATTCCTTTGCCATTTGTCTAAGCTTTATCATCACACACTATTATAAAACAAAAGAAATTGCACTGTCCAAAAAATTTTCTTGATGACACAATTGGTAAATTGAAACCTATATAAGAACCTTAAAAAGCATAAAATCAATTTTGCGTAGTTTTGTAGGCACATAAACACAAAAACATAAAGTCGAAGCTCCTTTTGTCTATCGGTTGAAAACAGTAGCTGGAGCGAACCACGAAATGGCTACACCGTAACGATCTATCATTAAGCGGTGCGATCATGCTATGTTGGTACAGATGCGTACTCACACACACATATAACACTCGTATAACACGGTGGAGGTCCTTAACGAGAGGGGGTGTTAAGACGCTCACTGCACACAAGCTAGCAACTCTGCATTTAGACGTTTTTATAAATTTTTATTTCTCGTCAGTTGTAAAAGTACTCACTGACTACGGGCTTAACTTACAGATCGTCACGACGAGCCCTCGCAGGCGGTTGATGATCGGAGTAAGATTTAAGAGGTACACAGGTGGACTTTACTCCTTACCGGAGATTTTACTCCAGGTACAATATTAATATTATTTATTGTATACTGAAAGAAACAAGTAAACTAGTGGCGCGTATTGTGACTGAAACTACGGAGCCCAGCACTACACTTGGCATGTTTTTGTATTAAAATCTAACATGACATCTTATCCAAATATCAACGAGGCAACATTTAGATTTTCTCATAATTTATGAACAGAAAAATGAGAAAATTTTTATCCTTGGATTAGCTCTACGTAAATTTTATTCATGCAAAGTGAATTCTGAGCGATGGACTTTATAGAGTTGATAAAGGCTTATAAATAAACACATACCTTGCTCAGCCCTTGTCAATATCTACTTGTAGCTGTTACATGGCCATAAAACTTACGATGTCTCGTTCAGATCGACATCAGTAGTCCTTTCGCGATAATTTCTGTCCAATCTCGGTCTGTATACAATTGAGTAATACGGCCTGGGATGATAAATATTGCAACGATATTTTGGCGATGCCAAATATTACTAATCCATAAATAAAAGGTGCCTGCAAGATGAATACAGATTTGAACGAAACCACACACACCTGACACACCTACTGGTTTCGTCCAATACTTGACAGTGTTGCCAATGCCATGTCACGAATCTGTTCGTCTGTCTTTGCTTAAAATATGACGACTGATCAAAACTTTGTAAATACGGTAATTATTATGTGACGAGAAACAGAAAAAAAGCGTTGAGCTTATAATTATAGTATATCTAATCTCCGTTGTTATGTTTCAGCGATAGGTGGGATTAACAGTGATTTACTATATTTATGGTCCACATTACATCAGTTTATTTGATATGTGATATGAACATACGAATGTACAGGTGGCTGCGCGGCGGCACCTAAAGTCGCATACGTTGCAATTCATAAAATATGTAAAATACGAGGCAATCAGCCGACTTGTTGGAGCGGAGCGGTGTTGCCGAGTTAAGTACATATAGGAGCCTTAATGAAGATATATTCGTTAGCCCTCAGCGGAACGTTTCGACATTTGTTTTTTTGCGATGTTCCTGTCAATTGAGCCGACTGCGATCTGGGCCTTTCAATTATTTCGAGCAATTTCTCGATAACGAAGCTGATTGAACCGCATCCTTCGAAAGAAGTCGCCTGTGTCGACTCACATCAAATTGTTGAAGCTCACCCATGCTACGCCGTATATACGAGTATATTGAATGTGATACATAGAAAATATTTTGCATTATTTTAAACAAAGAATGTGTACACTTTGTTTATATCAGTTAAAAAATTAGTAATATCTTTCTTTTTTCATAATTGGAGGTTGATCGAAAATTTTGACTAAGTAAGGCTTTACAGAATTGAATTATTTCTTTGATCATTTATGTAAACATTACAAGGAACACAGGAGCGGCGATCAACAAAATCTTACTTTATTTTAAGGTAAATCTGTAAGTTTCCATCCACGGTTATACCATGCTATGGTACTGTAGATGCGTAAGACCGACTTACACTTGTCCGTTTGTAAAAACAAAATTTTAAGCTTATTCAAAAACTGCTCACATAAAACAGAGTCTCAAACGAAGCGTGGATTTACGGATGCGTCAATACTCAATACCTTTTCCGATAAAAGGAATCCGCGCCAACCGGGACGAGCGCCAAGATGAATGCGGTGGAAATGGGATTTCTACACGATTGAATGTTAAAGACTAGACACTCCAAAGCAACGGCTGTCGTTCCTGAGGGCTTGATGTTGATAAATTGATGTCGCCAAGGTAAGGTGACACAAACCTTCACGGAAAAATAATTCAAAATTAGATTGAATATAACTAGGGAATTTCAAGAATAGATCATGCACAAAAATGTCGAATCCACAGATGATTATTCATAACCAAATTGAAAAAAATTGTGTCTGTCTGACAGTTATCAGACACCTATTTTCTACTGTCATCTTACTGCGATCCACAATCCTCCTGACATGCCTGGTAATGTCATGAAAGGAAGAGGCTAAGTGAACATAATGCAGTTGCATTTTTTGCCTGAAAACAAGAAGTTGTAATAAAATATTTTGAAAGTCTTTGATATCACCACTCCATATTCCTATTCTATCCTATCCTATCTATGTCCTGTTCTAATAATCAAAACCACAAGACTTTATCACAATAAAACAATACGTGTTGAAATCTAAAAGCAATGCCGAGAGAACCGTATCAAACGAGAAACGACAAAAGTGAAATAAAAAGGTTTGCTTCTACTGCACCAACGCGTAAATAACATAAATTGTATATTTTGTTTCATCTATTTACTATAGTTTGAGCACGATAATTTGACTACATTGCACATGTACTTGAAATTTTGACGTTTCTCGGTTTGTTTATTTTCAAATAATATTACTCCAAATTAGTAACAGATATACGTTTGATTTTTTTCTAACTCGAAAGAACTGTTCCACCAAAGCAAGCAAAATATTTCAACATCTTTTTTGGATGTTATGTTATATTTCAACGATGGATCACTTCTCGTCCAGCTATGTTAGTTATTCAAGCCCGAACAGTTTGTATTACTTACTTCAGTATGGATATTAATATGAACTAGTCCGCCCGGTGGTCGAAATTCGGCCATAATTAAATTAGAAGTTTGAATTTGGTTCTATTTAAAAAAATTCACGAATCATTTGATCAATTAGATTACTCTGTTCAATATTTGCAGTTTCATAATACTCACAAAACAGCATATCTAGTTCTATTACATCAATAGTATTTGCTTCTTCTATTCTCTGCGAGTATATGGCAACTGGTGAACCAAGTATCTGACATGAAACAGTATGAACATTCAAATATCATCAATTTCTAATAGAGCTCGGTTAATTGGTTCTTCTTCTTTGTAAATTCTCAGAAAACCTTCACTAAGATACATATAAAACTCATTCCTTCCTCATTATTGCACAAATGTATCCAAATCAGTGAGCGGTATTTCATTAACAATTAATATATAATATAGTAATCAATGAATTTATTTTGATTATGTTCATGTTATGTCTGACATCACTTAAACATTCAGTAAGGCTATAGACAGATAATATTAAAGACGAATAATATTAATCTTAATTTAACCACAGACTTTAACAATAAACAAAAGAGTATATACCTGTGTGTGTCAAATACATGGTTGTGTGTGTGAAGTACATGGTAGTGTGTGTAATGTTTATTTTATTGATTTAATGTATTTTTAATGCATTTTTTTTAAATATTCGAAATCTGCACTCCTTCTCTATATAAAAATAAATTTCATATTTTCGTAAAAAGGGGTACAAAGTTTTTGCTTCACGTATTAATATATAGATACTCGTATTGTGAGCACTTGTGCGATGTAGTCAATCTAGCATAAACAAACTCTAGCTAGTCTTTATCTAGGTCAGGAGTTGTCAAACTTTTTTCGTCACGTCCCACTTCTCTGTAAAATGTGGTTTTTGTTACGCTCCTTTTGGGTGGAACCCTAAAATAGACGAGAATTTAGCTGATTCAGACGGTCTGAATTGTCGTTTTTATTGCCTTCGGAATGGACAGAAAATTTCAGATGGCTATTAAATGATACATTTATTTAAATGGATAGTATTATGACGATTTATGTAATGGGCTTGGTTACTGCCTGAGATTAATTACTGCCTGTAGTTGGCAAGTTTAGTGGAAAAATGGAAACTGCTCGCTTGCTATACTGGCACCAGCACTACCTGTGATACAAAAAGACTGTCACTCCAATTATTATATTATATGAAGCCTATCTACAGGTTTTGACTTCAATTTAAATTACAATTTATTTATAATTTACAATCAATTCATTTAAATATTCTAATTCTCGTACGTGAGTCAAAAATAATTGTCACTTCCATTTTACTATAATTGTTCATGTCACTACACTAATAGGTCATCCCATTGTAGAGAAAACGCCTCCCCCCACTTTTAGCTCCCCCCTCTGTTGTCGCGTCAATACTAAATATTAATTAAATTGGAAGAACTACCGAACCCAATATCGAAAAGAAACAACCAACAAAAATGAAAACTACGAGATTAAGAATAAGAGTACATATATTTGAAGTAGTCGATATACATGAATAAGACTTGAATTGAATCACAACCCTGCTTTTCGACTTCGGAGTGACGTAAAAAGATCGCCAGGATTGGATCGCTTACGAATAATTTAGATATATAGAAGGCAGCGGCGGTTTCTAAATCAATTCGCCCCAGTACGTCCGTAATTCGTTTACAAGACGTGGGTGCGGAAGATCAGGGGGGCAATGGGACGAGATCCTAATTCTATTTCACGTGTCGATCGAGCCTTCCGCTTGTGAATAAAAGATGAATTTGCAAATGTGGACCCCCTATCCCCACTCGTATCTGGACAGAATGCTGCCGAAACACTGACCTGAATACAGTCAATATACTCCTAAACAACATCAGACAGTTTTATTTGACAGCTGGTTTTGCGCGACAATGTAAGCCGGGGATCGAGACCATGTGTAAATGTCGAGATAGGGTTGTCGCTCATCATTTGTTTTTATTATTTTCAATAATTTCTTAACTTTACTCTGAAGACAAATTCCCAAGTCGTATCTGAACAAGATTTTGTGTCACTATTAATATGGAGATATTACAAATTGATAAGAATGGGATAGTATACATTTACAAGATTTTAAACAACTGTCAATTATTGTAAAGTGCCGTATATAAGAAAACTGATTTATAGATACAATCATAAGTGCGTACATATTGTGCAGAAAACAATAATGCTTTGGAGCAAACAAAATGTTTATTTAGTATTAGTTATTATTTATTGTGATTACTACTATATAAAAAAATAGAGAAGTTAAAGATAAACAATTAGGAAATGTATCTTAAAAATATATTCGTTTTTGTGTTGCCTATTTGAATCCGTCCTTTACAAAGTACTCATTTTTCGCCTTTGTAAAACTACCATCGTTTTAGAAGCATTGTTAGTCTTATCTTGTAACTTGAATAGTCTGGAATTTGCAACCCTTTTCAGCGTCCAAATCTTTTATCTTTGATCCTTGGAAACTTTTCTTTTTGTACAAGGACAATGTCTCCAATTGTTTCACGCGTTAGCTTGAGTGATGTCTTCTGAGATGATTACGTCCGTATTCAATCCCATTCAAAAGTTGGTGCCCATTAGCGGGGCAATGATAAAGTATTTTAGGCTTTCGCTTAAAAAAACCAAGGGCAATTACTTTCCCTTAATCTCATTATAGCAAGTGACGATAATACTTTAGAATGGAACCGTTTTTACCAAGAAGGCTACAGTTTAATGGGGCCGTATTGTTTCTGTTTGATATCTCACGTTGTTTGACGGCAGATTTAGGTAACATGGTGATAGCTACCTAAGGGGGGCATGGACAAATGCATCATCTCACACAACACCGCTGGGAATCTAACCTGCTACATCCAGATCTGCCTGCGACTTCACCGGAGAATGACTTCAGTAAATAAACACTGGAATTACTTGTTATATCGTTTTAAAAGGTGAAAGAAGGATAAAAATACAGATAGACCAACTAACTTCAGCATTGACGTATGCAAGATACCAATGTACTTCAAAAACTTGTACATAAAGTTTAACAAGCTGCTAGTTAAAAGTTAAAATACGATGCGACGTCCATGGTCGACGAAACAAACTTCAAGTTGCTACGAATGAGCGAGGAATACTTTGGTATCGATTTTTTCCGAATTGACCGCTCGTAAATGTGGATTGAAAAGGTTACATAATAATCAGTAAAATCACTACAAAGTACTGCTAAATGGATGCAACATTCGTATGCAAACGAGGCTCTTTCGCTCAGCAGAAAACAAAGGGCCATTTTGTTAATTACGTGTTGGGCCGCAAAATACTACTAAACAAAATGAGTTCAAACTCGAGAGGTGTACTAGTACTCCTTCCTTGATTGAAGAGACTCAATCCACCTTTTGGGTCCAGAGTTAAATCGGTATGTACTAGAAAATGACTTCTTTTCCATTGAATACGAATGCTTTCCATCAAGATTCTATGAGAGTCGTGCTCGTCGTTAACTTTAGTCGAAAGTAATGTCACGACAGACGTGCGACGGACAACATAGCTGGATGTAATGGAGGAGCTGAACGGGAACTAGATAATGACCGAAGGTAGAATACAGTGTTACATCACACTAAAGACACTTACGCGACCTTAAAATTATGGATAAACAGCCTAACCTTCCTACAACCACAGCTACAACTTAATTTTGTATATCATAGCACAGTGGCTGCGCCTGCAGCGTTAGAATGGTAATCTGGAGATCGGGGGTTCAATTCCGATCGATATACCCATGTGGTGCTCGGTTTGTTTCATGGTAACCTAAAACTACCAACACAGGTGTACAAAACGAATGAAGATGGCGACTATTTTTTTTCTTCAAACCGGCGATAAGTCTTAACTCTTCAGTCATATAATTTCAAAGAAAGACGGTAAAGATCGATTAATTATTTTTACCGAGTCCGTACGAAATCCGGAGATTCCGCGATGAAAGATTGATGAGGCTCCGTTTTTGTCAAGGAGGCGGATTTGCCGAGCTCGCCTGAAGCTAATACATCACGTCTGTACGAAGTCTTACATTACTCCGCGGGGACTGGCTTTTACTGCGCTTCCGGGGCGTAGCCACAGCCTACTGTACAATACAGACGCGATACTTACTAGGTGTGATTCACCATGCATGCGCCCGCGATGACATACAGAGCTTTTTATCGGATTCAATTAGATTTATTGCATGATGATGGTATAAAAATATTTGAAGACTAAAATATAGGTTAGTAATTAAAACTTTGATCTCTAAAGTCAATTTGCGTGCATGCCATGAGGGTGACACTAGTAAGAATGAGCGACTTGTTTTACGATTTTTGTTTCACTGTATTCCATTTATCGCAAGCTAATGTTGAACGTCTTTGATATATAATAAATACATTTTCATGTCCAACTACGTTGAAGCTTAAAGGTAAGATATTTAACACGAAGTAATTTATGCATGTTTTTTTCCCACTTATAGCCTTAAACACTTCACGCGATTTCGAAGTGATGTGCCTGTAATTGTATAACTGTGACATAGTATTCGATTTTACATGATATCATCATAAATCCAATACCACGTTTATTTGATTTTAACACGAATTCTATATAAATTTAAATGGTATTGAGACAGCGAAATTATGCTACATAATAATTAGTACTTCTCTGGAGTTCTTGGCAAAAAATTCAATTTTCTTTTAAATTTGGCTTAAAAATAAAATAAAAACATTAGTAAATAAAATAAAAAAGAGAAACTTTGGTTCGACCGGAATTCGAACCCGACCACCTGTAATTGTCAATCTTGCGCTTTGACTACTTGACCACAATGCTTACGTCCGAGCGTGTAAAATTAGCGACCATATTTTACGTGCGATAGAAAACTGCACGGAAACTCGAAAACACGCATTTTTCCAGACGTAAGACTAATGTAAGCTGATTTTTCACACCCGAAAACCCCCACGTACCAAATTTCAACGAAATCGTTAGAGCCATTTCCGAGATCGCCGGTGTATAAAAGGAAATATATTGCTCGTTTTAACATATTAGATTTCAGCCAGCCAGTCGAGCATTTGTAACTTTTCATTTGTTATTGTTTCATTTCAGGTACATGAGTGGTGATTCTGTGCAAGTAGACATATGGGTTGTTCCGTAGGTGACGTAACATCATTGAGGGACATGGCGACAAATAAGAGTGTCATTGGCTCCCTTGCGATGGCGATGTCCTAGAAGAACGACGTAGGTAATTTGCGGGAAATAGCTTTTAGCTACGAAAATGGACCTCGTTCAGTTAAATGTCTTGAGGCGGCGTTTATTTTCAGAAGTAATATAAGTACTTTGTGATAAAGAATCTGGTAAAAGGATAAGTTTTTAGTAAAATAGGGAACTTTTGTCAGTACTTTAATATTGAAGCTTTACGGCTGGGTATTTAGAAACAAAATGGGACGAAGGAGCGATAATTTACTGTCTTAATTAATTTTACCTTCGTCTTTATAAGACGTACAACGAATAAGTAAACTTTTAAACAAACTTTCTCCTAGAAAAGAGTTTATAAATGAATTGACTGTATTATCTAAGAAACGTTAAGCCAATCACGCCTTTAATAATGAAATAACCAGTATCTGGAAAAGGCAGGGTATATAATATCTGTATACCTGTGATCCACAACTCTATTGATTTATTACAGATTTTTTAGTTAATGTTCAATGGGTTGGCGTCATCTCGCTTGATGTAGGCCGTTAGATGGAAAGCTCACCCAGAAAGCCTCAAGTTAATGAGGGTTGGTTGGAGTGGTTGGTACCAAGCGGGACTCAACAGTGAGATTAACACTGATGTTTGGCAATATACTTTGATATTTTGATAAAACAAGGTATTTATGCCTGCAAATTTATGACAAGATTAAAGGATATTTAAAATAGCTACACCTGAAAACTATTTGATTAATGTTTTATTGCTATAAAATATAAGCCATTGTTAATGTTAACAATTGCTAGAAATATAATTCTAAAAGCGAGTGATTTGTTGGGTTCCCGTCTTAAGTTACATAATAACGAGTAAATTAAATACTGAATTTAATAATGAACCTTTCTCTCGTCTACTGAAACATCTAAACAAACATTCATTTGACAATGAAACAAAACAAAGCAAATAAATTCATACTTCCAGAAGAACGAACAATCCATCGCCTCGTCGTCGTTATTATTTATTCAAAAGAGGAGCCAACACTGATAATTTCGCACAAAATAAGACAACCCTTGTGTTTCCTCTAGAGGCAAGTACTGGGGAACCACACACGAAACTTCTGCAGCCGCGAGATAAGAGATAACCGCAGTTTCCCCTCTTGTGAAGAAAAGGAAAAAGATTAAAGAAACGCGAATGTGCGAACATGCTCCGATTGATCGCCCCAAATTCGCTTCCAGTGATCCGATTCAAATATCGAATTTCGAAATATTCACAATATTCTTTATGGAACAAGGGCTTCGGTGGATATCGCTCTGATGTGTTTGTCGGGATTTTTGGATTGTTTCCACATGAATAAAGATTTCGGGTCGAGCCCAGTTGATAAACGGGCGCTGAGTAAACGCCCCTTTAAATGTTGCCAACATGTGATAAAAGTTAATCCCAAACAATAACAGCACATTACGGGATTACAGCAAACAATTTGTGAGTGGAAATGTTGATGTTATGAATTATGGTACTCTGTACACGACGCATCATCACACATTATATAATTATTAATTCAGCTTGTTTTGCCTTTTGAGGCTCAGAAGCAACTCTAATACATCTCAGCACCTTATACACTCTCACATTAACTCCAAATATGATAATAAGCAACTGTTGTTCACATTCCACAATAAATGATAGATCTATTAGCTCGAAAATTTCAGTTGGGTCGATAGATTCATTCACAGTTGGAAACCACTTGAGTTCGGAGAACCGCTGAAAGCGAGAGGCTTGGTTAGGACCGGTCGTTATTACGTACCATGTCACCATGTGGTAGAATATGTTTAGTGATTAACGTTTTCCGGCTAATGACTATGATGACACTTTGTTGGAACCCTGTATCTGTTTATTCGGACATTATCTAAATACTAGCACTTACATACTCGCAAGAAACTATTACGCACAGAGCTTGTCTGGTGGGATGATGACTGCAATTAGCTGTCGATGACGCATCATCTATGTCATGACAGCCTGTGGTAACATACTGAAGATTCATTTCCGTCTATCCAGATTAAAGTCGTCTTTCCACCTATCCGGATGACGTACTATACGAGTACTGTTTGGCTAGACATCTGAGAACATGTCAGTTCTGTCTGAGAACAGTGATTGGCAGTCCTTCGAAAATTCATTTTTCCATTTCAGTCGATGCATGGGTGGTCGTTATTGTCAATTTCCTAACGCAGTGCTTAACGCCATTTCCAACAAACGAGAACAACAGCTCTGCTGGTTTCGAAAAGAATAGATCTCTGCGAAAACGAGATAACGGGCAACCGTTTTTACAACGTAATGAAAGTCAATTTCGTGCTGGAAAACGTAAAAAATAGCTACGCGAATGCTTTCGCTAAATCCGGAATTCGGAGAGGATTTAGAAGAACATCCACATCAAACGTAGAGATTATCTAAATCCGCAGATGCTCGCTAAATTCACGTTAGCAACATTCTGGTATTTTTAGGAAAGTTTTCCTTTACCTTGACACCCATAAAGAAACTATTTAAAACATATTTCACAAGCAATTTTTTTGCAACTTCCTGCGTTAACCTCTAAAATCATTCCACAGGAACCCTTTATCAGGATTTAAGTTTTTTACTATTATATTTCCCTTTATATTAGGATGTTGTGTACGTGCATACTGAATAGTATGTAGCAATTGTAATGTAAATGAAATTACATGTTTGACATTACTCAGGCATCTATTTTTCCTATCCAAATAGACTATTTCTAGAACGGCGTGTTGCGTTTCCACTATATCACGTAAGATTGTGATCAAACGCTATTCTAGTACATATTATGAATGAAACACATGAAAATCTTTTCGGACACAGAAAAATAATATGTGTCAATACATATCCCTTAATTTAAATCTACGTCATCTGTCACATCCTTAACGAGCGTCGCTGCGCCTAAAAACCGAGACAAACATTTATTCCAGCCACGGTTTGTAATTCTCATTTGCCACTGACACTGTCCAATTATAAAAGAAAAATTGATTCTTAAAATTACTGGCTTTTAAAAGTTAATTCGATTCTGCCAACTGCAGTTGCCAACGCAGTAGCGACGATGATATTTTATTAATATGTAGGAAATTTTCCACTTGAAGTAAATATTTGAGATGAGAGATAGATCATTTATTACCTTCAGAAAGAAAACTATGACTAGTAGTAACTGCTGAAAAAATTATTCATGGAATAGTACTCTATACAAACACATCCATAATTGGAGCATTATTTTGATGACAATATGGTGACGGTTTAATGACAATTTTTATCAATTGGATTGGTGATCGCAATATAAAAGTAATACACTGGTGGTCAACTGATCATAGCACATTCCCTGGAATTTCCTCGTTTTCTCAATCTGCGACAAACACGGGAAGTTTTATTTCAATGATCGACAAATGGATGTGTAGCGCTGGCTTCGCAATATGATCACGCCATGTTATCCCACGGATGTCGAAGGCTACTCAGGCAAAATATCCAAGTGAAGGCCATCAACATCCACCTTTGTATCCACAACATGTTACTGAAATCACCAATCCGCCTGCAATATGTGATGAATACGACAAATATAATGTCGCGGAAGAATCACATGTTCCCGGGTAACATGTCGAGAGAGACAGACGCTGCCGGAGGGGTTTTAGCTGGTGGAAATCTAGCATGGCTCAGCGTTTTTCCCTGAAAATATCTTTTAAACATTTCCGATCCGCAAAAAAATGCGGCTGATGTTAAGCTATCTTTTTAAGGGCTGACTTTTGGTGGCTCCATTGTGTAGTTTTTGGCTTTAAAGCCAAAACTACAATTTATACGATGCGTTTTAAATGGTGCTACATTCCTGGGAACCATTCAAACTCCAGGTGTATAATTTCCCGCGCCGAATGGAAACTGGTCTTAAATTGGAAATTAGAATTCAAATCGTATTTGCGCTGGAAGCGGTTTTATTCGAATCCACCGTGTAGATGAAGCGCTGGAAATCCAGTGTGAAAAGAATGAACTTGTACATAGAATATTCTATACAATTTGAGTGTTTCAAGAGAGACTACAGAATATTAGATAGCGTACAAGGATTACGTTTTACAGTAACTGAGACGTCCGCTTATATTCTGAAAAGTAAATTTAAATTTCAACAAATCTCAATACATTAAACAAAGTCGGATTTTTGTGGTTTTACATTTGTCTTAGGAAAAGAATAATAAGTATTAAATGGGATAGATTCACACAAAATATTTAGTTTTTCATACATTCACGACCTAACAAAAAGTTTTAAATGACTTGATTTTTTTAGAGGTATATTTGAATGGCCAAGGAAGGACATATGCTATATTTTATCTCGATCGAACGAGCAGTTCCCACGGATTACAAGGTCCACGCGGGCGAAGCTACGGGCAGAACAACAAAAACGTAAATATACTAGCGTAAATTATAAAATTATATGTTTTTTGTTATTGCTATCACTAATGGATAAGAGCTCTGGGATAATGTTTCGTGGGGACACACAAGTATTTATAGTAATTTTCTTAAAATATTTAGTCTTCTTTGATTCTTTAAACAGTTGACATTTAACAGCCGGATTATGACTAAGTGGTGATCAGCACTGTTGGACATGAGCCTGATATATCGCTAAATCGCGCATTACATGGTTGGCCATAACCATCTTCCTCGCAGGCTAAATTTAATTAACTTAACACTGTTTCAATTCATCTCAAAACGAAAAATAATGCCGTCAGCGAAACTGTAGCTATCCAGCTGAAAGATTGACGTAATATATTACATCCATTGTTCCGGCGCAAAAAACGGGTCGAACATGATCCAATTTGCCAGAGAGAAAGCCAATGGGCATTTTGAAGGCCATCGAAGGGGATTGAAAGCTCACTTGAGTGACGCAATAGTAATTGGATAAATGTATCTTTAATATCATTTATTGCAGAGATAACCGATTGGCGAAAAAGTATAGGCCTTATGATAATTAACGCTTTCAAAAAGAATTAAAAACTTCAATTGCCTTTAAAAAAAATTGGTTGATTTTCTCAAATCAATCAATCAATTTCGATAAAATTTATATGGAACCACTTCTGAAGTATGCTATACCAAACAAACAAAAAAAGAATTATCAAAATCTGTTCACTATTAGCGGAGTTATCACGAAACAAACATAACCTCCAAACCTCTTCCTTTTTTGAAGTCGGTTAAAAATAAATGGAAAGAAGGGATAATGTACTTTGAAAAGTTAGTCCGCTATTTCCTCCACAACTTTCAATAAAACTATTAACATTTTATCATTCACATGTGCACACAATAAAATTAATCAATGTAAATTACATAGATCAACTTTTTGGAGCCAAAATAATATGAGTGAAAAGGAAGAACATTTAACTGTTCCGTTTCTAACAAAATGTTAGCAGCGATTCCATTTTCTTTTTAGAAAGCTGGACCAAGTTTCTGTAGCGTTTCATTCTACCTCGACTTGAATATTTATTCCAATCTAATTTTTTAAAGGGTTTTTGTACGATGTACCTGTCACACTACCGTACCCAATTTTGTTTTATTGTTATAACTTAGACTAAATATTATCTAGAGGGCTTCACTGACGAGAAGCGTCGACCAACTTGTACAGAGCGACTGCTACCTCAGAAGCAGGGTCACACAAATTACTTTGTGCAACCCCAACATTCATGAGTGTCAAATCAAAGCTTCTCATCACCAAGTCCCTTTCTATCCTATTCTTGTCACCCTCCCACTTGGTTTCTTCATGGAACCGAACTGTTCCACTATTCAATTTAAAAATTCAATTTAATCAACAAATCTGTTTATGCATGCTTTGAAAGCCTTGAGACATGCTCTGATCATGCATGTTCGAAAAACAACGTTTGGACAGTTAATGACATTTCATCATTAGCCGCATAGGTCCATAGTGGACACAGCGCCTCTCATTGATCGCCACAACTAACATGCGTTTGATGACGGAATTTGCCAATATCACGTTTCCCTAGCGGATTAGTGATCGTAGTAAGATGTTCCTGTTCGGTTATCAATCCCTAGCTAGAGGTACCACATTACACATGTTACAGAGAAAATGGAAAATGAATGTAACGAACAAATCTGAGCTCCTCTATAAGGGGCCTTCGTTAGTGATTCGCGGCAATCAAAGCGAACTCTACTGTGTTCCAGAGGGACTACGAATGTTAATTTACAAATCAAACAACGACAATAGAGAGGCTCATCTGTATGTAAATTGACGGAAAGGAAGCGTGGGCCCAATTATATCTGGGGGTGAAGCGTAGGCGTAGGCATGTAGCGATTACTATATGTCATATTATCACTCTCTTAGCTTATTATCGATTATCTGTGTCCGCCATCGGGTTTCCCTGGACGTAAAAACCCAGGGAACGGACGACAGCAGCTCCGGTAAACTTAATGCTATCACTCACATTCCAAGCCTGGTGATTGCAGCAAAATATTTCTTGAGCAGCATTTTCTTTGTAGAAATCTAAAAGAGAGGCTTACGAATATGTTCAGTAGTGTAATTCTCCTGACTTTAATTTTAGCGACAATTGTCAACCACACCTGCGAGTAAAACAATTTTCACTTGCAGGTTCATGAAAAAAGCCCCTTGAAGGTGACATCAACCCATCTTACTGCGATCACATGCCTCGCTTGCGAAGCATGTGATCGCATCTCCTGTCCAACAGTGGACTTACAAATGTAGCCAATAACTACTACATGCGAGAAGATTTTTACGAAATCAACATTTAGTAAATACCTCTGCATATATTTTTATTAAAAATTATGCAAATGATTAGCCGGGATTTAAATTATTTTGTTCCGTTACGTTGCAAAGAAAATAAAGACCAATAATAAATACCGCGAGTAACTTAAGTGGCTCTATTCCAAGGCCTCGTCTCGTCGCGAGCTGTGACGACAAAAGTACTGTAACTTAATTAATTATTTCTCCTAAAGCGGTCGTAGCTCGGTCTCAATAGCAATTAGGTAATAGCTACTTCAAACCATTATACTAAAACAGTTGCATTGTTGAGTACCAATTAGCTGCCACCGCTACAGTCATGTTCAGTACAAACCTTATAGGGTAGCGTACTACCTAAAACGTCATTTGACCTGAGCTTCTTTTTTTTTCGTTCGGTTATTTGTCAATTTTTGATGGTTTAAGCAGTCATCATCAACAGTCTATATATGTCCCCACTGGAGGGGCTCAGACCTACTCTCTTACAGAGAGTGTAATAGTCTCTTACAGAGGTTTAAGCATTAAAGAGGCAGAAATCGTCCTACTTATAAAATCGTAAATGTTGACGTCTTGTTTTTTCGTTCGGCGGATTACGGGTGCGTATGCAGGATAGATTCACAGACGCTGATTTATGATAAATTACATCTTATCTAAAGTGGAGCGTTCTTTAATCTTCGATAGAAACATCGGGTGCCACGTGGTCTTCCATGATCCCTTATGAGAACTCTCCATGGGCGCTGTGGATGTTAGGAAACATTACACACACATCAGTTTCGACTATGTACACTCGAGTACAAAAATATATAAATAAGGGTGAATGTGACTACTACCTCCTAACTGGTCGACATTTCACATTCATTTATTATGCGTACAGCTAAGGAGTGGAATTCCCTGCCGGCTTTTGTGTTTCCGCAGCGCTTCGACCTGGATATCTTCAAGGACAGAGTGAATAGGCTATTTCTAAGCAACCGTGAACCATCCTATCAGGTGAAATTGTGGTCAAACGGAAGCCTGTCAAATGTAAAAAAAACATGGTCGAAAAGTGCATACATATTAATGCGTATAAAAATGTATGGAAAATTTTAATTAAAAAAAAAGAAAACAAATAATTGTTGACAAAACACAGAGCACATGATAATATTAATAAATATACTGCACAATATTTCATTCATTAAAAGAAGTTGCTATTGTTTTTAAAATTTAATTATTTAAGTTGACATATGAATGAATGAATAAAGAGTATTCAAACAAACAAAGTTTTTACATCAGAAAAGGCTGATGCATTAAAATATTTAATTAAAATTAGAATCAGATCTACCAATACAAAGTAAGTAATCATTTTATCCATACTATAAGGTCAATATATTACATAGTCAAGGGTAGGAAAATGTTATAAGCAACTTTTTATTCCTACCGAACAAGCAGTTCCCGAGGGATAATTCCTTAAGTTCGCGCCGACGAAGTCGCGTGCAAAATACGAACTCGGATGATACTGAAACTTCAAATCGGGATATCAGCAACAATGTTCAGAATGAGTTACTCATATTAGATGCGATAAGAAACATATCACATAATTATCCACCATATTATGTATGTACGCCTTTGTTAATAAAGTTACTGAACAACAGTTGGAATCATCAGAAGTCATGGTTGATCTTCCTGCGGGCATAAAATTGTAAAAGATTTTTTTCTCTTTTGAGTCGGTTATTCTTTTTACTAAAACGTTCTCAGACCTAAAAATACCTATTCATTTCTTTTGAATGTTTTTTTTCCGTGAATACGAAATATTTTGCTTTAGATTACTGGGAAAAATCTGTTGGTGTTTTATATTAAAATAAATCTTTTCCATCCCAAAAGTTTCACTCATATTTTCAGGTATAATCAGTCCGAATCAGAAATAACTGGGCCTCTTCCAACTGTGATTATTCAGACACATTTATTTCAATCACCATCCAAGTCAGAATGAATCGTGGTGTTTTTTAATGAAGTCTCAAACAAATTAGATAGTTAAGTAACCCATCCTGAAATCAGGATCCAAAGATGCCGGTTGACGTTAACAACGTATAATTTCATCAAATTCAGTAAATTCTGCAGTTGCGGCTGTAATCTAAATCATTCCTCGGGATTTACTTAACGGGCCTAGATGAAGAGTTGCCATGCTTTAGGCTTGCAACGCGCAATAGGAGCACTGGTACGATCCACTGGCCACCGATGGAGTTGTCATCATCAACATCCTATACGAGTATATGTCCCCACTGCAAGGGCACAGGCCTACTGTTCTACAGAGAGCGTATAGGCCATAGTCCACCACGCCGGGCCAGTGTGGATTGGTAGACTTCACACATACCTTTGAATTTCTTCTCAGGAGTGTGCAGGTTTCTTCACGATGTTTTCCTCCACGGATATAGGGTTTTAGTGGATGGGAATTCCACATAACCTGGTTTCTGAGTCGGGTATCTTTATAAGATTTCGCCCTCGAAGAGAAAAAAGGTAAAACAAATTATACTACGAGATAGATGTTGTAAACAAAGCTCATTCAAAGACGAAAAAAGTGTTTCTGGGTACAATGTAGATCTGGCATAAATTTGAATAGGCACTGTGGACCAAATAGGGTAAATTTGAATAATTTCCCCGGCATGACTAAATGAACCCATTAGTATTCCGACGTGATATTATTCTGTTACGAATTCATTGTGGGCACATCTCCCGCATATGCGTCACCTGTGATAAATACTACATTTGGGAGGTGGTTTCTTGACATTATGAGACACAGTGATAAATCTCAAGGCCATTCATCTCGCACATAAGAGTAAGTCCAAAATTTGGGACAGAGATAGGTTTTTCAAACCAAATGTCACAAAAATTTTGCAAACGTGTAAGACAATGTGCACACAAGTCCAAAGTTTTGGCGAGTTTGTGTCAAATATATGGTGTATAAAAATATGACCACTTCCAAGAGCCTGTACAACAGTGCATACGTATATAAATAAATACACACTATTTCTTTTAAATTGGCGTCACCAATTTGGATCCTCATCTGAAATTCATCAACCGAAAGCTATTTTAGTGTTCTATTTTGTTAGGGTACGATGGATCTAGTTAATAAATATATATAGTTTTTATTGTATAAGATATTAAAACTATTAGTCTTTTAATGGAATGAAAAATTAAGATAAAATTTCTGTCCTGCATGATTTTAGCATCGTAATCGAATTATCAGACAAAAGCAGATCGTCTTCGCGGTCTCGGTCCTCCTAGACATACGCTCAGCTTTTAGCCCATTCATCATCCATATATTACTGATTAATAAATACTTATCAATTTGATATTTAACTGTTGATTAAGACAATTGTTATAAAGAAATGGATAACCGAGGCACTGTGCATTGCATGCAAAAGTTTTCGAACAAAATATCTCAGTAATATGGGAAGCTCGTCGTAATATAAAAATGTCTAACAAAGTTTGGACTTTAGGCTCAAAATGATCGAGACACAAATGCTATTAGCGTAAAGCAATTGAGGAAAATCGTTACAAGATAAAAGGCGCTCTCCAAAACCACATTAAAACAAATCGCATGAGGTTCCTCGTTTAATGTATCTGTCAATTTTTACTATGAAATAGTAATTTAATTATAAAGCGCTACTGAATTCTAACCCTAACAATCAATCAAACCCTATTAAATAACACAGAACTTGAACAAATGTCTGCTACATGTTTGAATTATGTTCGATTTCTTATTGCGGTTTCACAAAAACTATCAGACCGTTTCATTCATCAAACGATGACAAGGATTAGTCTATACAATACGAGTAACAACACCGCTCTTGTAGCACTTTAGGGATTGAACTCAAACACGTAATTAAATTTGAGTCAGAACTGGTATTCGAAGTTTTATCAGACCTTTGTTGGATATTTCTTTTGTGTCGGTCGTGTCATTAGGACAGACATAAACTTATGCCGTCTGAAGAATCTTTTGACAGACTCATTAAATTAAAACTTAAACAAAAATTAAACGCTAAGAATGCTTGCATTCGCCTAATTGTCATATATCATCAAGGGAGATGAGGGCCAAGAGCTTAGATTATAGAAATACTTTACAATAAGTAGAACCTTCCGCCGCGACAACGTAATATCTAAAGCAAAATCTGACTTGAAGTTATTTTTCTTTCTTTCAGATATTTGACATTTTGTAGTAACAACGCAGTTGTCGATGTACTGAATGGTACTGATAAAAAGGTGGCAGTCTTTTTTTTTTTCATTTGACCAGCAGCTTCCTTGCCACTCCGGGTAGTGCTATTTATTCTGTATCCTGAGGCAGTTTTAACTTAACCGGAAGCCGCGTCAGTACAGATAGAGTTACGCGATAAAGTGCACAAAATTTTGCTTTGCAAGTTGATTTGTTCTTTACTTTGTCGTTTAAAGAGTCGATATTTATTTAAATGTACTACACTACTATTTAGTATACTGCGTAAATTTAGTTCGTAAAATAACCACTGCATCGCCACTTTACGTTTTTATCCTGATGGCGAATTAAAGGAATGAGTAAACAACGTTATTCGCAGCCCTAATATTTTCATGGGGCCATTATTTACCCGGATTTGGGTCATCGTCAATACTCACACGGTGTTTTATAGCTTTGTATAACGCAATAAATAAATGATCGATAAGATAACTCCTATACGGCAAGGATTTTATTTTCAGGTTGATTGGTACTTTATCCAATGGAAATCCCAAGAAAAAAGGTATTTTGAAACCATAAGCTAAACATAACTCAACTTGTATTTCATACGTGTAATTAAATAAAAAGCACATCACATATATCCACCAAAACAGTATATTCTATTTTTTTCTTCACGGCAACGAAATGTGTTGTTTGTGTGCTGTTTACGACTTGTAAATGTTGTGTAAATGTATTTCCTGTTTGCCAAATATCTTATTGTGTTTCTCAAATCCTACCAATATTATTTATAGAATTGGTGAGTTTGGATGTTTCACGCATAAACGGCTGAATGGCTTTGGATGTAATGTAGCACACCGATGTATGATAATATATTCTGGATTAACATATTTAATACGTTTATCTCGGTAACATTTTAGAAACTCAGCTATGAATGGTTGTGATAAACTAGCTTTTGCTCCCGCCTTCGTCTGCGTGTACTTTACAAAATGGTACAACTCGTAGCTCCAGCTTTACAAAACCAGTATGTATACTTGTTCTGTATCAATATCATTTGTATTTGGTACTTCTTTATTAATATATTTAGTATCTACGTACAAGTAGTTACGTCATCGACTTAGTGGTCAAACACAATAAGAGATTTAGAGAAAGCCCAGAAGTGATAACCCAGGTCAGGATATACTGAGATGGCGCAGTGTGATCCCAGTCGAGTCGATAGGGATGGACGGACTCTCGAGAAAAAGGTACAAATTTTTCAGCAAGGCATATTCATCTTTAATTCCTCAACATACTGATCATGGATAGGAACAAGAAAGGGTGATTGCTACACGGGATAAAAGCGGGTACATATTGTTGTACTCGAGTGGACAAATAAGAGTAAGTACAAGAAAGTAATTTTTCTTCCTTATAAAGATTTTGTACAAAGGTGAGGCCCGGCCCACCCACGGGCTATACCCTCGCAGCTCGAGAACGCTAAGTGACAAGATTTCCAATAAAGATAGTCCCCTGAAACAATAAGTATTCTTATAACCGAACCTTTTAAAAAAACCTTGCGAAATGTCCTCCCTGTGTAAGTCTATTCTTTCATTTATTGCAATTCGTTATTTCGGAATTAATTTCGTTGGGTCAATTTTCTTCAATCAAATTCATTAAGATTTGTACGAGGTGTTGTTTGCAGCAGCAAGACGGTTCGTGAGCTATTGTGTTCGTTATAAACAAATCCTAACAATACCCAAAATATGCTTTAATTAAAACTTTTTTAATAAAATCTAATAGAATACGACCATGAAAGTAGCAGTGATTTTTCAAGAAGAGGGTTCAGCTGTGAGGGAAGCTTATACAAGTGTATAGATTTCAAACTGGTCTTATTACAAAACTATGGCAAGCTTAATCTGTACGAGTTGAGTACCTATTACTTCAGATACAGTTTGATTTTTAGATTAGAAGAACAGTTAAAGTATAGCCAGGGGTCACGAACGCTGGTCGGCAATCGTAAGAAGTAAAGCCTTGTTTGTTAATTGGGGGCACAAACAAACAACACCTCATTAATTTATTATTCCTGCAGCATCTGAGGTTCCTTCGAGAAGACTGATGTCCGAATTTCTCCTATGAATACATAAACACAATGTAGGGTCAGAAACAACAACCAAATACGTTACAGAAAACAGAAACTAGAACATTTAACTTGCTATAGCATATAAATTTAATAACAGGCAAATTAGGTCTGCTGTTGACTGGCATAACTCTAGCATATTTCAGTTTTTCAGTTCTAC
Organism: Carcina quercana; assembly: GCA_910589575.2. Classification (NCBI taxonomy): domain Eukaryota; kingdom Metazoa; phylum Arthropoda; class Insecta; order Lepidoptera; family Depressariidae; genus Carcina; species Carcina quercana. The sequence continues at coordinate 7,106,518 of OU342442.1, forward strand.
GTGAAAAATATTTTTGCTCTGAGGATAAGGTTAGGTTTTTCACGATTGCTTATGCCGTTGAGGCACTAAGAGATAGACGAACAAATTGACTATCGGGTTTTAAATATAAGTGTGATTCATGCATGTGCGATATTCGTTTTTTCGTAAGTCCCAGACAGAAAGATTGATATAAAAGATTTCTAGGAGAAGTAAATTGTAGAACAATTGAAAAATAAAATAGAATACAAATACACGTCGAGTCATACGACGGCCAATTTCACAATGATTACACGCGATACCTAGCGCATTCGAGCAGATTAACAAGAAATAAATTACATTTCTGAATGTTGCGTTTACTACTTTTACGCACAAGGTCAACCATTATCAGAACATTAATCAAAAGAATAATCATTGCAGGGACTGCGCGCGGGCAAATTGGATTACAGGCAGCGTCGTCACTGACCACAGTTACATTTCGGGGTTTGCATAATTCGGCTGCGCTCTTTATATTCCAAAATCAAATATATATTTTCCATCATCAATTGTGTAACTACTACAATATCGTTGTACGATTTAGTTATTGGATATGGTTGTCCAATCATCGACTTAATAAATGTATATGAAGACGAGCTTACTCGTAACATCACTACGACTAACTTATTACTGTTGACCAATGTCGGCTGATATTGTCTTCTTGTTTGTGTGTGTGTTTGTTTGTATTCCTGTTTATGTTTGTTCTCTGTATCTGTGTTTTCTGATGAATAAATGTTATATCTACTGCCTCCGTGGTCTAATGGCTAAACGCTAAAACCTAAGTCTGCCGTCAAACGTCAGCGTTAATATCACTGTTGTGTTCCGGTATGAAACGTAGGCAGAGCTAGCGCCCATTAGCTTCAATCCATTCATAAATAGCATTCCTAAATGACGTGTTTCGTTGTTTTATGTGGTGCACCAGTCACCTCACTACCTGCCCAGTATTGTTTTGGTGTCGGTACCAAGGAAGCGTGGCTCGACACAAACATTCGGTTCGGCCCAGCACACTCATCAAGAAGGGTCGGTCTGCTAAAATTCGGGCAGTCCTCGAGTCAGAAGTCTGCCTCCATCGTTTGTTTTACCAACGTAGGACCTACATAAAATTAAGCTAACCGAACCAAAATGAGTCTCGAGTGTTATTACGGACGTAAAATAAATTCGACCCTTTTATGTTCAAACTCTTTACGCTTAGAAGTGGCAATTGCTTTCGAAATTGAAGTAGCTTCAATATATTTTCGATTTAGCTGCTCTAAACGGTATTCGGTTTAAGGTCAAATAGGACGCGCGATTGGAAACTGCGTTAGAATTGCGTTAGAAAAGTACTGGCGGGAGTTTGTTTTCAAACATATTATTAATAACGAAACACCGGTAATTTAACTATAGTTTTTCACAAACTAACTTGAACTTCATTGCATGACAAACAAAAATTTGGTTAAACGAAATTTGCAGAAATCAAACATAAAGTCATGCAAAAGGAGGTGTTGGTGCAATGCCAAACCTGAATAATTGAAAAGTTATCCATGAAACATGTATTGTGAAGCACACTCTTCACATTGTACACCCATTTAGAATGCGCACATTCGAAGTTTCAAAGCAGCGTCGTGAGGTACGACATGTCCTACATCTCGCGAAGGCTTTGCAATACATCAGTAAAGATCTATGACAATATTTTAGTTTCTGTAATGACTATCTTTAAAAGTATTTGATCAGTGCGTGTTGCCAGTGATGACATACGGAACCGAAACGTGGTCTTTTACTGTGGGCCGAATAAACAAGCTCAAAGTCACTCAGCGAGCAATGGAACGAGCTATGCTCGGAATCTCTCTACGTGATAAGGTCCGGAATGAGGAAATCCGTAGACGAACGAAGGTCACCGACATAGCTCGACGAGTTAGTGAGCTGAAGTGGCAATGGGCAGGCCACATCGCTCGAAGAACCGATAACCGGTGGGGAGTAAAGGTTCTCGAGTGGCGACCACGTACCGGGAAACGTCTAGCAGGCCATCCCCCTACTAGATGGACCGACGACCTGGTTAGAGTCGCGGGGATTCGCTGGATGCAGGTGGCTCGGGAACGGTCGATGTGGCGTACCATGAGGGAGGCCTATGTCCAGCAGTGGACGTTTCCCGGCTGATGATGATGATGAATGACTATCACATTGTATTTACATTGTAAATAAGCCGACCCTCTATTAGATAGACCAACGAACTGTTAAAGCTAGCGAGGAGCCGCTGTATATAAACTGCTTGGAACCGGTCACTGTGGTGTGCCTTCGGGACCTATGTACACCAATACATTTCCCACAATATTCACTATACAAATCTAACGAAACGTCGTATACTAGTATACCCTGCAACGTACAATTTCACATCGCTTTCTTATATAAAAAGTGCAAAAGTTTCAAAGCCGCCGCGTTGTTGGAACGATTAATTTGCCAGTGAGCATTGGATGTGGGCGTATATAAAATGCAACAAAGTATAAATAAAGCATCGTACGTATTTTACTGCCAACGTATTTCTCGGTAAAAGCTAGGGAAAGAATAACAATACAAAGTCCCTTAAGACGGGCAAGAAAAACAAACAGACATGCTTTCACATTTATAATATTATTAAAGTATGGATTATGATAGTATGTATGTAGTACAAAAATATCTCGAGTGTACCCCATGAAACGATTACTTTAGACTTTAATAAGACGTAAATATCAACCTTTGATATCAACTACATATTGCAGTGTCCCACCGAGGTTTCATTCGTGTACCGTGCGGAAAGCAATAAATACTTTGAGGCGTGCTTTGAGTTTAACACACTATCACACCCATATTCTAAGACGTTTCCTTCAGATTTACTCACCTTGAAATGACGTCCCTCACTCAAAATGGTATCATAAGTCGAGTAAAATCTACTAGACTTGAGGAATTCTCTCGGTCGAGTGGAGGAACTGATATCCGTATTATTAAACGTTTCCTTCAGATTTACTCACCATGAAATGACGTCACTCCCTTCAAAATGGTATCATAAGTCGAATTAAATCTCCTCGAATTTAAAAATTTTGTCGGTTGGGTGAGGTAACTGACTGTCAAAGTCAAGGTACCTGCCGACCTACCTTGAAGATTCCTCAATGTAAATATCGCGTTGTTTCTATCAACTTTTAACAGAATTTAAGCATGTCTTTCGAAGAGTTTATTGATTATGTTTACGATAGTCCATACAATTACCCTTCAAGGCATTATTTGCGTGATGTAACAAATCCAACAACAAACAAAAGTTTACTAGTATCATTCTTCTGTTAAAAGAATTAATATCTGGGCGACCGAGCTTTGCTCGTAGTTCTTTAAAAACAAACAAAAACTTTATTTCTGCCCCTGGTTAGCCATAAAGAGTGGAACAATTTGCCACTAAAACTAATAATTACAAACTTGAATAAATAAATAAAAACAAACAAAAAACAAAAATAAAAGCAATTTGCGTCGAATAATGCGAAGGAAAAAGCGCATGAAAACTCGAAAACGCGCGTTTTCCCAGACATGAGACTAATCTAGATCGATTTTTCGCCTCCAAAACCCCCTAAATACCAAATTTCAGCGAAATCGTTGGAGCCGTTTCCGAGATATATATTGCTCGTTTAAAGGTATAAGATAAGTACAAAGGTGTAATAATCTCACAAGGTTTGCAATAATAATGAATACACGTTCGTTTCAGATCGTTAGTGGGGACCTGCAACACTTGAGCCAGCCAGTAGTGTCCAAAATTGTGGCTAGAATATCAAAGGAATTAGCACTAAAAGTGGCTATTTACGATTATATTTGAATTGAAAACGAATTTTATGCCAGTTGACCTGTTAACTAGTTGTAGTTCGTTTCACGTCAGTTACTAAGCTTTTGACTATCAAAAATATTTAGAAAATCATCATTTTCATGTTTTTACTAATGATAACCAATTTACTTTTAAAGTTGTTTATTTTTCATATGTATTTTACTTTCTGACTGTTATTTGCCACATGTTTTGAGCTAGAAAAAGTAAAGTTATTGCGTATAACGAATACTACATGATAGTATTCAAAAGGCTACCAACATAACAAATATGAAATCCTCGAAACAATGACGCGATCACTCGAATCCATGACGTCATCCACCTCGCGGGAGGAACGTCAAATCGCACTCAGGTTTCGACTTAGAATACCGATTCTGAGAGAGTTTTGACGTTTTCCTTTCGGTGTCCTTGAGTAAAGTTGAGTGAAGTAAATCTGAAGGAAACGACTTAGAATATGGGTGTCATTGTCGCTGTGATGTCACCCATAGAGCAAGCACTCCAGAAGCGATGACCTATTTCGCGAGTGCCGTAAACATGGCAGAGATCGATAAAGTACAAGTAGACTGTAGTGTAGTCATGCCAAGGCCGAGTCGGCAGCCGCCACCGCCGGTGGTAGTCGCGGTCCGCACTCACCGTGATAGTGCATAGAAACATATTAGATACGATGAGTAGGGAGGGAGTAGGGATAACTTCTTTTCTTTTTTTTATACCTTGTTTACTAACCATACTCGTATTATAAATGTGAACGTGAGTGTGTTAGTCTTTCTTGCCCGTCCTACCAGAGGGTCAGAATGGCTTGATTTTTGTATAGAGATAGTTGAAGGGTATAGGCTACTTTTATCCCGGTCGAGCTATTTAGTTCCCGTGGAATACTTGCCGAAGTGCACGCGAACGAAGTCGCGAGTAAAAGCTAGTACGCCTACAAATGTTCTTCAAAGGTTTTTTGTAATGAAAGCTTACAAATAAACATTTCCCACTATCATGAATTAGTTTTACTCACTTTTAATAAGTTAAATTTTTTTAGTAGCTCGTTGTTTTAAAAGAAACAGGCGTCTGTTTAGAACCAACCATTATATATCATGAATACCAGTTTTTTTCCTCGATTAATGAATATGGAATTCCTTGGTAATATCTTTTAAATGCAACTGTCGATAGTGAAATATTTGAAAGGAGTATTGAACCATATAAATCATAAGCATATACATACATATATACATATACATAAATCATAATTGAAATATATATCATAAGCTCGTAGCTTGAACCGTTTGCGTTGATTGTATTGATTGCAACATGGGAGTCAAGACGATTACATAAAGCGCTCTCCAGGAATACGAGTAACATTACTTGTCCAGTAAAAAAAAATTCGTGTCCTAAGCAGTAAATAGCACTGTTGTTTGGTTTAACTTAATATTAACCAAGGGCCACCCTTATTATTTTAAACCTAAAAGAGGACACAAAAAACACAATGTTACTCAGGCAGATGTAATTACGAATTTCTCGTAAAAATTTATGCAAAGGAACCTGTGCGCGAGAAACAAAGGCGCCGTAATTTTAGTCAATTTATGGAATAGGAAAGTCATCCCGTAATTTTCTCGTTTCGCCGTAATTTCACTCCAGCGGGAAGCTACCATTATTTATGGTTGGCAAATTGTCAAAAGTGTTGGTTAGCTTTGATGTTGCCGCTTTCAAATCGCAGAATTGCTTGTCGGCAATTGATAAAGTTTCATTTTGCTCTGCGTATTTTGTTTTGAGTGGAGGAAAAATTGAATCCGCCGAAACCGTGTTACTCCCGTTTTACGTGGTAACATTTTGGCGGCCTGACATTTAACAGAGCGAACAGCAATAAATTTGAAAACCCATATCCTGTTACAAACTCAATTCCCCCATGTGCCGTGCAATATACACGTGCTCATTTTTTGTTAGGTCTAGCTAAATAGTCAGTTTATATTTTAAATAAGTAATTTAGGAGCCCTTCCTGCATTGCGCGTGGCCCGACAAGCACTTGGACGGTTTTTGTTACCAATATTTTATTATATTATGCTTCAGCTAATATAAGGGCTTACTTATATTCAACTACAGATTGGGCCATCATTTATTATTATTTATTAATTTTACACAGACAATAATATCAAAACGCAAACAAAGAGAATATATTTTAATATAAAATTAAATAGGATTAATCAAATATTGTACCCATAAAATAATTCATCAGGTGGTTCAACCCTTTACACGCAATATGAGTTTGTAGAAGGCTAAAGCTATTCCCCATAATGAATAGTTCGGAGTATAAACCCTTGTGGCTTAATAATTTCCTTTACTACCCTTTGTGTAGGTTAATAACCACGAAGGCCTAATCCTTATTACCAGAGCTACTACGTGACACAATGGAATCGGCAATGTTCTCATTGGAAGAAATAAGACAATGGATTCCATAGAACCAGTCACGATAACTATTCAACGCTTCAATTTTCCTTGAATTAATTAATTGAATTTTTCCTATTTATTAACACTATTATCGACTCTGCAAACATACCTTTAAAACATAATTAACGCGTTCAAAAAGAACTAAAAACCGACTTCAATTGCCTTAAAAATGTTCACCCTTAGAGGTAGAATGATCTGGGCACATGTTTGGTTTTTGTTTAGCAATTAATTCTATAACATTTATATGGGACCACCTCTGAAGTATTGCGTTGTATTCAGTCAGTTTCACTAGCTACCTTTCACGCCCACGTCAAGACGTGGGAAGAAGCCTTCCGTCTCCTTTTAGAAACATATTTTAGTAAAGATTAAACATTAATAAATCTACAAGTAAATATTATTCGTAAAATCAGGTAGGTACTACACGGCAATCTACGGCGCACTTCATGTGATAAGTAATAGATCTTATGATCTAATACCGTTAATGAAACAAGGTCCCCCCCCTCGACCCCGTTCCTCGTCCTTTCCTAATTACAGGCTCCGCTAAGTATTAAGGCAGCGTGGAAGAAATAAACGATTATTATTTCTCGCTTCGACTAGAATTTAAGAAAAAGAACACTGGTTTCTTCACAAGTTAAATATTGACACGGGATACTATAATATTTATATTGAATTATCTTCGCACATGAAATTTCAGTTTACGTACGAAATTAATTCATACCGAACAGGGGAATAAAAAACTTATTCTGTAGTTTTCTTTATAATGATTCCAGTTAGTAGAAACTGCGTCTGTCGTTGAAGTCTTTTGTATGGAATTTTATACTATCAAAGTTACAACTTTCCTCGATACTACTCTCGATGATGTCTATCATAAAGCACTTTGTACTCATTTGTACTCAGTGGTATAAAATTACCGACACCATAGAGTCAAAATAAGCTTCCCTAAGATTTCTTAAAAGAGTTCACTATCGAGATTTTATGCGATTTGTGTAACGTATGTACATTTGTTACTTTTTTAACCTGTGGAATAGTTCAAGCTTCATGAAAGAATTCATTCACTCTTTTCAATCTCATTCTTTGTGAAATGACTACTCCAATCTCTCTCAGATGTATTCAGAACGAAAAAATCTTAAAATGAAGTTATCCCAAATCAGTGCCTTTTCATTTTCAAATATTGCAAAATAAGTATAAATCAAAATGAGAAGAAAAAATAACGGACTATCCTTTAAATCCACAAAAATCTCATCGTGGTCCATCCTTAACCAACATCGATTACCGGGTGTACTGTACGTACACGGGCATTAGACGTGTGACTGAACGCTGAACGATATTTATTGTGGTTCCCGCGTAATGTAAGTACACCTCACATCTAAGTAAACCCTACTGTACATACATCATGTCACGTACAACAACATGATGGAGGAAGATGTGTCTTGTACTTATGCCCTTATCCCCATTAGACGCCCCGGCTGCAACAAATGTGTGCCCTCTACTTTAAATCGTGGTCTGATGTTTCGTTTCATTCGGTGTAAAATGTATTCATTACAAGTGTAAACGCGTCTCGATCGGCATAAGTCCACTGTTGAACATGAACCTCTCTAATAGATCGCCACATCGTCGGGTCTAGTTCATAGATTCTCAATTCGACTGCATGTTTTACATACATTGTTTATAGAACAATTTTATTTGTTTATAAATACGAGATACAAAAAACAAACTAATATATATCAATAATAATAATACATACATTACATACAATAATTATATATAAACTTATGAATTGTTGAGGCAACGTGTTCCACAATCTGGCTACATCAACAGTAAATGACTAGGAAAAGAATTTGGAGTGATGGAAGGGAATTGACAGGATTGTCTTAATGTGAGCTAGAGAGGGTTGGGCAATGGGATGCGAGTATGCAAATCTCTCACTCAGGTAGTTAGTAGTATCAAAAGAAATAACCGGTCAAGTGACAGATTATCTCGCACCCCGAGTACTCAGTTCATCATATATTCAATACGATCACCAGCCCTAATGATAACATCAGATTATCTGGCTTTCCAAACAGACTCTGAGACAGCGCTCTTCCATCTCCATCTCTTCTATTTCAGCGATCCAAGGTTTTGAGGTGTGAGAATCTGTCAGTAAATTTCTCTTTTGGCATAGTATTAGGAATTCCAAAGTCTGTAAGACAATGGACTGTCCTACATCCAGATTCGGGATAATATATTATTTACGTGCCACCCTTCATAGCTTTGTATGTAGAGATAGCTCAGCTAAAAGCAATTCGCAATTAATCATTACCTCTGAGGAAGGGGGCGCCTCAGCGCAAACCAGGTCAAGAGTTCCTCTAGAGCTGTCACGCGACGGTTGATAGTTCAGTCTATTGATTATCCTATTGCGAGTTGTTATACGACACGGCGTGTGGTCTCGGCTTTAGAATTCGATTACCTTTAGGCATTCCTTCAACTAGTTCAACTAATAAACATAGGCCTTACTCCATGGAACGTCGCTTATATCCAGCGATTCTCTAGACCCAAGTTATCGGGCCATCTAGTAAGGGAACGGCCCGGTACCCGTTTCCCGGCACGTGGTCGCCACTCAAGAGCTCTTCTCTCAGTTCTTCGAGCGGAGCCCGCCCTTTGCCACTTCAGCTTACTGACTCGTCTCGTCTCTCAACTCAGCCCGGGGTGCCGTAAAACGAGACCAAAAATTGTTATGGAGATGACTAGCTGCACCTTTCTAAGTACATACGTGCCAGGCATGGTGATTATGGCAAATCCCCTCAAGGAAAGTCCGACGTGGTGGCAGACGTAGAGATATGTTCAAATGGTCCCAGAGTGGTATAGGCTACGATAGGAACGAAGTCGCAGGCGAAAGCTAGTAAACATAAAATGACATTCAACTCTAAACGTCTCTAGTTTTAACAAATGGAAGGTCGACAGTTGTGGAACTAGAATAACAGAGATACGGAGTCATTACCATAAAAGTTCCATTTCGTCTCGTTCCGTTTGGAAACTAAAACGATCCAGGGAAGAAGTTTATACAAATTAATGTGGCTTCATTAGGGCCCACGTTCGAGGGAGATGTTTGTTTTGGCTCCAGGAGGCCGGGCGCCATCACGGAAATATGTTGGTTCTACGTTGACAAAACAGCCGAGACGTCTCTTTATTTTTAGTTACACAAATATTTAATATACTAGCTTTTGCTAACAACTTATGTATTTTAAAAGTTATCCCTCGGGAACACATTACCGAGATAGACTTTTATTTCACTTGTATTGTTTGTGTGTATGTTTGTTTGTTTGTTTAGGTTAAATATTTCAAGCTGAATGAGAACCATGCCCACTTATTTGAATTATTGCATGTTCCTTCAGTTCCGATGACAATGCATTTTTATGGCACCTTCGAGCTGGTCTGATACTGTAGAAGGAAGGTTGCCATAGGAACTCCTACACGTGATAAACCCTTCGTGTTTAGGCTTGTTTGTGTTATCTGGACAAACACTATAGCCTTGTGTGCTTTCCGGGGTCTGATGATGTACCCGGAAGGTGGTCATAGGAACTCCTAAACTATCCATGATAAAGCTTTCGTGTTTGGGCTCGTTTGATTTGTATTGATGGGTACTACGTAGATCCGATGTCAATGCACTAAATAAAGAACAGTCAACAAAAAAGTTTGTACTAATATGAATTGTTTCACATCAACATAAACATCCTATGTATGTCCCCACTGCAGGGGCTCAGGCCTACTTTCCTACAGAGAGTGTATGAAACTATAATGTACCTAACATGGTATCATTTCTTCGAATAAAATTACCGATTTTGTCACTGTATTTTCAGTATAATTGTGGAGATAAAGTACCATTATCTTCGATGTTGATTGTGTATTTAGTGTTGTTACTATTCTCCGTATCTCGTGTGATTCGTTCCGCTCAGTACATATTCAGTACATGCCCTGTGGCAAACAGACAATAACTTTTTGTATTACATTTATAAGATAACAAACAGCTTAGTCAATAAATTATCATGATAAAACTTATACAATTACTCGCTAAGTATTCTAAGAATATTCTTCTACATATATTCGTTCCAACGATTTACAAAAAAGAAACCACTTTTAATAAAAAGTGAATAGTACTCGTAGCGACGTTTAATAAATAAAATGAATGGAAATATTGTCTGATGAAATTTTGTAGGTGAGATCGTACTTTTAAATTAGCTTAAACTACAAATAGATTTACAGTAATAAACATCACACGAATACGATGAATGCGAAAGTGTTTGTTACCCCTCAACGGGATCGGGTACTGGTAACTTTTAAATTATAATAATCGAACCGCGCGAATCGCTAACATATATGGTCAATACGCAGCAAAAAGCAAGACTTTCAAGCAAATTGCTACCGGCCCATATAGTTCCGGGGGAAAAGAGGAAGCACCCGAAAAACGTTGATAATAAAGTCATGAATATAAACTCAGATGGGGCGAAATAAAAACAAGAGGCACTGATCCGTCACGGCATGACCCCCAGAGTTGACCCGGACGCGGGGCTAACGGGCGATTCCAGCTAACCCCGCCCCAGATAACTACCGAATACAGGCACTTTGCACATCGCTCACGATAATGTTGATACTGCTATAATGGCACACAGAAATACTAACAATACAAGCATGCATGTACAGTTGATTATGTCAACAAATGCGTTGCGGACATTTAGGACAACATTGCGGATATTTAGGAGAAATTCAATCCAAAATTAAGTCTAATATTCTCATACCAGTAGTTTATTAAAATATGCGCAACCAATAAGGAAGCACCGGATGTAGTTGTAAGCTGCAAAAGTCCACTGCTGGCCATTCTCCTCGCTCCAAGATCGCAATGTCATATTGTTGCCGACTTTGACCTGTCGGTAGCTCTTGTAAAAAAACGTTTTTTGCAAGGCGGCAATGATTTAATATAAATAAATAACCTTTAAATCACTGTTTTCCCTTAAATTTGGGACATTTTCATTTATATTACTGGGTTTATTCGTTAATTTTAACAAAGTACATTCCGCTTTGGACGCCATTTTTGCCATACAGAGCTACAGACGGCTAAATTTAGAACAAAAAATTTACAATCTGACGTTTTATTTCTCGACGATCAGCCTCTGCATTAATGAATGCAAAACATTCATTCAATTTCGCGAGTTAAAAAGTTCAGCTATTATGAATAATTGCTTAACGTCGTTAAGCTGTTTTTTTTTTAAAATAATGGATCTGTTTAGTGAAGCAGCTAGCAGTTATGTATAACGGCTTATGAAACAATCCGACTGCGACACACTGAACGCAGCATTTGTGTGAACACGCTGAGACAAATGAGTGGTAATTGATTGCCATCACGGACCGGCACGTTGGAGGCCTCGGCGGGGCGGGAGGCTTTAAACGTACTATTTGATCCCTTTCTGGTACATGTACGTTACATTGCCGATATAAAACGACCAGTTCCACTTTATGGTACAACACTAGTCGCACTGAATCACGAGAATCAATCGGTACGAGTAACAATGTTCAAGGTAACAATTTAACCGGCGAGAATCGAACTTCTTTTGTCATAGTTTTCTGCGCAATGAACCGAATAGATTAGATGCATTGTTGTAACATTTTCCTATACAAATAAGGATTTTTGCAATGATCATGAACGTATCGGAATTTGGTTCTTTGCAATCGCTCAAAAATTATCAAAACTATACAAATTTACTATACACATTTTCACCTGGCATTATAACCACTACAGACAGCTACCAATTTGCCTTTATTTAGAAGCTTTAAAACTCCAACTTAATGTTGCTAATCGTTTTCCATGTAAAATATTATTATAGCCTTATTATAGTGAAATTTGAGTCTACCCGTTGAATGAAAGATGTTGTTTTCGGGTAAATATTTCGATAATAAAGGTTTTATAGCCTGTAACAACGTAGCAATTTAGATAGTGAATAGGTGAAAATTTCGAGCTGCAATTATTTTTCTTGCGTAGGTGTGATTCAATTACTTCAGTTATACGTTAACTTTGTTGTGAGCAATCGTGACTAGAGTAAAAGCCTCTCGAAACTATTAAATCTACTAAAGATAGACTTAGAAATTATATCAAGTTATTGTGAGAAGCACCAGGCATTGAAATTATCTTTCAAATAAGAATTCATATCTTTTGTTATTGCTTAGCGTGGACTTCGTAAAACCCGTGTTCATTTGTTACCAAAGAACAGAATAATATAAATAAATTTTTTCTTTCTTTCATAGAGTACTTGAATCCGGAGTTATGATTTTCAATGACGATCGCCCCTTTTCACCCCCTTAGTAGTGAGGCAATGAAAAATTTCTTCTCAATGGCTTGGAGAAAGTAAAAATTATAAGTATATTTTCTACCTCATCGTCCCTTAAAATTTGATGAGATTAAGGTCAAGCGTTAATTTCTTTTTAACCGACTTCAAAAAAGGAGAAGGCTCTCAATTCTACTGTATGTTTTGTGCGCATGTTACGCGATAACTCCGCCAATTATGAATCGATTTTAATGATTTTTATTTCTTTGGTAGAGCATACTTGCAAGGCCAAAAAATTGCAATTGATTAAGTGCTTCAAAAAATCTACAAAAATCTAAAATCTACAAAAAATATATACTCAGATAATTCTACGTACATAATATAAAAAAACATTAGTTTTGTAAGATTGAGATTCAATCTTCTTTTTTTGTTTTGGATTCGGATAAGCGATTTTCTTTTGAATTTAATTATATTTAATTTCTCGGTACACAAACCTTCATTTATTATGTACATTTCAGTGAACTAGAATTAGAGGTCGTAGTATATTCATGCGGGACTGCATCGTCAAAGACCTGCCTGTCGAGTAAAGTCTGCATAAATTGCAATTTTTATTAGCTCCACCGGCTTTGATACAAGGGTTACAAGTGCATGTTTTACACGATAGGGTAAAAGCAGCTCGCTGCAAGCAAGTTCTAGTGCTCTTGTTGCCAAGTATTATAAAATGGTAAAAGATTTTATGAAAATTCTTTGTATTTATATCCGCGAAAAATCTTTTATAGCAGCCGTTAAAATATTGTTTTTATTTATGTAATGGGTTTGCACTAGGACCGTTAAATAAGTGTGCGCACACAGAAGCCTCATTTAAAGAGGCGCTGGCTCTGCTATCTTTCGTACCGGGACACAACATAGTGCTATGAAAATTGCTTTTTGGCGGTAGCTAGCCGAGAAGACACAAAAACAGCCCTACCACCAACCAAACCGAGTACCGATAGGTACCCCTAGGAATAGGAACCACACCCGGGACCTCCAGATTGTAGTCCAAGCTTTTAGGCATTAGGAAGTAATATACATACATCTGGGGGCTCGGCAGTGCCCCCACCAAGTCGAGCAAAAAAGCGTCACGGCCTGAAAACACGTGTAAATTCAATTATTTAGTGCGATGGCCAAGTCTCAATATATTTATATAAAACATTAAAGAATTTTTATATTGATATGCGTCACTATAAGATGCTGTTAATTATTACGTAACAACTTAATGCTTTGAGTACGGAGATTCCAGACACAATTGATTTTCAATTGTTATGGACCACGATCGTGGTCTTAGAGACTGGATGTATTAAGACAGAAAGTCGCTTAAGTAGAGACTGAATAAATTAATAACCGACTTGGATATTACATGGATCTCACAACTTTTTACCGCAGAACAACTGAGTTGCGAGACTTGGTTTTTTTGACAAGTATTGTTTTTGATGGGATTATACTTTTAAATAGAATCACAGCTGCTTATGTTTATTCTATTCTATCTAATATGAAGCTTAACAGTTACATGGACCTCATGTTAGTATAGTATCATACCTTTGCAGTTGCCATAAAAAAGATAATAAACCTCTTAATAACGACTATATAAGAAACATATTATGGTCCGATAAAGATATATAATTTTTATCTCCTTCCGAGCTATTTCGTATTGAAGGGTGAGCTGAAACGTTAGTTTATCGGCATCACATAAATCTTTCATATTGGAAATTATTTCGGCGAAAACACGCACATCCCGGATTTATTATACAAGTATAAGAGTATATTTACTTACAGAACCGCCACTTACGTTAAAATGTTTGGAAAATGTCGAATTGATCCAACGAAGATACAAAGTGGTTCTTTATCGGGTTTCGTGTTTGCTGTTTGCTGTGTATTTCGTTTGCAAACACGTCGCATTCCGAAAAGAGTAAATGTGATTATATATGTATAGAAAATGCTGTTTAAATCTCTCATCATGCTGCAAAAAGCTCTAAATCATTCAAACCGCAAAACAAATCTTTGTTTCAAACATAGTTTGTATACAATCGAGAGAAACAATGATGTATATTATATAATATAATAATATTGTTTATTTCTAAAAGAGAATGCCTCTATCCTGGATTTGTGAAGCGGATGTCGGTCCAAGGGAGATGCGGGTAGGCGCAAGAGAGGGGTAGCGAGTGATGCTTCTGGGTAGTAGACTGCGACTGTAGTCTGTGGATATGACTTCGCTTCGTCCGCTGCGCTTAGAGCCATAGACAAACATTTTTATTTTGCAAACTTTTTTCATAAACGATGGGGGTTATTAATATTGTTATGGTTTGGCACCGGCTCGGCTGCCAGATAATTTTAACCAAAGTAAAAGGACCGCGCCGCCCGCGCCGTCGAATATCGAGAAAGTTTTTCCGTTATACTTGGAGCTTTTGCGTTTTATTTAATTTTCTACGTTTTTGGGATTTCTTTTCAATTTCATGCTTGGTGATATCAGTGATGCAAATGTGTTTGTTTTAGACATCGCCGTTTAATAACGGATGTATGTATTTGACATTGTACTTGTGAATAACAGGTATCATAATTATTAGCTACCAGATGTCCTGGATTAACTAGGTAAAGCGTTCCTGTGGAATAGTGTCTGAAATTCACGCAAAGTCAGGCTTGTAAACTAGTTTGATATAGATTACAACTTACGCTACATTCTATCTACAAAAAAAATTTAAATTCATTTTGTTTCAGTCCTCTCCCAAAGCTTACAAACTAACATCATAACAGAACTGATTATACACACAAAGGTAGTAGATATCTGGTAGGTATAAAGCAAAATTTTCTCTATTTCCATGTACAAATAGGTTTATGTAAATGTGAAAGTCATTTCAGAGTGGGCGCCTCCTCGTACTACGTGATTCATTTAATTTTTCCGCCAGACTTGCTGCTAGCTCCGACACAAGTCTAACGAGAGTCTATTCATTACGTCTGTAATTTATACCCGACGCCCGACGCCATGTTGCATTTAAAATGGGATGGATACGCGTGTTACTAAATTGAAGGCTGTCTGAATAGGGTGACTTTTGTACTCTGATTTTGAAAGTAAAAAAGTTTATTCAAAAAGAGATTATTCATTACTCATTATATTATAAAATTTAGTCTAGTTGAAATCCTGAAACTTGGGAAAAAATAATGTGATGAATGGACAGAAATGTTATTATATATATAAAAAATTCATGACGTTGACGTAATGCAACAAATTAGATGAAAAAAGGTTTTCGTTATATTTATAAGATTGTTTGTTGCTTGATCATACGTTTTTAGGGTTCCGTAGTCATACAATGAACCCTTATAGTTCGCTTCGTCTGATCTCACTAGATAGAATGTAATTTGGTACGGGTAGGTTAAGATATTGATTACGCCGACAGAGTGGTAGAATAAAATCTTGAAAAATAATTTTTGTTTAGGTTGGCTCCCATACACGTAATTTGAGGATGAAATATTTATTTCACGTTAACCCCTTGTTGTTGAATAGGTCTTACAAAATTGAGGGGCTACGAGCCCCACTTTTTATCACAATTAAGCTGGTTTTACAGGTAAACAAGTAATAGTCGACCAGTTTATAAAATATAGTAGGGGATGTCATAATGAAAGTTTCGTACAAATTTAATTCAAAATTACTTTACATCGTCCTGTGTGAGTTTTTTAAACGGACAACTACGGAACCCTACACTGCGCGTGGCCCGACACGCACTTGGCTGCTTTTTATTTCCTAAAAATTAAGTCATAAAAATAAGCGAAGTGGCTTCCGCGGGAGGATTTTTGAAGTAAGAGCAGGCATAGTCATATTTGTTATAAATATTTTATAATACAAACGCGCGAGCCAAAAATTATTACGAGGACCACAAAATATGAATACAAAAGTACTGCGAAACGGGCACTTAAGTTGATGAGGATCGGTTATCTACGATTGCTGGAATTCGGCTGATAACGGCAGCATACTTCAGTAAACAGCGAGCGGCGGCTAGCCAGGCCATTAGTGGCCAAGGTCACTGGGCAAATGTGATGATAGAGAACATTTTCATAATGTATATTAGTTGGTATCACTACGATCGAAGTTGGACGAATAGGTATACCTGGGACAGATCGTTCAACTAGGAAGGTCCAACTTCGACAAAGAGGTCAACCGAAGAATTCAACTCGGCTGCGCAGCGTTCGGGAAGGTACGGTAATAATAAAGAATAATTATAATAATAAAATATCATATCGTCCAAAATACCTTGCGCGTGTGTTGCACTGAGTGTAATAACGCTCACACAACCACAATGAAAATAATTTTGCGTGAGGTTATATGAGGAAAAATTTAAACAATCGTCAGCACTTTTCTTGCAGCTTGTTACTGTTTTTCATGTCTAGACGTAATACATTTTTGTTATGTAATCTATTAATATGCAAATCTAGTTATTATTTTATGAAAGCACCTTTTCAGAGTTTTCACCTTTGTTTTTCAAAAATTTTACTAACTTTACAGATACTTAACATTATTCTTTTTTAACAGTATTTATTTTAGACCTATTAAAAGTTGCTGTTTGTGACTCAGGGGTCAAATACGATACATAAATGTTTAATATAATGAATATTTGATAGTATAAACGTTCAATCATTAAAACTTTCGATGTTTTGAGGACTTCATGTATTGGCTTTTCAAATTATTGAACTTATCTATAAAATGAAAGTTCGACTATTTGGATAAATTGGTAAATCGTTGTCGATTAAGTAATTGATTTTCGATGACTTGGTATCGATATGGCGTAAGGGCACCCCAATCACACAAAAAGGCAACGGATTTGAATTTTCATACAATTGGCAAACAGGATACGTGTATGTTCCAGATTAACATATAGGATACTTTTAAATCTGGAAATGTGTTTCGGTGTGATAATCTGAAGTCCACGGAAACAATTTTCGAGGTAATAAGTATGAAGAATAATAAGTGACCAAAATGACCATCCTGTACACAGCACACACACATACACACAAACGTACACTCTACACTCACTACACACACCAGTCACACTCGGCGAACAATGCAGTGTTTTGGTATTGTGGGATGAAGGTATTTGTTAAAATACCCTCATCTTACAATACTAAAACACTGCATTAAAATGCGATAGAATGTGAGTATTGTAAAATAAAATAGACGAGTCACATGGTGTACAGACAAACCTTTTCTAGGATTAAGTACACTTTAAGCCAATTTTGTAAAAAAATATGTTTGATTAATAAATAAATAAAAAAAAAGTATCAATTGAATTAGAAATTGTAATTGAGCTTGAAACTATTTAAAACATTCGTATCTGTGGGTGGGTATAGCTTGTTACCAGCTATATTAGATCTTAGAATAAATACATTATTTAAAACACTTACTTGAATCACTAGAACTTAGAGAAGAAATGATTCGTCTCGAATTGCTTTTCGAGAAACAGCAAAACATGTCCATTTGTTTCAGCAACAAACAAAAACTACTCGTTGGTGTATTTGTAAACAGAAACATCAATTACTTTGATTTGAGGGTCGAAGATTTGTTTTGCGGCTAAGTCCTATAATGTTTTTTTTCTGCCTATACATATAAAACGATATTACTAAAGCAAGTAACTAGAAAGATAGTTATTTTCCAGGAAAAATGTTTTCATTCTTTACAGAAACGCAAAACCTTACTAAACGTTGAAAACACTTCACAAAAGACTACACGTTAAAATCATCAACTTGAAATTTTCTGATGCTTTACTTAACGATATTCTGGATTAGTTTACTATTCGCGATCACAATAACAACCTATATTTTATCGTAGACACTATTAATTTTAAACGTCGCGTCGGCGCCTTCAACGTCCTCACTACTGAACTCAAATCGGAAAACAATCAAATATCCATTAGCATGCATGACAGCCAGTCTGCGATGTGGCACAAGTTTAATGTAATACTTCATTGCGTTCATCGTTAATAGCAACGATATTCTATAAGGAGCAAGGACACACTTGACTTCGAAACCCATAAGAAACTTTCGATTCTCTAACGAATATTTGTTATAATCGAAAATTGATGCGATTTCACGAGCAGGAAGTTCTTGAGAGAGATAACTGCAGGGATATGAGGGTCAGCAGGACACGGGCTGAAGATAATAATAATAAACGAATACATTACAAGAAATTACTAACTCAATGCGGATTTACTAAGTTCCTTGTTAGGTTAGGTTATCGGTTATATTAGGTATTTAATTGTTGTTATAATACAAGTATGTTATTATACTCTAAATGAAAAGCATTACTAGGGATTTCTGAAAATGATTTTTTTATGTTAATTCTATTCTAATTGCATTATCCAAACACACAATTACTATACGGTTCAAGGCGCGCTACTTTTAGTTTAGGAGTAACATGTATTAGGACATACCAGTATTCTTAGCTAAAAGCGTGTTTAACAAGGTTACTGACGAGCTCAATTTCTCATCTCTATGTTAGTTCACAGTCCACGTAGGGGTCCACATTTTGTGACGTTCATGGCCGTCTTTTGTGTGACGTAACCTTTAACTATCTATTGTTGCGATAGCCTATATTCCAACTTTATTGAAAATGATAAATACACGGTTGAGGGAAACGTTAATGCCTTTTGATTACATTGCAAAAGCTTTAGCACGTAAAATAGAATAGGAACGAGAGTAAAGGGCACAGGTGATCAAGGGAATTATGGGTGAGTCGCAATATATCCCATGGTCGCCTTTCTAATAAACCAGACAGGTTTTCATGACCCTTAGATGATTTTGGCAAGCGATTCTGAGATTTGTGATTGGCGATTCACGCCTTTGGTGTGCTCTGCCCTTAAATAGGTAGTTGACGACAATATCCATCGCATACGCTCCCATAAATTTGGTGCCTACGAAGGCCTGCCGCACGCGCACGTCACTGGTTACTGTTGTCCGTGTCACCAAACTTTGCCAGTCTCTGTTAGATGACGGTTATACATTCTAGATGCCGATGTCTCTTCCGTGGAACTTAATTCGTACTTTACTTCACACGGTAAAGACACACAGGGGTCATTCTATTCAGCAGTATAAGCTGCTGGACATGAACCGCTCTCATCGATTGCCACAACGAATGCTTTGCTAACATCACAACGCTTAGCAGGCGGATTGGTGATCGCCTTAAGATGGATGTGAGATTGATGTCATATGACGCTGATGTCAATATTAAGTTACCCAACAGATGATATGAAACTTTTCTAAGGTGAGACCTTCGATTTGCCGATGACATGGTCATATGTTGGCTTAATGACCTCAACAGACTTTCAACAACATGTAAAAGACGAAAGTCATGTCAAATGTCCGTCTTGCACCTGTAGCTGGTAGTCGTTTGAAACACCACGATAAAGGTTTTAGGTAAGTCTAACTTCGACAAAGAGATCAACCAAAGAAACCAACTCGGCTCAGCGTGTGGGAAGTTACAGCATATCTTCTCGTACCTCACTGCGTGTTGCCAGTGAATAAAAAATGATATAAAGAACAGAAACGTGATCCTTTATCCGAACAAGCAAGCGTCTCTACGCGATAAAATCCGGAATGAGGAAATCCATAGACGAACAAAGGTGACCAACATAGCTCGATGAGTCAGTGCGCTGTAGTGGCATCGGGCAAGGCACATCGCTCGAAGAACAGATAACCGATGGGGAGTTTTCGAGTAGCGACATGTACCTACTAGATGAACCGACGACACGTAAAGGTCCAGGGGAATATCGGATGCAAGCGACTCGGGATCGGTCATTGTGGCGTACAATGGGGGAGGCCTATGTTCAGCTGTGGACGTTTCCCGGATGATGACGATGATGAGACAGTTAACTAGAATTTATATTATAATCTCGCAACACGTAGAGTTTTCCATCTAAACTTTATAACGGGGGAACGTGTTCCGGCCGCACATTACGTGCGAGTTCTAAACTCCGGATGGAGACGACGCGGCGCTAATGTACCGCAGAATGTTTCATAACTCGTCTTATTTATTAAAAATGTGATTATTACAGCAACAAAATAGTAAACATTAGTACATTTTATGTACTCTATGTTTCCAGCAACAAATAAGATACGGATGCATGTACTTTTCGTATATAGGAGTATTTTTTTGGACTTTAAAGTTACATAGGCTATTTTTATCGCAGTAAAACACTCCCGTGTGCCTATGCCTAATGCCTACAGAAAACTAAATTAGATACATTATATTAACCTAGAGATATCATATCTAAATCAATCAATCGTACCTCAGAAGACTAATGCGAGTGAAGGTAAAATAAAATGTACTGACATATAGCCTAAGGACGCCCCTACGAGTACGTCGAGAAGCTCAGTTAATTTGAGACAACAAGACACCTCACGACAAGCGTACTGATAACAAATTCTCTTGTCGGTTGTTGCAGCGGCATAGAATAGATTACCTCTATAATAAACAACGATGCACAACGACGACATCCAACACCGGGCAATTTGATCAGCCAATTTCGTGCCGATCTCGTCTATGATACGACCGTGACTCTACACAGCAGTCTCTAAGCTGAAAGCTGAAATTTAATCAACCAGAAAGGATGTTAATCTGAACGAGAGTTTCTTTAGAAAACTTCTTAAAGTTACGAAGGCATATCAAAGTTTACTAATAAAATTAATAAATCTTCGTTAATTAAAGTCTTCGAATTCTTCTCTAAGGCGAGATAATTGGATCACAATTTTTGAATAATCCTAGACAAATTCAATCAATTAATTTTCAAGTATTCGATCTCTAAATTATTAAATATTCGGATATTCGTCGAACTTCTTAAAATTTAATAACATTATTAATATATTTATTGTCTTTAAGGGTTGAAAAATCACCCACCACGGTTTAACGCATAACGGTGTCTGTTCCTGAGGTATGGGTGTGGTACGGGAGGGGCGGCAAGTGGCGTGTCGCGTGTCGCCCGACTAAAGTGTTTACGAAACTTTTACTAGACCTGTAAGTATATTATTCAGAAATCATATTTGTTCTATAACACTCTTAATACATTCTTGTCTAAAACCTAAAACTGTAGACGTAATGCAATTTTCAGGAAAGACATTCTGTTTCATTTGGCAAATGATGAACAGAAGACAACATTTGGACATATATAACTGAAAAAATTAAATTTATATATAAATTATAAATAAACAGTTTTATGAACACAATGATTCACGGTGATCGCAATAAAATGTCGGTGTATTTATTACACACTCTGCTCGTAGATAACAACGTAATTGTGGTGTATTTATCCATATTCTTTTACGGGTAGTAACAAAAGATTTCACAGTACGCAAAGTACGTGACTCCAACGTTAGATATATATTTCAGGACAATTTCAGAACATGCCAAGATTAAAAGGACATTCATTAGGGAATTTTAGCTGATCAAAAAACCACACACGACTCAAATAAACATCGCTTGCGGAAATGTTGCCAACTTCAGTTAACCACCTATGAGTTTAAGAGTTAATGACAAAAAGGGTAGTTGTGGGTTTGTTAAGACATACATATATACATTATCTTACAGTGATTCCACGGAAAACACTCAATGGACTAGAATAAAATATATCATATGTCCTTTTCCATTTCATAGCTACCCGCATACCAAATTTGGTTGGTTAAAAGACGACAAACAAACTTTACCATTTATTACATTAGTGCGATAAGAATATATCTTAAACTAGAATGATAGTGTGATTAGTTTCAATGCATAGTTTAGTCACAAACATTCAAACTTTTCTCTATATTTAGTATATGTTTGCACGCGAATTCGTCCGCGGATATCAGAAATTATGCCCCAGTTTCGATCGTAATAAAAAGTAACCTATCCTTCAACTAACCCTACACAAAAGATCAAGTTATTCTGACTCTCCGTTACGACGTAAAGGAAGAACAAACACACTTTTTTGACAAACAAACTCACTTTAGCATTTGTAATATTAGTAAGGATTTATTTGGTTTTAGAATTTTGAGAAAATGATACAATTCATGGTTTTCACATTTACTTCTTTACAATACACGTACCAATTTTCACTTTTCCAGACTCCCCGCAAAAAATTCAAGTTGCTGACATTTTAAAATACGTAAATCCTTATGAAGTAGTGTGCGTATAGCCTTTTTGTTCTGTTTGTGCACTCTTTAATTTGGTACAACTTGTGTTTCATCAAGTCCGTCATCTTATTTTAAACCGCTTCTGGTGTACTTTCTCATCAAGTAGATCTTCTGACATAGGCCTGTCCAGAGAAACGGCTCTAAATTTGATCCTCATCCATTCACGTTATGCCCTAGGCAAAGGCAAGTCTTTGCACATGTCCAATGTTTATTGTTTAAGAGGTGTATACTAAATAGCCTTTCAAGTAGATAACTAAGATACGTCAACGAAAACGGTACAAAATAACCACATGATATAACCTGCAGTGTCAGTGTCGGGCGGTCGATGCCGCTGCCTGCCGTTCCACCAGCACCCGCAACAAGGCATGATTCGTCACTTCAAACCATCTACAACACTAGATCAAAACAAAGTTACTGCCTACATTACACCATTCAATAAGTCAAGTTTCCAATTGATTACAGTTACATGATTTCAATCGAACTCAACAAATGTTTCTCCAAAGTTATCCAGCTAAATTGATTTCCAACTGTAAACTTTTCAGGTTCACCTAATGATTTTCAACTCTCGTACATAGTTCGGGTGAGTCGACACAGAAGAGAATTAATATATCCTAAGTACGCCATGAATACGAAATTTTTATATCAGCCCCGCTTTACGTTGTTGTCGGCATTTTGGCGAGCGTCGTTTCATACGCGCCCGCCGCCGGCCGCGCACCGCGCTCGACTGTTCTAAAAGATGAGGTTCCGTTTTCAGTGTCCTCTACCATGTAATTTACTATCATTTCCACCAGTTTCTCGCCAGCGAAAACACTTTCCATCCTTTTCATTCGTCGGGCGCGAAAGGAGATATCAATAGCTGTAAGAATTTATTCGAATTAGCGTGGTAGTGCATTGTTGTGTTGGGAAAATCACACCGGAGTTTTACTTTTCATATTTATGGGGCAAACAAACAAAAGCATTATAAATATACGGTTTCCCATAATCCTGGCATTTCTTGGGATTTACGAGGGGCAGTTTTGGAAAGATACAATACGTCAAACGATGTGATAAATGTGGAATATTCCTGAGTAACTTAAAATTTACTATGTGACACACTCGAGCAAAACTCGTGCAAACGAATTTCTCCCGTTACACTCATGAGATAATTACGACTTTAAAATCACCCTTGAAAATTCTGCAGGCATTTTTAAGTAACAAGCAAAATTAACAGTCTACCAAGGGGTCTACCAAGATAAGGGAATCACGTAGTGAACGTATACTTATTAAATAAATTATTAATAGAGAAATGCTACAAAAATGCTTTTGAATGATAGGTATAAGTAATTGATTTGAAGAAAAAAAATGTATTTAGTTACGCTGCAATGTTGCATAGCCTAATCGGCTAAAGCAGAGACTTCTATATATATTTAAGATCCTACACATGTAACACCCAAATTAACAAAAAAATGATTTGATTTGTCCCAGTGTCGCATATCTTTCGTATATATACTTCTCATCAGAAAAATGTGTATATTTAGGAATATATGTCAAATGTTGTTTAATAGTGAATAATATGAGTTTTCCCTAATATTACTGTTCTAAATTCAAATTAAATTTTCATAGGTTTTTCTGATAATCCTTACAAAACAAAACTTGCAATGTGTTTCGATTTTTCTGGTGAGAAGTAAGGTATGTTTGCGTACGTACGGCATCTAGTGCGTGCTGACACTCGTTCGTATTAGGATGTCACGTCTCGTCTGGCTTTGTGTAACGTCTGTGACGTGTACAATCCCGGCTTGACCCCATTCCCAGTGCTCCAACAGATTGGCGTTTCGTGTAGTTGAGACTAATTGCTACTCCAAACCCGCTAGCTGCTACCGTGGCAAGCGTGTAGCTAAATTAGTTACGGTAGAGTTTTATTGAGTTTTAAATTTTTAGCTCCTGAAGCATTGGATAACCTTCTCAAGCACCAGTTTCACACACTGCTTAATGGTTTATGTATAATTGAAAGAATAGTATAATTTAAGTTTGAATTTGTATTATATAAATTGTAAACTGTAACGAATTATAAACATAAGCTTTGTCTTCGTGAAAATCAGAAATTATCCTACAGGAGGAAGTGCCGGATTTACCCTAGGTCTATAATGCTTCGGACTAGGGGCCCAGCCAGCACAGGGTCCCCAGTCCCACCAACAAGTAAGCTTAAAAGCCTGGTGGCCTTTTGATAAGTCAAGAAAATATTATGACAAGTTTTAAAAATACGTATACTCAATCGAGCTATTTAAAAGTTGGTTTCGTATTGTGGTCTTACTTTTACATTTGTCTACCAAATTGAGAGGGGGGGCCAAACGTCAAGTGCCTAGGGACCCTGGCCCTCTAAGTCCGGACCTGCACAGGGGCTACTTGTTAGATCAGTATAAGAAGTATTATATCGTTTTCCTGTCCTTCAACATGATACAAAAAAAAACATTTTATTCGGATCGGATTCTCCATTACGACATGAAGAAAGGACAAACATACAAACAAAATCACAGTCACATTATTATTATATTAATATGGATCAATTATTCGAGCCGTTGCAGTATAAATTCATTTTTGTGTCTGGAGGTGATGCGGGTGGAGAAAATGAACCTTTCCATCCAAGTACAGAAAGAAACCTTGCCGGGCGAATCCGACTTGCGCTTGGACATAAGTATTTATGTCATTACAATTATTTAACTGCGATTAGCTGTATGAAGTTCTGTCAAAATATATAATAACCCTAAACGGTGGGGCTACCCACCGCAGTCGGAATCGTTTCTTTTAACAAAAAATAGTGAAATAACAGTGGAATTCGAAAGAAAATACAACAAAGTGCCTTGAATAGCCAAGTGGATTACCATATGATTGATAGGATCATTCGCATTCGTGTGAAAAATACATAAGCTGACGCCATTACATCTCCGAGCGCAGCCGAGCAAACCAGTGAGATAGAGCAAAACAGAGTTTTGTAGTCTTCAACCCATCACTGCACTAATAAGGAAGAGTATAACGTGTTTTCTTAAATAACTTAATTCAAATGTAAACAATAAATGCTTTCCCCGCAAACCGTCTGCGTTTCAAAAACTTAAACACGTAATACATCAAAAGTCAGTGACCCCGTGTCCGCCCCAAGGCCCAAACCACTGAGCTAGAAAACTAGACCGGCCACAACTCAGACACAAAAGAGACATAGTACAATGCCTGGAAACTCATATAATAGATACCGCGATGTGCTGCCCATTGTGTCTGCCAGCAAAACGTTCATAAATATAAAACTACACATATGAAATTTCTATAGTTAACTGGCTACGGGAAATCAGAATGAAGGGTAAATATATTTGTTCCCTTACACCCCAAACGTTTTAAACGGGAGAAATGCCAGTGAAGATCGTTTCATCTGCAAATTTTTGCTATAAACACAATTCACCGTTTTTATCCTATTTTTGGTTTGATTTGAAGAAGTACCTGTATCACACATTTCACACCATTACTAATAACGGTATTGCCACATCATTAAATGTAGCATGGCGGAAAACAGGTGCCACTTGCTTCAGAAAGATATATCAATCACAGATTTCGAAGGGTATATAAATATTCATGTACCATTTTCGCCGGACGGCAAATAGAATGAGCAGTCAGAGAGATAATAAAACGTGAGCCATCCAAATACATATAAAGCTTTTATTTTTACCAAAAACCCTATTCACTGAAGTGCATCCAACCAAGACATAAAAACATCGCTGGTAGAAAAAATATATGCGCGGGGCGGGGACCGTGTCGTCGACTTTTGTATCATCAACATCCTATATATGTCCTCACAGCAGGGGCTCAGGCCTCCTCGCCTACAAAGAGTGTATGGGCCATAGTTCACACACACCTTTGAATTTCTTCTCAGGAGTGCGGCTTTCCTCGCGATATTTTTCCTTTACCGAACAGGCGATGGTAATGATTTTTATCATTCGTACATAAATTCCAAATAACAAATTGGAACTCATTGGTACGCGCCAGGATCGAACCCAGACCTCGATTGTTCAAGGACTGACGCTCTACCCAACTGAGCTACCAAGTTTTCAAAAAATAAACAAACTGGTCGGTAATATTTTCCGAAGGAACGATAATCGCTGGAGCAGACGAGTCCTCGAGTGGAGTCAAAAATCTTCATCACGACTTATAAGAAGCTAAGGCTTGTGAAAATTACCAGAAAAATGATAAAAAAGTTTTATTACATTTAAAAGTGTAAAGTTTAAGTTTTGCCAAGTTTCGGTACTCTAGGTCAACGGGAAGTACCCTATAGGTTTTTGTTCCCTTGAATTTTGTATGGAAATAGTCTTAAATACGACTATATATTTTTATTGCGTTGATCTAAAATTTGATTTTTTCATAGATCCAAGGGACGGCACGCGTTCCTAAGAAAAAGGGTCTTGACAGACAAAAAGTCATTCTATAAGGGTTAGTCTTTTTCCTTTTGAGGTACAGAACCCTAAAAATATCAAAATTTTCAAATGCATATAAACCAAAATTCAAATCTCTTTGGCCGTCAATGACTTTGGCCACTGTTTGCGTGCAGAAAAGAAAGGGAGAAAGAAACTGTAAGGTATCGCATTAAAATTATACATATACTTGTGTATGAACCACAGATCCAACAAACAGTCCATAGTTAGAGGTATTTTCGCGTTTACAATATTAGTAAAATGTCGTCACTGGATGTAATATTAAAATTAATTTTAATGGGCAAATTAGGCCGCAAGATAATAGTTATTCAATATCCTTTACTTAGAGATATAAAAAGAAACTCGACAAAAATATTTCCGCAATGAAGTAGGAGCACAGAATACGTGATTACACCATCTCCATATAGATCCGTGGTTATATATGTATGACCGACCGCAAATATAATTCAGCAAACAGTACCTACGTGTACTAAATTTACGATACATACATAATCGTATTATCGTTGTAATAGTTTAGTCTTAGTTATAGAAATAGCACCTGAAAGTTAAAGCAAATATGTGTATTATATTACAATTTTGTTTCTCTCCAATAGATTTGAAATTCAGTAGTCTTTTTCTGAAATGAAAACTAAACAAAATACACAAGATAATTTTATACGCAAAGGTTTTTCTTCTAATTCGAGCTCAAGAAAAATAAGAAAGCAAATCTTCTTATAGCCAAGCCACTACGCGCCAAAGGTATTCTTAAGTTCCATTAACTTAAATCTCAATACCAGCTACACGTGAAAATGTAATTACTTAATCTAATCACTTACCTGTAGCCGAGCCAGCGTTGATTAGAGGTTTATTATTAACAGCACTCTGGATCTTACTCGCTGGAGCCGTTTCGGAACTCACACTTTTGTCACCCGAGAGAGTTTTCATGAAAGGAGTAGGGGATGATGGAAGTGATAATGGCGAAGACAATCTTAGAGGAGACGTTGGTGTACAAAGATTAGAAGGTAATGAAAGCTTAGACTCCGAAGACACGAATGGTTTGGAAGGAACATCGGATGAGTCAGAAGGAGGCTCGAGGACTGTAGGTAGAGGTATGACGAGGGTGCCGTTTTTCGTCGGTGTTTGTTCTTCATTCGGAGGGTCGGCCATTTTGATCTGGAAATAGATAAACTAATTTATTTCCAACTTGCTGGGGTTTAGAAAGACGATAAGGTTGGGTGGGTTAGCATTTTGGTTCATTTGTGCTCACTCAGAACTCATGAAGCTAAAAGGATGTTACTATGTCGCCCGCCCCCCAATTATAACGTGACCCGATCCCGGTGGATTAGCATAAAGTCTTCTTGCTGTAAAATATTTGAAAAAAATACAAAATACAAAAGAGATTTCTTATCGTAAAATTTGTCTTCTTGATTATTATTGTATGCAAGTATATACCTTATTCCCGTATCGTCTGAGACCGTTGCTTTTGGAATGAGATACAAAAAAATTAAAAACATATTTCGTAATCTATAATTTGACAGTCTATGTCCAGCAGTGGACGTTTCCCGTAGGTTTCCCGGCTGATGATGATGATGATAATTTGTTGTATTCAAAGGTTGTATATGATTATATGCTCCTAGAGTTATATCACAGATCACTATACATATATGTACGGTTGTATTACCTAGGAGCATATAAGAATTGCTTTGACAGTTTGAAAAAAATAGTAAGTTTTGATCGAAGATTTTTTTATTATTTAATTAAAGCAGAATTTTTGTTAACTTAGTGGCTTGAACTAGGTGTTTTGATGTAAGTTTCGTTTCAAATTGCCATGTAACAGTGAAAAGAATCACTGAGAAAATCATATTTACAGGATAAGGATTTAATTTGCATGTTAACGAACATTCCAGGCGTAATGTTACTGTATAGTTTGTATCTCATTTTAACAAATAATTTACTAATCGTTTCTTCATTAAGACAAAGATTTTAGTGGAAGGATTCAGGAAAAAATACATTACCGTAAAAGTACAAATAACTGTCTCCTGCATATACCGAAACAAAGAATTTTCCCTAACAAAGACCCATAAATTGCACTTTACTACTCATATTGTACATTAAGTGATCGCTAATTAGATGACGAATTCATTGATCACCGCGAATAATTGAATCGACATCATTGACCAATGTTCATTCACTTCATAAATTCTCAATGACCTAATTTATTAACTTCGATAGTCCGTCTAATTTCTTCAACTCACAAACGATGGTTGGCGATTCTTTGCTTATATTGGCTAGCTACCAACATTTTTGTCTAAAGATAAGTTGCAAAAACGTCGATTCACAAGTAATCCAACTTTATCTATAGTACGGTATCTTTCTTTTCATTTGGCTGATTGGGCAACACACAAATAGAATACTAACACTAATTGATATTTTTGGAACTGTTGACAATTCAGCCATCAAACTACACTAATTCCAGCAAGCAAAGATAGCAGGATACCATTCCATACTACCTTATCATGACATTAAATAAAAACCAAGTGAAAACCATTAGCTCAGCTTAGCTATCTAACCACTATTTTGAACGGTAACATAGAACAAAAGATAGTAGAAGGGTATTTCATCAAGGATCAAGGACATGTTTAAATGAAGCTGAATTTGTTTAAGGAGTTACAAAATACAAATAATTTATTGTCATAAGAACACCTCATATTGATATACCGCGGCCTTTACACTAGGCTGAGCCTGTAGCCTAAAGTTATTCATGTATTAAACAATTTACAAATAGAAATATAAACTAACATTTATTACACGGTTTCAGGATGTTTACATTTCATCGCATTCGATAATATAGCTGACTACATATCCATCATGTCAATATTGTAATGGAGTAATGAATATTGCAATAGACAACGTAATTGTTCTGGTGACCTCGGCCGACTATTATTCGGTCGGTATACAAATAAATATCAATGTCTTATTACCTAAAACCTTTTTCGATATGAACACTAATGAACCACACCCCCAGGATGATAGAAGACTAATCAAAATTTGTTGAGTAGTTTACTGACAAGAAGACTATTTTTGCAAGAGCCCAGACATTGCAAACTTTACAAAAAATGATTTCAATTCAGAATTTCAAACCACAATTTCCAGCTATACAGCTGGTTGTTTCTGTTGAGTTAATATGTTTTCTACTCGATAAGATTTACCATGTTTCGTATGGTCCTGTATAAATTATGTTTTTATTTATATCCGTTGAGTCATTAATTATATTGCAGTTGTTATCATTTACCTCACGTGCAGGATCTGAAGGATTGGCAGAGTTTTATCACCGGCCGCGACAAATCGTCTGCAGCGTGTGTGTTGTGTACTTGCCACAGTGTAGTCTAGCCACAGAGCGAGACAACCACCGAGCGAGACGGAAAGTGTGACGTAACAACCGGCTCGTACATTTTTTATCGCTCCATGAGTCTCGCGAGTATATCAAAACAGTCGGCGTCCGAGGCGTGTTCCAAACGCGTGTTTCCACAATTATTCCGGCGTTTGTTACCGTATTCAAACAAAACACTCCTTACGTAGCTTCAGAATAGACAAGAGCACTTAAAAGTAACAGTGAAGTGAACACGACTAAAGCAATGGATACAACGGAGACAATCAAACCGATCGGAATGAAGCTCAAGTTCTTTCATGTACTGCGATTAGCAATAGGGGCTATAGCAAGATACTTCTTCGTTCTATATTATGGAAAGACAAGGAAGAGTCTACCGCCCATATCTGACGATATCCTGAAACAACCAGCGGTAGTCGTCGCAAAGAAGATTAAGGATAAAGAGGTGCGTATACCCGTAATCTGTATGTGTTTACTAAAATGATAATGACCCTAGAGATCCTTGAGAGAATTGTAAAGGAAATTTGGTGGCGTTTAATTCAGCGTGATTGATGATTGAATTGATGTGAGTCACAAAGGCGACTCGACTGTGCCGAGTGTGTGTTGGTTGAGTCAACGAGCAAGCTGTTTAAGTATTCGGTGGACTGGCAAATACGAGAATCCGGCTTTTGACATTTCTATACTTAACGGCGCGGCGCGTTTTTATTTTACAATCCGGTACATATTCTGAATTGTGTTGTTTAATACCTCCTTTAGGAATTAACTAATGGAATGTAGCTCAAATTCAGTTTTTATAGTTGTGGTGTTTTACTGATTTGCTTGAGCCTCATTTAGCTTGAATCTTCGACCTTATTGTCACCAACAGGTGAATTAAAATCCAATTGCAAACCCATAACACATAAAAAATGTTAATTCGTTAACTATTTATGTACGGTCAGTCAGGACCATAAATAATCAAACACCAACACAAATTTGTACCATGTCATATCAACATTTATATCACGTTTTTCTTGATACGCTCAACACTATTGATTTAGAATGAATGTGACAAAGCATATACAAAGCAGCGTAGATATATTTGTGGTTCTGAATAAACGATGAGCTTTGTAATTTGCCTTTATCTCATCTTAAAGCAAGTTGTGATAAGGCCATAGAATGGAAGCGTGATCACACAAAAGCACAAATTAATAATTCACTGGCTATGATATTTTGCAATGCTGGAATGGTAACCCTGGGTCTGAGTTATTCCCCTAGGGCCGCGGGGACCCGTCTCGAAAAGTCCCAATTTCAACACATATAGCATCTTTATTATGTCAATTAAAAGTCAATCTAGTTTTGAAGTAGCGTCAGCAGAAAAAGTTTTAACATGCTTATTGCAAGTTTTAGGACCACTCCTTTTAAGTAAAGAATGTGTATCTTATTAGGAGGCCCCGCTCTTTTACAGAGATGTTTAGTTTGTATACCAAGTTGTTTGTGCAGATAATACCTATATATCTACTATGAATGAAGATTGACACTACTGTTTTGCTTCAGAGTTGTCCTGTTTGGCGCTACACTCTGGACATCTCTATATACATATATATAACTATGATGTTTATTCACGAGACAACTGACAGGCTCTTGTTGCGATAGGGTGTCGCCTTTTTCTTATTATTTAGTGTATTATTGGTAAAATTAAGACTTTCATATGTGTGAGTCGAGTTAGTTTACGCCAGTATAACAAAAGTAAAAATATATTTGCAAGTGTCAACTATTACAGTCAGTTTTGTGTTTTCATTTAAAGCAGCGTCTACCTACACAGTACGGGTAGACCCGAAGTTTCAACGACGAAAAATATCTGATTTATTGTATTTTTCAATGAAATGTTAATTTTGTAATGAAAAAGTAGGACAATGGAAAAACCAGGTGTTGTGTTCGCGCACCCTAGGTCACAGGCGGGACACTTCGAACAATTGTCGTGATATCGGCACACATGGAACGGATGACGTTTGTATACACGCGCGGAATACGTAATGGTCATTTTCTGAGTCAGTCCCTTGCGGGGGAGGTGAGGTATCGCGGATCGACGGGAGGCGGTGAACGTCCGTTCTGTAGGTAGCACTATATTAATTCTGTGACTAGGTGTAGCTATCGGAATCTAGATATATTTAAGTAGAGGTCAGTAGTGTTATACATAAATTATAATAATATGTTTCGATAAGTAACTTTTTGTTTGCGATAAAAAATTGCAAGAAAACCAAACATCAAATACATGAGATCATATTTATTTGTATTTGCTATCTAGTCTGTGCATTTTAATCTAGCTAAAATTCTCACAAGTCGCTACATTATTTTAACGACATCATAAACGATATCTTGAAAGTCGTTTGAATAATTTTTTAATTTATATAAAAACTAGCTTTTGCCCGCGATTTCGTCTGCGCGGACTTATATAATTATCCCATACAAAAAACTAATATTTAAAGCTATGTTTTTGATCAAAATACTGGATTTGCTCAGGATTCTGATGAAATTTAGTCTACTTTCGTCGTACTCTAGGTTTCGATCAAAATCTTAGTATTTTGACATAATCTTGCATCCATCAAAATCTTGCGATACACTAAGCGTGCTAAGGAAGTCCAAGTGTTATAATTTTAGTAAATTTCTAAAAATAAAAAAACTAATTCGTTACGCGTGTAGTGTTGACGACTAGCTAAAAATATAACTTTACTGAAACTGAAATTATCACTGTTAGGTTAGGAAAAGGATAGCATTTTGAAAGTTATTAATTTAGAGAAGAAACTAAGCTCAAAATGTTTGAAGAATTTATTATTAGATCTTTATTTCAATTTGAAAGATAGATTCTTGAGATAATGGATGTAATTGCTTAATGAATCACGCTCGTAACGGTCGCTACCTAAACCTGATCCTTGATAAACTGATGCACCTTGTCACTTTTAAAGAAATTTAAGATCAGTTTGGCTTCTAAAATTAATTTTCTTTGGCTTCTGAAATTAATTTTCATTTAGAGTGACAAGATTGTTCAGAAATTCAAGATCAGTTTGACTTCTAACTGAAATTAATTTTAATTTTGAGTGACAAGATTGTTCAACCAGTCAATGTGGGTCAGAATTACCCTAGCGATTGAACAGGAACTAAACTAGGAACAAAATAAATCAAAATGGAGTTTGATAAGATGTTTTTTAGAAACATAAAACTCTTCAGCAGTTACTCACTGAGCTAATATTCTAATATTAATTTGCAGTAACGGTGCTGATAGCGTTGGCTAAATCACATGTACTGTGTAAATTTTCAGTGGAATGGCTGCTAATCTGCTTTTTATACTGTAATAACTGTGTTATCTCTTACACACCGGTGTAATGATTTCAATATACATGTATTAATATTTCTTTATGGAGACTTACAACGAAAATTCACTCAAGGGAACAAATTTATTACTATTTATCGTTACACATTTCGATGTTGCTAGTAATGAGCATTGCTACAGGTCTAGTGCATATTTGAGTCGGTTCCTGAGGCATGGTAGCTAGGTTGGCTGAGGGATACCGGAGTGGTTTTAGTTGGTACGAATCTAGCATAGGTCTTTCCCCGAAGAGCCGGGATTCTAGACAATATTCCAGGGATTTTTATCATTCATCAGGATGAATGATAAAGAAAGAAAGATTTATTTGCTAGAATACAAATTTAAAAAGATCTTAATATGAATATAAAGTATGTAATTGTATTCTGTCGAACATGTCGACGTGCAAATGTTAAGTCTAGTTACATTGTAGCCTGTTTAAATATTCCGAAACATTTTATGATGACAATTCTGATGTAAACTCTATACCATTTCTCAATTTAATATATTCTCGAAGGAAATCATACAATTCAATATTTCAAAAATCTTAATCTAAATATGCATCGATCTGACCAACATCAACAAATATAATTATAACTGGTCAAATTCATTCAATGAATAAAAAGAGTGTTCCATCAGCCACAAACGTAATGCTCTCTTAAGAGGGAACAGCAGATAAAAAATTTCATATGAAATTAAGGGTTTGGGATATAGCTGTTTTCTCAACGAAACGTTAGCCAAATTCAATCATTTTGATCTTATTCTCTTTATCAAAGAATAATCTAGGCCCGTTGGTTTTGCTTTTTTCAATATTTTGTCTACAATTAGAATTATGGGCATCTCAAAACTCAAAATTTCAGAAAAAATTTCTTTCAACTTATGGTACTCATTATTTAGAGTAAACGTAACATTTTCAGAAAAAGCAAAACCAACGGGCCTAGATTATTCTTTGATAAAGAGAATAAGATCAAAATGATTGAATTTGGCTAACGTTTCGTTGAGAAAACAGCTATATCCCAAACCCTTAATTTCACGGCAAAACTAGGCAAATACCAAAAAAAGCTTCAACTGTCCTTCTCGCACAGTTCGGTTCGGGAGGCAGGGTACACTATATCACAACTATATACTGTGTATTATATGTATAAAAATAAAGTAAGCATGCATTAGTGATGTCAATAAGCTTTATCGATTTTTTCGACTAATAGTGGTGGGAAAAATATATCGATAGATACCCTTTCTCGAGCTATAATGGTTTTACCTGTTAGTTTTAATGTTTAGATTGATCTAAATAAACAAATATAAAGACAAATAATTCTAAGGAAATTTATTTTATCTCTAGAACAGAACATTTTCCCTGAAATTCTTAGTTGTTGTTACGTTTTGTTACGTGTAAATAATTAAATATGATTTATGAATAAGTGACTTATGTTTCAAATATTTTTTTAATGTTAAAGTTCGAGTCGGACTCGCATACAAAGGGTTCCGTACCACTGTAAAATATCTAAACAGAAAAAAAAACACAGAAAAAACATAACATTTATTGCATGGACATCCGTTTATTTATAACTTTTTTAAAAGCTTTTTTATATTATTTTTTGTTATTTATTATTATTGAAAGTCTTGAGAGAGAACGAGAAGTTATATGGACATCGCATGTACAAATCGCTACGGAGACTATATGACCCGACACAGATATCCCGGAGATCAGCCAGCAAGAGCTTGAAATGGCTCTCCAACAACTCAAAAACCGGTCAAGAGCAAGTCGGACTCGTGCACCGAGGATTCCGTACAGAATATGAATTAATGACATACTGAAAATCATAAATAATAGGTACGGTAATATGCACCCAACAATGCTCTACCGAAAATGAAATTCTAAGCTAAATTACATATTACGAAGTTAAGTTTGTAAACATTAAAAAATCAATTTTACTGTGTTACAATTAAAAAATTCAGATTTATTTCTATGGTTGTGCTGTAAAACCTTTCTTCTTGCCAAATTTCAAGACATTAGGTCAACGGGAAATACCGTATAGATTTTGGGTTCATTGCATTTTGTACGGAAATGGTCTAAAATACAGCTATATCTTTTTATTGCGTTGACCTATAAGTTTCATTATTTGACAGATCTAAGGGACAGCAAACTGGAGTATTCGATATCACAGTGATCCTATAAGGATTCCTTTTTTCCTTTTGAGGTACTTAAAATATAATAGTATAATATGAAGTATGACAGTAGGAAATACGATAGATTTCGACGATATTATTATTCATGTCGACAAATAAAAACTTGAAATATTTTTTCCCAGTTATACATCTCATACACTTAAGACGGGATTTTTAACTCGTCTATTCTATTGTGTGAGGTGTCGTGAAATTACAGTTTTTTAACCGACTTCAAAAAAAGAGGTTATCAATGCGACCTGTATGTATGTAATATTTCCAGAACTGCCCAGTTTTCATATATGTTAGTCTATACCAGCTTCTAAAGAAGTGTGCCAAATTTCTAAAGTGTATGTTTGTTTGTCCTCGCATATATCCGGAACACACACACAAAAGAAAAACACACATAGGGTTCGTGGATTTCAACAAAGCATTCGACACACTCGAACATAGATTTATCTGGGACGCACTGGAAAAACAAGGCGTACATGCAAAATACATAAGAATACTGAAAAACATATACACAAAAAGCACCGCACAAGTGAAGCTAGAATCTACAGGCGAAGAATTTTCGATTGAGAGAGGGGTACGCCAGGGAGACCCAATTTTACCAAAAATATTTTCAGCTATCCTGGAAATGATATTCACAAATCTGGATTGGACGAATAAAGGACTAAATATAAATGGCAAAAAGCTGAGTCACCTACGCTTTGCAGACAACCTGATCTTACTTTCGGAAAACCCGAAAACCCTACAGACAATGTTCCAACAGTTAGCGGAAGAGAGCGAGAAAGCAGGCCTGTCAACGAACTTAAGGGGGCGTCCATTAATTACGTGAGGTGTTTTTTTAAATTTTCTGTCCCTCCCACCCCCCTTGGTGAGATGTCGTGAGGTTTTATTCAACCCCCTCCCCCGTCCCCCAATCTCACGTGAGATTTTTCAGAATGTGGGTTTATTAATATTAACTTAGTGTAGTGTTACTTTATTGATAAAAAAACTTTGGTGAGACAGAAATGTCTTCACGGAAAAGAAGTGCTGTTTGGAACCACTTTTTAGAAGTGGATCCAAAAAAGGCGAAATGTACATATTGTTCAAATATCCTTGTTATTACCGGTGGTAACGTCGGTAATTTGAATAGACATTTAAAAACTAAACATCACACATGTCTAGTTTTAATCAGAAAAAAATTGCGTGATATTTGTCGAGACCCCCCCTCTCCCCAACGTGAGATTAGATGATATTTGACTCGACCCCCTCCCCCCCTTAATCATCTCACGTAATTTATGGACGCCCCCTAACGAAAACAAAAGTAATGTCAAATTCCTCACAAACAGAGCCCATAACAGTAAATAATGGAGAAATAGAGTATATAGAAATGGACAAGACTAATAACTGAATGGCAACCACGAGATAGCAAAAGAAAAAGAGGCAGACAGACTAGAAGATGGGAGGACGACATCAGACAAGTGGCGGGTCCAACATGGACCCGCATAGCGAAAGATAGAATAGAGTGGAAATCCTTAGAGGAGGCCTATGTCGAAAGACAAGCTGAAATGTAGGAACGACCGGTTACTGATACTTAATATAAAAAGATAAGTAACGTATAAAGTAAGCATATTTTTAAGAAAATTGTAACAAAAAATTAGTTCAGCAATAAAGGCTATTTTATTTAATTTATTTTTTATATATCCGGAACTACAAGTTCGATTTAAATAATCCCTTTTTTGTTTACCTAGGTATTGTAAAACTTAGGGAAGACTGCAAGTTTCATCAAAATCGGTTCAGTAGTTTTTGAGACTGGGAATGTTAAGTGTGTATTTCGGCGTTGCAGTGCAGCAGAGCAAATTTAAAATTAATGTTTTAACTGTACTGTAATCTGTATGCCGAATAAATTATTTCTATTCTATTCTATTAGTTAAATGTTTGTTACCTCAGAGCTTTTCACTGGGTGAACCGATTTGGATGATTCTTTATTATTTGAAAGCTGATGCTTTCCATGTGGTCCCATTTCAATTTGGTC
Source organism: Carcina quercana (assembly GCA_910589575.2). NCBI lineage: Eukaryota > Metazoa > Arthropoda > Insecta > Lepidoptera > Depressariidae > Carcina > Carcina quercana. The sequence continues at coordinate 7,144,587 of OU342442.1, forward strand.
CGGTTCTTAGAATGGAATCCATGAGAAAACAATATACATATTAAATTTTCCTTAATAAAAGTAGACTTTTAGGGCAGTTGAAGTCGGTTTCTAGTTCTTTTTGAACGCTTTAACTTGTTAGTCCTTAGACTCTAGCACTCTAGGTACTAAAACACCTCTAGGTCACCTAAAGTATCGTTGGAAGACGAACGTTCGGATATGGTGAAACTAAAAGGTTTCTTTGTTGACCGTAGAACCCTAAAATAGCAACGCCATAATTTATATTGTATTTATATGTGATAGGTACTTACTAGTCAATTATATCAAATACAACCACAGTATGTCGAGACTAAACCAATATGCGAACAATAATTTCTCAAAACGTAAAACAAGGGTTGACGCACGCTCACGTCAAGTTTATTATAATTTTGAAAAATACACTCTAGCCCAGGCGGAGGGGTAGCGTCTATGCGCCGCGCGCAGGGGCCTCTTTGGGATGTTATGCAGCGTTATTTGTGTGAGTGAAAGCATGTGAAAGGCTGTATGTGTGCGTACCGAATCGCGACAGCAATAACATATTCAAATACCTACTATTCTACGGAGACTTTGCTTCATTGGCGTCTTAAACCTATGTCTCGGGAGTTGTTTAATAGATCCTGGTATTTTGTTATAAATTTTAATACACATACAGTAGCAGTTTTTTTGAATGCGCGTCGTTTTAGGTGTTATTTCGAGAGCCAATCTTTGTGGATTTCTTAAAGGTCTCTGCAGTACCTCCCCAGCTTCAATAAAAAGATGATAGTTTTGCTTGACATAATTACCTATCTCGAGTATATACAGGGATGGTAAAGGTAATATTTTTAGTGATTTAAAGTAGGGTCTGCAGGAGACGTCTGGCGCGATGCCACATATAGACCGTATACATCTTTTTTGGGCAATGAAAATTTTGTTACTGTCTGTACTATTTCCCCAAATTATTAATCCGTACCTGAGGACAGATTTTACATAAGCAAAGTATGCAGTGATTGCTGTACTTTTATTGGCAATTTTGGTTAGTTTATAGAGTGCGAATGCGAACCTATTTATTTTATTGCATATTTTCTCTACTTGCTCTTTCCAGTTCAAGTGCACATCTACAATTAATCCTAAAAATGTCGTACTATTAGTATTATGTATAACTTGTCCATCGTAGTTTACAGTTATTTGTTTATTTTTAAAGTTATTGAAATTTATGAGATTAGTCTTCGATAAATTTATGTTTAGATTGTTTTGATGTAGCCATTGTATTATTGATGTTAAGGTCTGGGATATGTCCATTTTATGTAGTTCTATTGAAGACTATGACACGTTTCGGCAGGTTCTTTTCTATAAAACCCTAACTTTTACTGACCAATTTGATATATGCTTCTCATATTTCCCTGACTTACCTGGAAGGTACTATATAAAGTAACTTCTCCAAATTCTAACATACGTAATATGGCTTTGGATATAAAAGCCGGAAGCCTCGGAAGGTTCCGTACCCAATCGGGTTCGTTCTCATCTATCACGTTAAAGGCAGGGCAGATCGAACGTAGCTGTTAACGTGAAATTTACAGCTTCACACACTGGCTCCGTACCCTTTTGAGATTAACGTATTCAATATATGGGTCACATCTTATACGATCCTACAGTACCAAATTATTTATATGTAGCACAGGGGATCCTAGTTCAGGAGCCAGTCTTCACAAAGTTACGAGACCATAGAATTAAGTGATTTAACATTAATATGTACAAACATTGTGGAGAAAAAATAAATATGATTTTATTATTATTATATTATTATTTATTTAAGAGCGGAACGCACAACGATATTCGTAATTTTCAGATATGAATGTGTAATTTTAATTACTACATGAATGACATAATGAACAGTTTTCTAAATAACGAAAAAATAGCAAATGGATTTTTGTCCATAACATACTTGTGTTAAATTCATATTTCACTGACACATTTGTCAGAGTAAAATTATATAGAAATCATCCGTTAAGTGAAGTAAAACGCCTGTAAACACTGTAAATTTTAATGGTTGTTCCTTTTTTAGGGGTAGTAAAACTTTTCTTCGGGAAGCTAATACCTTCATTTAACAAAACTAATAAAATCAATATGTTTATGATAGGTATACGGTTTTATTAGCTTGCTAAAATTTTTGATTTGTTTCAAAACATTACCCAATAACAATTGAAAGAACGAAAGAAGGAAGAAATACTTATTACCAACAGAAACTATCACAGCATTACGACAAAACATAAACACAACAAAACAATTTGTCATAAAGAACGAATGAGGAAGCAATGAAAAATTTTGCAGACACGTCTTAATACAGTAATGGAGTCACAAAAGCGATCTGAATTGACTGTAAACTTTTATGGTCTAAATAAAGCTGGTCTTTATTGTATCTGGCCGTCTGTGTCCTTTGTAGTTGCGTGTATACACTCAGACGCACCCAGAAGATTTAGACAAGGATTTATAATATTCATAGAAAAGAGAATACGCAACAATAGTACGAGTATGCAGAGTTACAGCAGCTAAATTCAGCCCGCTCGACCGGCTCCGTGCAGAAGAATAGTACAAAAATAATGGTGGTATAGTAAGCTCAAAAATGATGGCCTTTATGGCCACAGCCAGCTGAAGGATATGATCACCTCACACCATCCCGTAGATTGTCCTAAAAGGTGTCTGAGGGAAATTTTCAGGAGAAGGATGGCCAGCATACACCAATATCACCAACTTTTTAGGGACCACCTACATCCACTTGCCAAGCGTGTGATTCTTGCAGGTATCTTGTTAGCAGTGGACTTATGTTGCTGTTAAAGAAGATAAAGCTTTAAAACACGACGGGTGCACGCGGAGTTTATTTAGTAAATTGTTCGGTGACGACTACATACCACATTGCGTAAAATATGATATTTTGAATATGAAGCACATACAAAAACAAAATGTGACATGATCGTTCTTGTACAGTACATATGTCAACCTTGCGTTTGTTATTTATTCCCGGCACATATATGAATTTTATTAATAGCTTCTGATGGTAAATTGCCATATCATCAAATTCATAAAAACACTGTTGAGCACGATACAATTGAGCTGTGTGATTGTTCATATCAAAATCCATAATCACGCTTGATACTCGTAGGTGGAATTGCAGTTAGTTGGTGTGAAACATACTCGTACAAAAATTCTTTAGACATCTTTTACGACAGCTCCGGGATGACATGAAGTGATCGTATTCTAGAGCCGCGAAAAGCCCAATTTAGGATGTGTTAATGAGAAATAGGTTGGATATGTGATGAGAAAGTTCAGTGTTGGTCACAGAGAGTGAATGGGTCAGAAAAACCTTTGCTACAAATAATAATGCGCATAGTCTATAGATGGACATTATATTGGTCCCGTGACGTGATTTCTAAAGTGAATTGCGATCAGATCAAAATAACTAGTTACTACTTTACTAGCTACTAAGAGTCCTAAGCTTTGTAACTTTCCGTTTCGCTCCTTATCTACCGTAATAGATCGGATAAGTATATGAACGTACAGATTCTGTTTGATGTAACTACTAGTCTAGATAAAGAGCCACCTGTGAATGGTAATTCTCCTCGAGGATATTAAATTACAATGGAGTGCTGTTTTTGTGCGCTCTGTGGTTATTCTTTCTATTGGTTTATGCTGGGGAAAGGCGTGAAATTATTGCATCACTATTGGCTTGACATAATTAAATTAGAGGTCATATCTAAATGGGCAGCCACAATTTTTACATTCAGGCGTAAATTTTACTTTTTATCCTTATTAAACCTTAGGGACTGCGATTTTAAAAAGGTAACCACTGTTAAAATTTAAGTTTGAGCATTCTGACCAGTTGTGACGGTTCGGACTCGGCGGCATTGAGTTGATGAGTCAGTGTGGACATTTTATATACGCGACACCATAGGAAGGGTTCTGGTTTTGGAGCGTATACATATACGCGTTCATTCATAGGTAGGTATTGTCATCGATGACGTGACCCTAAATCCATCATGGCCGAAACCGTACGCCATTTTGTAACATTTCGCAATAGTTTTTTCATTAATTAATTGAAGCTTGTTATTGCATAGGTTGTGAATAATTTCAGATCACAAGCGTAGAAGTTCTAGAGGCATGCATAAGGCGGATAAAGGATGTGAACTCCGCCTTGAACTGCTTCGTGGAAGACCGCTTCGAGCTGGCATTGAAGGAGGCTCGGGAGGCGGACGAGCTCGTGAGGAAAGGTGACAAAACGTCAGAGCAGTTGGAAAAGGAGAAACCTTTGCTCGGCGTCCCGTTCACTACCAAAGATTGCATAGCGGTAAAAGGTATAAACAATGCATTGTATTTTTAAATAATAACTTCACAAAGCCAACTACCCTAAAGACTATGTAAAAAATTGTACGAAGCTCTTTGATACTGAATAACCTGAAAAAAATGCAAGGATAAATTTTTTTCAAGCCAAACTTATACTTCCAGGTCTTCATCACACATCGGGAGTGGTGTTACGGAAAGACGTTATAGCAAAAGAGGATGCCGTGGCGATAAAACTTCTGCGTCAGAAGGGAGCTATCATTATTGGTTTAACTAACGTCCCTGAAATTTGCATGTGGTAAGTCAGATGCTTCCTATATCACAAGAAACGACAAGTGCATATTATTGACAAAAAGTCCAAGTTTTGTCTTCTATAAATATGTATTTATATCGTAGCAAAAATGACGTTCACAACGCTTTTACCTAAGTAGAAGTTGCCTGCCATGACCTCGCTTTTTTCTGCCGTTTCATTTGAATACTGATGACGTCAGCGACCGCGACAAAATTACTTTTAAATGAGCGATAAATCAATCTTGTTCGAAAGCGCATATCAGATTTGAGAAGGTTAGGTAAGCGAAGCTAAAGGTAAACATTAATATTTATATTATTTATTTTCAAATGGCTAAGTTTTCATAATTTTGAACGTTAAATTATGAAAACGCAGCCATTGCGGGTCTATGTGAATTTAAACACAATTCCCAGGTATGGTTTAGTTGCAGTTATATTTAAACTTTACACTTACACTGTAACATTCGAATTATACCTCTTAAATTGTGATAAACCGAGATTTCACATTACAAAAAAAATAAGAAGTACCTATTTTAAAAAGTGAACGTATACACATGACTAGGGTTGTGCGGTTTTAGTAAGATCTAGCTTAGTTCCTTGTATCTCACGGATAATTTTCACCTAAGTGCGAAAATCGCATAGCCTCAAGAAATATCATTTTGCACTTCTTAGCTAGAATTCACACATAAGGCCAAGTGCAAATCCATTACACATTTTTCAATGCTTGGAAGGGATGAACTGTGGGAATATGAGAGACTTTAACCCAAACTTTAACATATAATTTGGCCTAGTTACGGAAAGGGCTAAAAATAAGTAAATAAACTAACCAACCGTATTTCGTTGTTTTCAGGTGGGAGACACACAACCACATTCACGGCAGGACGAACAACCCTTACGACACAAATAGAATCGTTGGCGGTTCCTCGGGAGGGGAGGGATGTATACAAGCCGCTGCCGGCAGTTGTTTTGGATTAGGTAGTTACCTAATTATTCTTACAAATGTCTCTCTCCAAGTCTAAACTGTCATGCTGGTCAGAAAAAATAGGAAATACGATTGTCAACCCATTGTATTCATAAAATTTATCAATAACACGATCTTATTAGTTTTAAAATATAACTATCAAGTTTACTGTATAGTAAGTACCTAATCTAGTTTTCCTAGTTCAGTAAAGTTCTCGTACATACTCGTAGGTTGGGGTGGCGTGCACAAAAGTGAAGAAAATCTTCCAAAACGGGCGACAACGACAAAACAAAACCTATCAAACTTTTATTTCTAGTATATTGTATTGATATTGGAAAACTGCAAAATGCAATGGTTCAATTTCCGCCACGCAGGTCAAGGGAAACCTTATAAAGAGGTTGTTGAACGATGATTGATGAGCAAATGGACAGTAAAGAGGGTTCTCAAGAATCGTTTTGTGTGAAGACGACAGCTGTCGATTAGGTACAAATAAATGACAAAGAGCGACATTTGGATGAAATGCTCTCTGGTTTAGCAAGCTTATTTACACAATATATACGAGCTTCGATCGAAATCTTGAAATAGAGATTCTTTTGTTTGGGTTCCTTGTTTCATTATAGATTCATCTGGATTCGCGCCTTAAATTCGATACCTATCCAAATCCCCGTGATTCCAAATCGATCAGAGACTTAAAATACCAAAATTATAGACAATAATTACTATGATTTGGTTCTCAGGTTTTTATTAGTTAATGTAGATCAGACCGCCCTACGCGGTACACCTAACGCCCAAATCTTATTTGTGAGGTTCTTATAATATGTTTTATGTTCTAGGTTCAGACATAGGAGGTTCGATCCGTATGCCAGCTTACTTCAACGGAATATTCGGTCACAAACCATCCCGGTACATAGTTTCTAATGAAGGACAGTATCCGGAACCTGCTACTCCTCTACACGATTCCTTTTTAGGTAATTTCTAATCATTTTAACCGCCTTCTTAGCCTAATGACTACACGCTTGCATCAACAAGCCGAAGGTCCCCGGGTTCGATTCTCAGTGGGTATTCCTATCGGTACTCCATTTGATTGGTGGTACGTATTTTGTATGTCCGACTGGCTAGCTACCAACATGTAGGTAACCTGAGTCTATTGCCAAACAGCAGTGCTAATAGCACTGTTGTCTTCTATTAGCTTGAGGCTTCTGGGTGCGCACGCCTGCCATCCAACGGCCTTATCGTCACTTGCCATCAGGCGAGACTAAAGCGAAGTGCCATAGGTGATGTTTATTGGTAGATGATGATATGTATTTTTTTATTAAAATGAATTGTAAACTGTATATTACAGGTATTGGCCCCATGACAAGATATGCAGTCGATTTGAAGCCCATATTGAAGATTATCTCTGGAGAAAATAGTGAAAAGCTAAGCTTGGACGAGCCTGTAGATCTTTCTAAACTGAAAGTGTACTATCAGTTTAGTAATGAAGCGCCAATCGTAGACCCTGTTCATCCTGATATAATAATGGCGATGAAAAAAACATTGGATTTCTTCCGCGAAAGTTACAACCTACAGCCTGAAGAAAAGAAAATCTCTCAGCTCCGCAGATCGATCCCTATTTGGACAACAACAATGAAAAGCAAGAAGAAATTTGGAGAACTCATTATGGAAAATAGTAGTTTATCATCAATTCTATTAGAAATAGTGAAAAATGTATTGGGACTGTCTGGGAACACATTGATCGGGTTGTTCACTGCTCTTTTCGACTACACTGGAGCTGAAGTTGACAGCGATGCGTACCAGAAATACCGTAAAGAGAGAGATGACTTAGAGAAATACTTTAAAGACATGTTGGGAGACAACGGAGTCTTTCTGTATCCCACCCATCCTACTGCAGCGCCCTATCACAATGAGCCTTTAGTAAAGCCCCTAAACTTCGCTTACACTTCCATTATAAACTGCCTGGGGCTACCTGCAACTACTATTCCCTTAGGATTAGGTAGCGAAGGTGTGCCGATCGGGATGCAAGTGGTGGCCAATCATAATAATGACAGATTGTGCCTCACAGTAGCAGAGGAGCTAGACAAAGCCTTTGGAGGCTGGATTGAACCTCAAGAACCTATTTAAAAAAATATGTATTTCCAACAGGGTATCTAAGATTCAGCTATTAAAAAATATAGAGGAAATAAAATACGGTGGTTTGGTACAATGAGTGAAAACTCCACCAATATTCCTGAACAATATTTTTGAATGTATTTTGAATATGAAAAGGTTGCTGTAATTTTACACTTGTTGTATGTATGTATATTACTTTTATATAAAAATAATGAAATCAATTTCATACATGAATTAATATACTTATTTTAAAACCTCTCCTTGTATTGATTTGTTTCTCTAATCAAAAGATTAATTTATAATACACTGCTTTAGTTTTTCTTCTCCATGACTGACAATAATTTCGAAAAAGTCATTGCTATCCAATTTAATAATATTGTATGTGGAATATGTAATATAAACCAGTTAATAAGAATAAAACCTTTAATAATCATAATTCAAACAATAAAATCAACAATAAAAACAAACATCAATCTGAGTATGAGCTAGAGAGATTCTGTATTATGGTGAGTATTTCCTTTCTCTTCGCACTCGGGTTGAATTTGAGCATCATGTCACAGGATGTTATCTGACCATTGGTGTGAGCGTACTCTGCTAATCTCTCCGTGTTGCACAAGACATGCACACCACAGTCGTAACCATTGCTCTGCTGGAAACATTCCTTGTTCACAAAATTTACTGAACCTGAAAAGATAATAAATCATATAAATGTCTGCTATGTTTTTCTGAATCAATGCAAAACTTAACAATAATACAATACTAGATAAATTGAAAATTTACAAAAACAACTATTACGTTATTCACAAATATTGCCTTCATGATCTAAAAGGAAATAACCATTAAAATCAATATTTTATTTTAATTGTCAAATGTTATTTTATAGTAATAGGAAGGTTTTGCATTAACTCATTATCACAAATTTATGCAGTAAAACACAATATATACAGGACTTATCCCCTTTAAAATAAGAAATGATTTACATGTGTATCCAGGATTACAGCATAACACAGATTTTGAGATGTAACAGACCAGCATTTAAGGTATAATTTGTACAGTCTATAGGTAAACAATGCCTGAATAGGGGCAAACATATTAGAACATAGGAATTAAAATTAAGCAGATAAGGCAGTGCCTTATCTGATATGATTATCAAGATACACAATTCATAGATAGCTCTGAAACTTTTAAAATTCGGTTTTCAGCTATGGACTAGCCGTTCACAGTTTCTTGTGCATAGCAGCAATTGGCATCACTGGCTTTTGTAACTCATATGAGCAAAAAAATTATTTGAATCAATATATATTCTGAATATTGTTATAGCTGCGTTACTAATCAATATATTTTATTTTTTGTATCCTGTCTATATAGTCAGTGTTTTACTGTATTTAAATCAAACATAGGTAATAAAGAATCTTACTTCCTCTCATAAAGTATGACATCAAATGGCTCGCAAATTCCCATGCCACGTTATGGTTGCTTCCACATGATGAATCCAGATGAAAAAAACAACTTTCCGGTTTTGAATAAACAAGGAGACTCCAATGAGAGCCTCCAGCTCGGTCTGGGGAGTCATTGTCATTAAGAGCAAAGAAAATAAACTTCTTTTTACTGATGTTGAGTGGCTCTAGAAATGTTTTGATCTCATCCGTTTCAACCATCTTTATACACTGTGTTACTTCTGGTGACACAAACAGTATTTCCTGTGCTTTGTTAAATCTAATTCGTTCTAGATATTCTAAGTAGAATGATATTATTGTATCATTAAGCCAGTGAGGGCCTCCAAGTAATTCAATATCGGAACGATGAAGCAGCACCTCATGGAAACTCAACACCACTGATGTTTTAGCCATTATTTCCTCTTTATTTGTTTGCCAAGAATTTCTTCAGCTAATTAAAAAGAAAAAATAAGTGTAAAGATTTATGTATTCAAACAATGCATGTATTATGTGTGTCTCATACATTCATTTTGGTTTAAAGTGTGCATAACAGCAGGAAAGCATAACTTTAAGAATCTTAAAATTTTATGATATTTTCATAGATTTCATAGTAGATTAAAATATACAACTATACATTTTAATCGTCTCCGTGGCTCAGTTTCTAAATTTTGGAGGAATTCACAACCTGGAGATCCCGGGTTCGATTCCCAGTGGTGGTACCTATCGTAACTTGGTTTGGTTGGTAGTAGATGGTAGGGCATTTTCTATGTCCCCTGGCTAGCTACCACCATGTTACCTAAGTCTGCCGCCAAATAGCAGTGTTAATAACACCATATTCCGGTATGAAAGGTAACATAGCCAGTGCCTTGTTATGTTGAGGCTTCTGGGTGCACTTACCATGCACAACCTTATTGTCACTTAGTATCAGGTAAGATGAAGGCCAAGTGCAAAACCCACCATAAATTTTGATCATAGCTCATTAATAATAAAAATTGAGGCTTAAAGTGTTGTACTTTAAGCCTAAATTTTTTGACATAGACTTTTTTAGGTAATATGTCAAATATGAAAAGTTCTTTATTGCTATAATACTACAGTACATGTGGTCCTGTTTATTAAGTTTGTTGCAGGCTATTGCAGATACACTGTGTGGTCCTGGTTTTAGAAAGCAGGTTGATAACAGCATTATAATAGGATCACAACATGTCGTCACACAGGTTTGTTAAAATTTAGGAAAGCAGCAAGTTATTTTTGACACGGTTTCCTCACTTAGCAATATGTGTAATTGAAAGTGGAGCTAGAATTGTGTGAGGCGCCTAATGGTTGGGGTGCACAAAAGGGGGCGCTAAGGCGGGACTTATAATCGTCATTTTTTGAAATTATTCATGGAAATTACAAAGTCCATGAGTCAAGAGTCACGAATAGCAGTGGGCATGCATCTGAAGATGATGATGTCAAGAAAACAAAAACGAAAATATACTATAAAACATTAGACAAAAGATTTCGAATTACCAATAGTTTTAATGGTATACAATATATATATAAGTATTTCAATAGCCTGCACGTGATACCAATTCTATTAGTGAACGTAAAACTTACCTATTTCCTGTGGGATTCTACTTCTCATTCATTTATTTTGGAAAGATGCCTATACACATACAGATATTATTATATCAAGTTTCGTAATGTTACACCAGTATGTCATATTATTTATAAGAATCACTTGATTTTATAAAAGTTACAGCTGGAATCATTATTGTAAAGTTACTAAAGTCAGTTTGATATTGATGAATCACACATAATTAGGAAATCTGTAAATTTTAGTGAATAAATCAAATCTCCGCAGATTTTCAGAAATACACTGGAAATGTCATTGTCAAACTGACAGCAACCAGTGTTCCCAACTCTCAAAAATCAATCTGTACCATCACCTCCATGATGCCATAATTCTGAAGTTTATGTTGAAAATGAAGAATGAATCCTAAAGCCCAAATCAAAAACACCTAAACTCCTAGCGAAAGACCTCAGTGCTAAAGACACTGGAATGCAGACATACACACATATAGCATGGTGGTAAATAACTAAATGGAGGTGGACATAGAAAATGCCCCTTCTACTAAACAACTAATCAAACCGAGTAGGGTTCAAGGATTATAAGCTAGCCCAAGCGTGTAGCCTTATGCGACGGAATCGGTCATTTTAGGAACTTACTAATTTGAGAAACAATGTTCTGTACTTGCATGATTTCTGATGATTAGAAAAATAATTGTACAGGAGCGCCACATGAAGCGCTGTGATTTTCAGTTCTTATTACAAATCGTAGCGTTATATTCTCTTAGTTACAAGTTACAACCGTCCGCAGAGGTACACTCGAGTACAAAAGTATGTATCCACTTTTGAACCATGTCACATTCACCTTTGATTGGCATTTCCTTCAACACACTACATAGGAACAAGCAAGAGCGAATGTGACATGGTTAAAAAGTGGATACATATTTTTGTACTCCAGTGTACCTCGTGATCTTATACGATATTTTAGTGAATTACAGAAAAGCGAGTCCAATTTATTTACGTTAGCAATACACTGTTGATGATCAATGATCATAGTAAACTTACTAAGGCAATAAAGTTATAGGGACTATACATTTGGTAAAATTAGAGAAAGAATTTCCGAGACATTTTTCTTGTTTTTATTATTTCGTAGCTTGTTTTAGGTATGCGATGAGGTCGTGGCGCTCGTTGGCCTTCTTTATACCAGCGAACACCATCTTGGTACCAGGGATATACTTCTTAGGGTTTTCCAGGTACTCGAAAAGGGTGTCATCACCCCAAACAACGCCTGTAATGTGAAACACGTATATTTTAGCCAAACATATACTTATTATGACAAGCTCCGTAGCTTATTGCTACCCATATGAATCAGGTTACCTTTCTTTCTTAGGTAGGTATATTTATCAGTTTATTTGGTGGTAGCGCATTAGTTTAGCTCGTTTTATCGTTAGGTACCATTGAATTATAATATAATTCTATGTTAGGTACTTAACATGTATTGTTACACTTGTTATGGGTCAATTTAATCATGTCTCGAACCATTCAGTTCCAGTTAGCCATTAGCTTGTTGATGAAGGAAACCCGTATGAGAGAACTTGCAAACTCCTGACAAGAAATTTAAAGGTGTGGAATCTACCGTTCTTGATGAAACTGCTTGGAAGAATATCATCCAGGAATTCTGTTGTATATGACCGATGGAGTTGCCGTCAGTACCTTGCATGCACGAGTCCCATGGGAGGTGACAACCGAGCAACCTCTGGCTTACGTATTGTCGCCTTACGACACACATTGTAATTTAATAAGTGAAGTGAAGGCCAAGTGCAGTAATTTAAGCATTGACAAGAAACATGCTATAACAATATAAGTGTTTAGTTCAACAACAATTTAGGTAAACTCACCCTTAGATTTATTTGCATCAGAGTATGAGAACCCAGGGGCTTGACCAGATCTGCGTCCATAAAAGCCGTGTAGGTTTGGACCTACTTTGTGTTTGCCACCGGACTCGACCTAAAATATTAAGTTAATTGTTTATAATTTATACTATTTAATCCACCGTTAGTCACAAAGAGTAGAACTTGATCTCATTTATTACAACTTGACGCGATCTTAAAAATGGAATTCCCTGCTGACTTCTGTGATAACGCAAGTAGAACGAATAGGCTACTTCTAGGAAAATATATCTCAATATCACTCCGTAGAGTTTTCTGATAACTGTGTTATCAAAACAATAATTTCATAAACCAAGCCAGACTTTTTGCAGTCGTTTCTGGTTTACGATTTAACGATACATCATGGATATATCGATTGTGTGCAGTTACTGTCAATAAAACAGTTAAAAGTGACAACTTTAGCGGGTTCAATTTATTACTATTCATCAATCATCATCATCAACAGCCTATATACGTCCCCACTACAGGGGCTCAGGCCTACTCTCCTACAGAGAGTGCATGGGCCATAGTCCACCACGCGGGCCCAGTGCGTATTGGCGGACTTCACATGCCTGTTCAAGACATGCAGGTTTCCTCACGATGTTTTCCTTCACCGTTAAGAGGGTATGCTGTTGTCAAAGCGCCCATACAAACGTAGTCCAGTCATATTTTGAGTATTAAGCTATGAAAATCTATGAAATTTTCAAGACACAATCTAGAAACAAATATCTGTGTCGGTGGTGAGTCAGATTTTCGATTAAATATATACTTCCAGAGTTACAGGGCGTCAAAGTATTGTATTTTTCGGTAATAAAAAGCCCCAACTTTGAGCCTGATTTACAAGAGTATGAATCAATTTAGAACAATTTGTAAAAACCACCGACATCTGAAATTTCATTTGTATACTGTATTAAAAAAATGGTTAAATAATATACTGTATCCTTCAAATGATTCCTGGACTACGAAACATCCAAATAACGGGTGGATAACATTGCGTAATGTATGCTGTCTCACCGTACGCGCTCGGGTAGGATAGGGCTCGGAGAGGGACAGCTACAAAACAATGCAACCTTGAAACCGACCACATGGTCTTACCAACATAGCCTCTCGGCTGGATTCGAACGCGGAAACCTCAGATTGAGAGGCCGCGCCTTATCCACTAAGCCGCCGACGCTTATTACTATTACTACTCAGAATCTTAATGAATTCATAATGTATCGATGAACCCTACACTACAAAAAGTCAGGTTTGGCTTTTGGAATGTAGTCTTCAGTAACACAAATCAAAAGCGTAAAGTGACTTTCCTTCTGAGCATAGGCCACCCAACCGCAACTCCACAATGACAGAAGGTATTATTAAATTTTTTATCTTTTCCGTAACTCAAACAGTAGTCGGTAGTTCTTTACGTGTACTGAATTTAAGAATATAGATAAGTTACACTTATTATTTTCCTATATCCGCCTACCAATATGTTACCTAGGCCTGCAGCCGTGCATCAAGACGGGCACGAGCATATTGGAACCAAACTAAATACGAATCCTGATACAGGCCTGTTGAACACCCATTTTAAATGAAATGGGCCGGTCAGAATGTGCATAACGAAAAACGCTTCCTTAGCGATAGCGAGATTATACTTCATCATCAGCGGGGAAACGTCCACCACTGGACATAGGCCTTCTCCATGTGTATAGAGGGCTCATGGCATAATCACCACGCTTGCCAGACGGGTTTGGTGGTCACAGTATTTGGTTAGGTTCTTCAGGGGGCTGCTGCCCTTTCCCCCGTTATTTTTCCCTATACGACACCCACGGGTATAGAGGTTCATTCTAAGCAGGAACCACACGATCACATTTTTATATTTTTACTAATCTAAATTATACTTGGTTTTGTTAATCTTTGTAAAGGATTTTCATCTAAGATATTCATAGTATATTATAAAAGCGAAAGTGAGTTTGTTATTATAATATATTGCTATTCAAAAGTAGGACAAGATGCTTTTTATCCCGATCGATTCCGTGGGACGATTTTTAAAGTCCATAAGAACGAAGCCGCGGGCAAATATACTAAGTACCTAATAACATAACACCAATAAATTCCTATATCTACATTGCATCTCTGAAATGCTTTTGGATCTACCCAAGTACTAGTAAATAAACTTCTTTTGCTTACTGTATGGCACTGGGCACACCTTTGCACAAAGATCTTCTTTCCATTATCAGCGTTGCCGCCACCCATTTTCTACCTAGACCTGCAACTCAATACAAGTTCAGTTGGCAATCCGACTTTTATAAATTGTTACAATTTTCTAGATCAGCTATAATTATCCTATAATCTCATCTCAAATATTTACAGTTCATCGTGAACGAAGTCTTTCTAAAGACTACCGAAATTCTTTTATAAAAGCTGTTTGTAGGATACTGGTTCAGGTTCGTTCATCGGTAGTTAGTTTCAGGGCCGCTGTAAAACCTTCAGATTCACACGGATGGATGGATCACTACAAGATAATAGAGTCTTACCAAACAACTACCGCGGATTGGTGATCGCAGTAATCTATTGCATAGGCAGTGGCCGGTGATCGTCTCCTGCAATTTTCACTTAGTAGCTATTTACGACACCCACGACATGACATGGGGGGTGCTCTCATTCTTATACCGGAGCCAGACAGCCAAAAATACATTAGGATATTTACCTCAACGCAGGAAAAACTTCCAATTTTTTCCCCCAAACTGGGTTTTCTTTCAGTATCATTGTCACTGTCAAACAACACCGTCACGTCACAAAAGGAACAAATCAATTTCAACAAAAAGTTTGCATTCAGCACAAGTGACTTGTGTTTCGTAAAACGAATACTATAAATTTGTTTCGAATTTCACACACGGCTGCATACCTTTATAGCTCCTAATTAAAATTATCATCTACGCTGTTACAATACAAAAATAGCGAATGTGTGACGTCATGTTAAGTCCAAGATGGCGAGCATCTATATATATGTACTTCTACTGTGTAACATCAAGTCGCCCAAAAAACAAGGTTCACTATCAGGAGACCATTGTATATTCCCGAAACCCTACATCACCAAGATTTTCAATAGCTGTCACAAGGAGGAACCTGTAAGAGAGTAATCAAAAGCATTGGTAATTTGCTGTTTTTTCTGTTTAATTATTAGGTAACATGAATAATAAATAGGTTAACAGCTAGTGAAAGGTAACATTGTCAATTACAGATGAAGCATTTCTATCACAAAACGATCAGGAACTTTTTACAAATAAAAAGCTAATCACCGTGTCTATTAAATAATTTAATAATATTAATAACCACTCACAACATTGTTATGCTCGGCAATTTGAATCATTCAACTTGTACTCTTATTCTACATGAATTAAGGTGTACTACGCAACATTAATGTCTATAATTTACGTTTGTAATACATTTTAGATGAATGATGATACTGATTGGGCTAAAAAATAAGAAATACGTTCCATAAATATGATGGAAAATGCTTCTTACTTCTTATAATATTTCCTAACAACTTTTTACATTACTTAGTTGCTTGTTTTAAGTACGCGATAAGGTCGGCGCGCTCGTTTGCCTTCTTTAGACCGGCGAACACCATCTTGGTGCCAGGGATGTATTTCTTGGGGTTCTCCAAGTATTCGAAGAGGGTATCCTCTCCCCATGTGATACCTGAAACATGAAACACAAATATTTTAATACTTGGTATCGATTTAGGAGGCATTTTCTTAGTCGAAATTAGTATGTTCAAATTACATCAAATTTTTTAAATATGTTGCATCAGCTACAATTTATTCTTATATAAACCAGTTTTCTTTACTCTGCAGAAGTTTTAAATTTAACTGCCCCTCAAGCATTGAACTCACAATCCACAGTTAACAGGTTTGATTCTGGAATTTTTCCATCTGATTTTAGTTACCAATTTTTTTATGGGTGTTATACATATAAGCCTGCCTCCAATCAGAATTGTTATATTGTGCATGAAAGAAATGGATTAATGATTCAGTTATCTCATAGGGAAAAAAATCTTTACATAAACCATGTCCGCCACCTTTATCCTCATACTAACTGATTTCAAACTCAATAAAGCATATCTTAGTCATTCACGTGTAGAGAATGATGTAATAGCTTGATCGTCATACTTCATATGAATAGTTGTGTAATATTCCTAATGACCTTATTAATATTATCACCCTTATCTTAAAAGCTGATTGATGATAGGTACTAGGGACTATCACTACGCATGCTTCCACTATCATGTGTCCACATTTTTAATGTGATTATCTTGTATCATAAATGGCCATTGTTCTTTGTAAGACTTCCTTAATAGTTGCTGGCCACAATTTCTAGTTTTATACACATATTGTGATATTATTTTATATGCAATGTAATCTAAAAAAATGTTGTGCAACTAACTATATTCTGCCAGTTGCCTTGTTACATTTTTTATTGCATTTATATTACAACATTCTTCTTTCATCATTAAAAGGACTTACTTGTAATATTTTTGCTATACTAAGAATTTATGGACTCCAAAATTATCATTTAATAATTGTATTATTACTGGAGGGGAATTCCCTTTATAAAACCCTATATAATGATGATGAGGAACGGACCACAAGATTGAACTTATTACAAAGCATGTTGAAATCAAAGTATGTAACTTTAAATATGTAAATTAAATTTTGACATGATTTGTACTTTGTACAGAGATATATAAATATGAGCATAAATGAGTTTTGCAGATATAGATAAATACTCATTGGATAATTGAAAACTTACCCTTGGCTTTGTTGGCATCTGAGTATGAGAATCCAGCTGCCTGGCCAGTTTTGCGTCCAAAGAAGCCGTGTAGGTTAGGTCCTACTTTGTGTTTGCCGCCAGCTTCAACCTGGTAGGAAAATTATAAGTCATTAAGTAAATGCTCATGCTTTCGCTTTGAATATTCTTAAGGTTAACAAGACTTTGTATGATGTGGTAATTTCCTTCCATTTTTTGCTTTCTTCTTTGGTGATTTATATTTGTGATCATTAGTAATTCTTTAGTTTATTTATAACAAAGAAAAGTCGACTAAAAAGAGAAATTATGGAATATAAGCAATACTTTCTGATTAATAACTCATAAGTAAAACACATACCACATGATGGTAAAAAACTCTAATGACTAAGCTACTTAATGGATAAATTATAGCCACTTACTGTATGGCATTGGGCACATCTTTGAACGAAGATCTTCTTTCCATTTTCAGCATTGCCAGCGGGGACACCCATTTTCTATTTCTGAAACAATCAACAGAAACGATCACAGTGTGTTCTTAAAGCAAGCAAAAACTATTTCATAAGATACTATTTTTAAGAAATTACTTATTACTAATAACTATCGTTAAAAGAATTTTTTATGTGAAAGTATGAAGAAAGTACTTCTCAATCTCAATAAACTTTCAAATTATATATAAAATTTCTGAATGCAATCTTAAATTATCACTAGATACGAATGTCGAATAGTACGGAATTGGGTCAGGATCAATGTCACGAGGGAGTTCCAAGCCAGTGGCAATGTCGTAATGGTATCATTACGTAAGTATGCGAAATCTACATTTACTATAAATTACAGCATTTCTATAGATATTGCAACACTTGGAGCATCTGAAAATTTTTGCCCAAATATGTTTCCCCAAGTTCTTCATAGAAAACTAGACAAATCTAGACTTTTAGGTTATTACGTCAAGGGCGTGAGAGAGCACAACTACTCCCCCAAAGAGCACATAACACTTTTAACAGGGTATCGTCAACTAATATCACTACATAACACTTATAAATTGCAATAAATTTCACTCACTTTACTAATTTGAGGAAAATTATCCAGAAATACTGGGAGTCGAGACGACCACTTTGGTTTCGATTTTTCGTCTGTCGCGCAATTACTACAACTCGTGTCGTGAGTCGTGCGTGGCGCGCGCTCTGTATTCAGCCAATCCCGTCACTGTACGGAGCACGACGTTTTCCGAAGAAACACGAATCAAAGCACGTCATCGGTTTTACGCGCGCAGAGCCCGCATGATTTTTAAAGGGGGAGTTTCATTGATGCGAATGTTTCGCCAAATTATAGAATAGATGAAACATGCCAAGTTTTTGCTGCCAAGTCATGTGTGTTCGCTCAAACAAATGACTCATAGTAACAAATGACAGTTGTTTTGAAATAATTATCTAGACTTCACGATTCGTCTAGTAAATATTTCTACATCGTACGTAAAACGAAGCGTCGGTGGCGCAGTGGATAAGGCGCGGACTTTCAATCTGAGGGTTTCGGGTTCGAATCCAGCCGTGTACCTATGAGTTGTTTTTCAATTCAAGTACATTATCCGATTGCTTAACGGTGAAGGAAAACATCGAAACCTTCACACGCCTGAGAAGAAATTCAAAGGTGTGTGTGAAGTCTACCAATTCGCACTGGGCCCGCAAGGTGGACTATCATGGCCCTTGCCCCATACACTCTCTGTAGGAGAGTAGGCCAGTGCCCCTGCAGTGGCGACGTATATAGGCTGTTGATGATGATAACGTGAAGTGTGCTTTTGTGTTTTAGATCGATGGTTCGTGGTTTTTGATAAAACTTTGAGTGGTAATCACGTGGTTTTAGTTTCTTGCCCCAGAATCAAAGATTATGTAATATACCTATACTATGTAATAAGAGACGTAACTCCATATAGCGAAAATAAACAACCTACTAAATATCAAACGGGGAAAAATCAACATCATGCCGCGGGCAGAAGCTAGTACATAATATAGGGACAATGGCGCCAACAATGCGCTAGCAGCGCCTTTGAGGCTTTCCCATGTTTGATACACTTTGTACTTGCACTTTGTCTTGAAATAATTTGGAACTAAGTTGCGTCACACTGCCGAGAATGACACGACAGAGTATTAGAGGACAGTAGAATAAACAGACACCCCATATAACCTTATAATGTAAGATGCCAACCAAATAAAAATGTATTAAAAGCGCCCTCTAGTTGCTATGTCCAGAATTAGAGCAAATCAGTCTTAGAGGAAGAGCAGGCTAGAGGGTCAAGCTTTGGTCCTTGTATACTCTCTGACGTGTGTGATGCATGACGGATTATACATTTAGATGACAGCACTATCTTATGTGGCGAAAATGTAAAAGAGTTGATTCAACTCCAGCCCGCACTTATACATGTACACTATTTAAAAAAATCAAGCAATAATTTAATGTATGTATGTATGTATAGAAAAATACTATAATTACATTTTTGCATTTATTTTAATTGTACAAAATCATTCTTTTTGTACTAAGTGACAGCGTTAAGTGACATTTTATTGACGCCATCTTTGTTTTCCACGTTGTTTCCACGTTAAATCTTACCTGTTTCGTGTTTTTTATATGTTTTTGTAGAAATAAAATAAACATTATCATCATTAAGCAAGGATTTTCCGAAGCTAGGCTAAGTTTCGGAAAATCCTTGCTTAATGATGCTTAGCATGAAATAATGTTTTAAAGTTAATGTGGAAAAAACTAACAGGTTGGCGCTGTCCTCCAAATCACAGCTCGAAATAAAACATGACACTGACACGTTATTATATGTATTTGGATCTCGACAGTTATTACCGCCTTTAAAAAAGGAAGAGGTTATATCCTCGACGCGTATCACGCGTATGTATACTATGTTGAAAATATGTTTTATATTATGTTGAATATATCGGTTGAGCGGTGAGCGCCTTTCGCGCTCGATAAACAGCACTGGCTGAGCGCCTCCGGGTGAAGCTGTAGTGGTCCCGACCAATATCAACAAGACCATTCGAAAATGTATAGGTACTGTTGAACGTTAGAGACACGAAAAATCTAGCAATTAAATGGGTTGAGAAGTGCAGCCAATAAGAAACAAAGCTATTTGTTTCCTCTGGGGCTGTGTAATTACAAGACCTAAGACCAACTTCATCAAATAATTTTGTTTAAAAAATTTACTGTAAACCATCATGTAATAAATACCGCGTGGGTCTCTCGGGTTTAGAATAGAACCACCCAATGTCATCTCATAGGGTTACGTAAAATACAATTATGGGAATACATTTGCAGAAGATGGGGAGCATCACTCACTGATACTACGAAAATCTTACTGCGATCACGAAAAAAGGTGCGTCAGCGTAGAGTTCTTATTATGAGGCGATCGCCAATCCGCCTGTCAAGATGAGGGAGTTTAGTGTTCAACAGTGGACTTACGCAGCCAATATCGAACGATGTCTAAATATTATTACAAAGTTTGAAAGGTTGTACTTGTGACTGTACACGAAATTGGTTGAATCAATTTTGATGATGTTTAACATACAAATAAAATGTTCTGTGAGTAAACTGAGAAAAACGCTACAATTTTGTCACTCCCTTTTTAATTAGGCAGATCGAAAAGCCAGTCCTGCGCCAATCTTCGTGTATCTACAAAGGAATCAAGAAAAATGGATTATTCAAAAAGGGAAAGGCGGCGTAAACGGTAACCTAATCCTTTCCATTTGTTCGTTTTAATGAATAGAACGAGACAAAGTTACTCAGTGTAAGTATTATTAAGTCGAAAAGGAAGGATTCTTAGTAAATCTTATTAATAAAGGGGACTCTTTCCAGCTATTAATACTCGCTCAATGGATTTTCTCCGAATAAACTCTTACATTCCTGGAGTATCTGCGAGTACCTTATTACGTGTATAATAAATATGTAATAATGTATATGAAATGATCGGTCACTTCATGATGTGCCTATGTGCATGATGTATACCTAGACCTAAGCTAACTTATGATCCTAAGTTCATCAAAGTTATATGCCGCAATACTGACATTATATTATGTACTTGTAGTAATACTGAAACGCTGTATTCTAAGAGTTTTACATTTGATAATCGTTAGTGTTAGTTATGGTTATGTGAGGCTCTGGTTAAGAAAGAAAGAAAGAAAAAAATTATTTGCCAAGTACATAGTTTTTTACATGGTGTTTAGATAGTAATTTTTATATTGTTCGATGTACTTAACCTGTCCACAGGTGTGCAAATATTATGAACATATCTAATAAGGAATTTAATTGTTAAAAAATATTAGTTTACATCGCATGTCAATTAGTAGCTAAGCTAAGCTTTTCCTTTTAGGGTTTCATCATCATAATCAACAGCCTATATACGTACCCACTGCAGGGGCTCAGGTCTACTTGTTATCCTTTAATACACACAAATAGATCATGTTATGTATTTTATATGTATACTGTTAAAAAACTCGCCCTTATTTCAATTTAAAGATCTCAAGATTCCTCAAGATAAGAAATTTAATTATAACCGAGTCCCAAACGTTTTTCTTTGCGAATACTTTATCTAAGGGCCAGGAATTTGAATAAATTGTTGCAGACGCAGCTATTAAGAGGTTTTACTTGGGGTTTACGATCTGGATCTCCTGATAATGGCCGGCAGTAAATTCACTTTCGCTTTCTGTTTAATCTTAGCCATCCCCTTATTCCCTTTGGATAATTGTTTCTAGAACTTTGTATGCTGCAAGCACGTAGCTAGAATCATAATAGAGGTGCGGTTGGGGAAATACTTTAAAACATTTGCTTAGAGCTTTTTCAGACGATACTTCATTTTTTGTGACAGGAAAGTTTGAAAGCCTATTTCTAATTTCACTTTCTATACCAGGATTACTAAATAAGTATATAATTTTTAAAGTTAAGTTATGAAGGCAAACGAACATAATAAGAAAGAAAGAAAAAATCAATGTTAAAAATAGGTATGTAATCGAATCGATCAATAAGATTAAATTATCAAAAGGCCAAAATCAAGTGCAATAATATTGTCAAAAGTAACTTTATATATAATAAAATTGGATTAAGTATACTTAGCCAATACTTGTAAAAATATGTTTATAAATAAAGAAATAAACCCAAAATATATAAAAGTATGAAATAATGCAGTTGACAATCATCATAATTAGCTACATTGGGTCTGTTTTGGGCAGATAGTTATAAATATATAAAGAATTAATTTTGTCGCCCTTTCTGCACAATAAGCTTTTTGAAAAGAAAAATAACATATAAATATTATGAATGTTAATCAATTTCTTTTTAAATAGTGGAGCGTTTGAGACTGCTTTGATGAACAATTTCATCGAATGACTTCAAATTTATCTATTCTATACCGAGTAAGCGTCTGTTCTCATGTAAGTTTTACTTTCAGGGAGTCGGCACTCTGCTTAGACTTGTAAATTTGTGAGTGTCTCATGGCTTATGCGGATATCACCTGCTTGAATAATTTCAGCAGTAATCTGAGCCCGCTAAGAACACAGTTTTTTACTTTTAAATTGACAAAGACATATATATACCTTGGTGAGCAGAACTCTTAATTTTGTTTTGTAACGCTATGTTTAACAAATTTTTAACCAACTTATATTAAGAAGGAGGTCCGGTAATGCTCATAAATATATTATCTGTGCTATGCAATGGATTTTTGGAGTAATCCTTCGGAAATACTTTGCAGTGTCGAAAACATTTTTACTCTCTATGTACAATATCATCCAAATTAGTATGCGTCTTAACTTTGACATAATATTATTTGTAGGGTATACGTTTTTTATATAAGGCGCATACTCTTAATCTGAGGATTCCGGGTTTGAATCCAGACGTGTACCTATGAGTTGTTTCCAATTAAGTACATTATCCGATTGCTTAACGGTGAAGGAAAACATCGTGAGGAAATCTGCATGTCTTGAACAGACATGTGAAGTCCGCCGATCCGCACTGGGACTACGGACAATACACTCTCTGTATGGGGGTAGGCCTGAGCCCTTGCAGTGGGGACGTATATTGGCTGTTGATGATGATGATACGTTTATTTTATTCTTATAGATGACCAATCAGCTTATAGCTAATTGTTATATTAATAAAATAATTATTCAACCTTCATAATGGTAGTACTCCATGCTTTTCACATCTATGAACAAGCTGTGAGTTATGAGGCGTGTGGTCCGGCTTATTAAGCAGCATGTACGATCACCAATCCGTCTTTTTAGTGGGATATTAGTAGCAAATTCCCACACAGAAAGCGCGTTGTGTCAATTTATGAGGGAGACCCATGTCCAACACTGGACTTATACACCTGACGATGAAATATATCCCTGTTTCTGTGGATGGGATTCGATATTCCTCATGCACGTATTGTGAGTCGCCTAATGTTGGAAATAGGAATATAATATTACTTTGGTAGAAATTATAACGTGAGTTTTGTGTTGTGTGTGTGTGTGTGCGCGCGCGCGTTATTGGTTGTTCGCTACGACGTCAAGACCGGGCAAACAAACAAACAAACACACAAATCTGAGATTCAAATAGAACAAATAGTTCCCGTGGGATAATATTTGAAGTCCATCACAACCCAAGTTGCGAGCAGAAATACTAGTGTAGGAATAAAAGCGTAATGCTACTTTTTTCTGATTTGTGGCACTGGGACACATACAGGCGTTCGGTGAAATCAAAACATAGTAAGTTATAAAGAAAAGGTCCTCCATAAACATAGTTTGTGAAAAAATAGCCTTCCCTGGAGATAAGGCTGGCTGCCATGGAACCTCTATTGGAGTGCTTGCCAATGTTTCCATACTCATGAATAAACAATGTATGACGTCCCCAGCGAGCGTCCTCCTATACTTTGTTTTGTTTCTGTAGTGCCACTGATTTACTTTATCCATCAGTAAGTAGCAGGAGAAAGTATTACTACTTATTTATAATGGCTCTGTATTCTTTAAGCATAATTATGTATCTTTACTTCATAATTTAAGTGGTCTCACTATTCCTTAATGCACATATAAAAAATTGGTGCCGATATTTGAAATTACATGTTCATCCATCATGTAACCTCTAAGTATATACTTTTTATATTTGTTTAGTTCATCATCATCAGCCACGAAACTTCCACTGCTGGACATAGGTCTTCTCCATGATATGCCACATCAACCGATCCCGAGCCACTTGCATCCAGTGACTACCCGCGACCTTAACTAGGTCGTCGGTCCATCTAGTAAGGGGACGGCCCGGTAAACGTTTCCCGGTACGTGGTAGCCGCTCGAGAACTTTTACTTCCCATTGGTTGTTCGTACTTCGAGCGACGTGGCCTGCCCATTGCTACTTCAGCTCACTGACTCGTCAAGTTATGTCGGTGGCCCTAGTTCGTCTACGAATAGATTTATTTAGTTTAAAACCTGTGTCAATGAAAGAGACTATAGCCTGAGTTACAGGTTCGGCCTAGTTTAGATATTAGTTTTCACATTATACCTAAACTACCTGTCTATTATATTAAGTCTAACTTAATATGTATTTAACTTATAATATAATTAATTTAATTACAACATAAATTGAATACGCACTAGAAAGGAAACAAATTATATTTTTTTGGGAAACGTACGTCGCCTGCTGACGTGCACACTATGAAGAGAGTTGCCATTATCATTACGCCTGGCAGGCTGATAAGCGATCGCAGTAAGATGCCTTACTTGCTTTTTACGTCACCCGCGGGAAGAGAGGGACGGGGTGGTCCTATTCTAAAGGCAAGACCACACGGCTAGGTTACGTTAACCCACGGTAACCTAAACTAATAAACCAATTCATTTCCTAGATTGATTTCCTAGGGAAAAAAAATGTAGAAATGAACAAGATTAATAAAACATCTTTACTAGAAGAAAGAAAACAAACGAATGTCTGATGCGTATAAAATTAATTTGTATAATACTCGTAATAATCATTTCAGCACTCAAATTTGAACGCAAAGTAAATCCGTCTAAAGCCTACAGTCTAGTCTTTTTCTAGATGAAACTCTACTTGCAAATCAATGGGACACCCTAAAACACAGACTATGAAATAAAACGTGAATGCGGATTGGGATTCCGTTTTATCAGCCGGATCCACGTCCGCCTACGTCATCGTATATCAAAAAGTAATACGAATTTACTGCCAATATCGACATTTTATAGACAATCCCTTTACAGCCCGAGACATAGAAACTGCAAGTACGCCATATCTCGTATGATAATGTAGATATTCGCTATTACATAAAAATCTCCGCGGCCATCATTATCCATAAAGGTATCATGACTGTTCTTCGTTTATCTTTTTTATTCAGTAGGGGATTTTATTTGGCATTTTCTGAAGGCGTAGTAGTTTAAATAGATTGCACTTGATAGAGTTGTCTATATGAGTGAGTCGACGGCGAATAGATACAGTTTGAAACTAGATAAAATAAAGTTTTCAATCGATATTTTATAGACAATTTCAAATTCTTTGTACGGCACAGACTAATATATGTTGTACGGTTCCGAAGTCAACAAAGTTTCACCTTGTCTATCCGTCTGTCCGTCCCTATCTTAGCTTAGAGACTATTCGTACAACAAAGCTGCGATGTAGCATGGTATATATATATTATTCACACAATTAAATGGTAAAATAAAATCTCGGAGAAAAAATAATTTCCCGTACCCCCCACGTAAAGTAGGGATGAATTATATATTTCTCGTCTATCCCTTGGTGTGGGGAGTCGTTGGATAAGTCGTTCAAAAATATTGAGGGTGTAAGAATACCATTTTTAATTCAGAGATTAGTTTGAAAAATGTTAGGTAAGCTTTAAAGTGCTTTTATTAGGGTCAGGTGTCTCGACAACCTAAACCATTGTTTTTGGAAATGTGGAAAAATACTCGGTAAAAGGAATAGGATAAATATCACAGCTAATTGGGATTTAATAGTTAAGAAATATTAGTCAACCTTTAAAATTTGCTTGCCAAATGTGGAATGAGATGCCAAATGAAATTTTTTTAAACCATAAAACCAAAAATTCTTGAAACGTCAGGCCGGTTTTATATGAATTTATTTAAACTCTATTTTATGGCAGAATACTGAGTTTATATAGCAGTAAGTATACTGATTATACATATTTAAAGGTACGAGTATACATTCTCATTTTAAAACAAAATTAATTTTCGTTTCACGTTAGCGCTTATGTAAAACAAGGTGCTATTTGCTTTACACAAATTTCAAGAGATCTTCAGACGGAATTTGTCCAATGCTGATCTATAAACTTTACCTTCCATCAGTAAATAAAGTTTAAACTCCGTGGAGGGTACTTCGTCAACTCCATCAACATAATCTTGTTGTTTCCCTTGATCTACGGCCCCAATCTCATACATCCGTGTCACAAAGCAGCCCGTTAGCTTCCAAGGATCACTGCAGGATAAATTGGTCCATACTTCTAAGGGTCCATGAAAGTGCCTTCACAATCTGCGCCGTGGACTTTAATCTATTGTTGTCATAACTCAAGCCGGGTCCACTCCCTCAACTCTCCTTAATGTTATCTACTTTGATCCTATCTCTTAAATCTGGACCTCGCTCAAATGTTGCTACTTACTTGTAGTTAGTGAATAGTTGAACTTTGGGGCTGACGAAGATTCTATGACTGAATGTAGATACAACTTTGATAATGAGTAATTAACTACTCGGTGACTTGATGATACGGATTTGAGTCTTTTCAAAAATTCTCTCAAGCTGTAATGTAGTCTTCAATAGCACATATTTGTTCAAAGTACTATTTATTATGTAACCGTTACGAAGCTAATGTATTGGATGAGGCGTTTTGAAAAAACTGTGACTATTTTCCTATCGTCATGAAGTTATTTTAGAGTACATTTTTTCTAACTTAGCTATTTCGATTTGTATGCAAATTTTATAACGCTGAAAAGCCACAGTATGACTGAAACATTGTTTTAAAATTGCGTACAAATATCAAATCAATAAAACTAACAAATAAATATGTACATGGTACCTTGAAGTTAATGTGAATTTTTTTCGTGACTACAAAACAATTAGATAAGTTCCGGCATTCATTTCCCACCAAATTCCTTTCAGATCCCGACATCTAAAACTAATTACAGTTCAATTTTGCCCAACAGGAGGAATTCACGACGTAGGGGTAAATCCGACAATTCTTTAAGCTGAAGCAATCACGAAAAAGCGAGCGAGTCTCTAAAGCCTTGGGCGTGTACCGATGCCATTACAGCTATATCACTGACAGCAGTTAGTGTCTGCAGCTCAACAACAAATTGTTGAAACGGTATTACTATTTTATTACTCGCTATTTCTCAGAGAAATCTTGAGATTTTTGTAGCCGTGGATGTCCTGAGCAAGTTTATAGCGACAGCTTTGCAAAAACAAAACTGCAGAGTATGTTGTTTGCTGATTCACCTTTTTTAGATTGGTAATTGTTGTATCTAAATAACTTTGGGGTATGGATTTAACTTTAATTTACGGCGCATGCCAGACGTAATGTAGCAAAATAGTCTTCCTGATGTTTTTCTTCAGGTTCTTTATTTTTGATTATACAATCATGGTTGTGTGTGTGTGTGTTTTATAGTAAATAAACAAGAATATTTTATGTTTTCTGAGTTACATTTTTTTCTTTGGCTTTTACTTATACCCAGTTTTGAATGTCAAATGATGTAAAAACCACAGATAATTTCGACTAAACCTCGATTGCTTCAAAGTAATTGAAACAAACAAATCAATTTCAATTCATGTATGTAATACTATATTTGTAAAAATAGGGCAAATTTGTTTTTGCGGTTTTAGGAGTTTGATTGCAAACACAATTAAAATTCATTAGAAAGACTAATTCAATTGCGCTTGCCGTGGCAATTTCGTACATTCAGCAATATTTCATTGAGATCACAAGGCGAGCCAAAGTACAAAGTGAAGAAGGCTCGTTGCTTCCGTAGAATTCATTTTGCACAGGAAATAAGGACTTGGAATGTGGACAAAGCCCTCTCGAGTTGTCGTTTGCACTGAGTGAGTACAATAAAAACCTCACAAACAACCGTGAATGTATTTTTAAAGAGATGCGATTCGACTCTTTCGTTGGAAACATTCTACTCGTAAGCTAGCTATACAGTTAGCTGTTATTTTGTTGTGACATTCAAATAGATAATTTTGTTTAAATTAATCTGCAAAATACGAATACAAAATGACATTTATTCTTTTTTACATTGAAAACAAAACAGTCTAAATTTGAGTTCATTGATAATTTTTAAGCAATTGGCGTTTCTTTTAGGCTATTTCAATTGATATTGTAATAATAATTAAATGTCATAATAACATTATCATTTGATTATCCTCCAACTGCCATTTTCTTGTAGAAATCAGGTGAAATTTTTTATAAAAATGTCTAGAATTAGAACGTAGTCAATAAATGTTGAATAATTTGGTATACTAATATTCTTTCATATGACGAAATGATATTGCACGGAATTAAGACTCAAAACTAGAGGTATAAAGCAATCTTTAGAAACCAACTACTTGTAATAACAACTACACACATCAAGCTTTTAACACTAAGCGAGTTAGCGCTGCTTTCAACGTAGATATCGTTGCACATGTCAGTATTGCAAACTGAACAAGATTTGTATCTGGTGTCTAAAACAGGAACACTGACGTCACAGGACGAGCTGCAGTCCCTGATCACGATCAAACTGGAGTCTGAAATTAAAGGAAGTTGCATGTAAGGTTAAATATTGAAGCAGTAAGTCAAAAAAGTCAGTTCGCTGCATTAGTGTCACTGGATCAAAGAGCCTGCCCGTGGGCCCATTATAAGTGCAAAATGATATAGTGTGGGACACTAATGCTTTCTTTCTTCAAACTATAGAACGCATTTTCAACCAATGCCAATCAATCAAAGTTACCTGCACTTCTGTAGGTCTTCGTTACACAAACGTCATGTCCCGGACGACAATATTTGACTGTCGTTTTTCTGTTTGGACTCCAACAAGTAACATCACTGGCTGTACTGCAAGCGTAGCAAACTTTTGAATACTTCATTGACATAAATGGGGCTTTGGATATTTGTACAATACCAGATCCCAATGCAGGTTCAATAAGTTGATCTTCAATACCAGGTTTTATTGATTTACGGCCATTTCTTTCTGGAATACCTATTATTTCAGCCTTGTTAGCTGTAAGGTTTTTTAATCTATCTGCTTTCACAATATTATCACGAGAGTACGATTGTGAAGATTTTTCTGTATTATGATCGTAAGAATTGCCTTTGTCAATTTTGTCCAAAGGCTCGTGTAGGTCATTTGTGCTGTCAGAATTAAGTTTGTCCATTTCATGACTACCGACACTCATAAGACTCACACTCATCAGATTGTCTGGGATTTCATTGTTTTGAGCGTTGCTTGCATAATCATTTTTACTGTTACTGACAATACCAAGGTTATTTCGACGGGATGTGAAATCAGTAATTTGATACTGAGGATTTGGCACGTTGCTACGATATTTAATGCTTTCGTATCGATTAATTTGGCTGTTCAAATCGTTCGGACTTTCCTGTCGCAGATAATCTGGAGTATCATTAGTCAAAAATCGTCTTTGAGTTTCTACAGAAATCAAAGGTGACGCTGCGGATAGGAGCGTTCTTTCTGAAGTGTTTATATCCGTGATAATTGGATTCTCTTTAGGATTATATTCTTTGTTAAGCTCTTTCATTTCTTCCTGTTGAAGATTGATGAGCGGCGCATCATTACCCATAAATCGTCTCGAGTATTCTACATTTGTAGGTGTGGGTTCATTTGGGTGGCTAGGTGGTTTAGGTGTCGTAGCTTTAGTTGAGGATAGTAGTGTTTTTTCTGAATCATTAATATCCACGACATTGTTGTATCGGTTGCAATTCAATAACTTATTTATATTGTTGTCGGGTGCATCATTATTCCTAAATACATTATTGTTAAGATGTAACTGATGCTGATATTCTGGAGAGACATGTTTAGGCGTAGATGATACAAAAAAATCGGCATTAAGGTATGCATTTCTTTGCCAGTTATTGTAAAGACTTTTTTCGGCAAACTGTGGCCATAGTTGTGAGGGAATTCCTTGATTTATATTTTCCTGTTCATTAAAATCGTTTTGATGACCTGAAACTAAATAAATACGCAAATCATCAAGCATCAAAAGCTTTAGGGCTTTTGTTATAATGGGTTTATAATCTACAAATATTTTTTTTGGTGAAATTCAACCTTAAAAGTAGTTACGGGTTTTTAATAAATCGGCCAAGTGCGAGTCGGAGTCGAACACCAAGGGCTTCTGAATATGAATAATAAACATACTGAAAATTTAAAAAAAATAAGTAAGGTATTTAGCACCGAATTTTAACTTTCTAATTGAACAAATGGTATCCCAAACATCCGTTTATATTTATCCATAATATATCGGTTTTGTACGTATCGTTGCCAATCGATATTTTAAAGTGTATATTTCTATATATGTTTAACAATTTATTTTATTTATAGGATTTACTTGAAACTTATACAACACATATACTTAAAAAAACTATACAACCAAAATCACGCGCCACCTGAAATTTTTAGAAGGCTATTTATGTCAGAAAATACATAATATGTAAGTTGGGAAAGACAATCTGTATGTAACTATTAAAATAGACTCAATATAATGTTGATATATGAGTAAAAAAAACATTAAATCAACTATCATTATCATTAATATAAAACAACATACCTGACGATGTAAGCAAGCACAATAAAATTAGGACGAACATCTCGACCAAGTGAGACTTCATGACAGAAGCAATCCCTGCGACTAAATGCGGAAGCAAAATCTAGTAAAACCAGTAAACTGAAAACCAGGAAGTACGTACACGTAAGGATAGGAGTACATCGAGATGTCATTTTATCGCTGAGAGCAGTAAACCAATATCAATGCATTGTCGATACGCTCTCGATGGAGAGATATGCCTCGAACACAATGGTCGCGTTCCGCAAAATGCTTTCTATTGTTTCCGAAATGACTTCTCGAAAAATCTTTTGCCATTTTTGCTTAGCATAAAAATTGAAGACCACTCGCGATTGAAAATTGAAACATTTCGTTACAGGTAGGCCGAACGACTGAGCGGCATAAATTGAAATTTAAAGCTATATTTTCAGGTTATAATCGTCTTGGAAACATTAATAGTAAATTCTGCTGATCATCTTCTGAATATTTTTCACTTAGTTGTCTTTTACGAAACCCATGGATGTATGGAGTGCACTGGTCTTATCTTAAGAAAACAAAATGGCTTTTTGTCGAATCCATAAATTTTAAATGTGTGTGTCTGTTAACTTACTTATAAATTCGTCTTACCACGTTTACAACAATGGAAATCAATATTGTATTCTGTGAGTGTACATCAGCACAGAGTAAGTACTATAATAAATAAGCGAGAGAAGACAAATTAATGCTAATTAGTCTTAACTTTTGTTTTCTTCTCCAGGATCTTATTAGTAGCAGCTTGTATTTCTCCAGGAAAATACCTTTCAAACCTGTAGTTTTCGACGGGGACGGGTTTTCAATTTTGCTAGAGGCGGGTGTGCCAAGAAATTTGTTAGGAATGGAGATGGGCGACACTGGATTCTTTCAGGCGTGTTTCAGACGTAAAACTTTAGAAACCTGACGCGTTGAATTGAATTTATTTGAAGAATTTGTGGCTTGTTTGGAAACCTTCCAATGTGACGTCATTTGAGACAAAACCAAAGTAAAGGTAGGAATTTTAACATATTTGTTGGCAGCCTTGGTTGGCAGTCATTGAGTACGAATAACCATGCTTATTATTCTTATAGGTTTTTATCAAATTTAAATTAAATTTGTCTCTACCTCAACCAACACAGACAATAAATCAAAGAGGGAGTGAAATATTCTACCACGACAGGACGTATTTATTTTTAGTTACTTAATTCCTTAATACTAAATGTATACTGGTAAATAATTCCATGCTTCTACCGAATAACTA
This sequence comes from Carcina quercana, assembly GCA_910589575.2. NCBI lineage: Eukaryota > Metazoa > Arthropoda > Insecta > Lepidoptera > Depressariidae > Carcina > Carcina quercana. Next base: position 7,177,038 of record OU342442.1, read on the forward strand.
TGATAACAAATTTTAAATGTTTCTTTACGGAATGTTACCGAGAGGTAGCCCCAAGCGTACATTTCTATGATTCCAATTAATTTGTCGTTTTTTCAAATCTAGTAAGAAAAACTATCTCTAACAAAATCGAGTAAACATTTTCGCTATTACATAAAAGTCCGACTAAGAATTTGTACTAGTTGAAACAACGAGATCGCGGAAAAAAGCGAATGCTGAAAGTTAATGCGCGGGAAAACGATTAAGCGAAAATAGTCTAATAAATTCGCGGCAGCTTGTCCTTTTAAAGTTTCGTGAACAAAAGTTAGATAAGCATTTGTTGAAAAGATCCAGACAGTGCAAATTGATTTCCTACTCCTTGTAAACGAATAATTTGGTAACGCTAAATAAACACTCTGGTTTCTTTATCGAAAATAATTAACACTTTTTCATAACTATCGATGTGTTGGTCGGTGTTCTTCATACTTTGGTACCGATTATTTATTGAATGATATTATAGAGAATTTCAAGTTAGCAGTCGTTGCACCACTATTGTTATACTGGATATATGTACTATCATGGAACCTGGCAATTGAACTAATGTGAACTAACTTATAGGTCCTGACAAAGGATTGATTTTATTTGCGTGTGATAGAGGAAATATTGAAACTGATTAAAAGTCGGTCTATAAATTTGTTTACCGAAAGTTGTGAATAAGCAAATTCAACGATTTCTGCGTGTATTAAGACATCCCCTCATCTCTATTCAAGAACAATAAAGCGTTCTGTTGACGTAGAACTGGTATCACTGGCGACGGTACAAGTTAACTGGTTCACCAAATCTATTGTAGTATTCGTCTGACGGGTTTATTGTTCTGGATTTTCATGTCTCGGATTCAATGGGATGTCCCCGCCAGCTGGTCGTCGGGTTTCAATTTGCATGAAATATCGAACTCGAACAGAATATCCTTCGCAAATTGAACAATACATTCTTTTTGTACAGTTATTTGTCACCTCATACAAACATTCTTCATAACTATCAGGCTGATACGAATATTACGTGATTTGTTCGAAATACGACCAAATACAGAACCATGGAAAAAATACAGCATATAATGGAGGAAGAACTGAGGATTTACTCGTACTAAGGCACTGGATGTGCCGTAATACCGTGACTACAGCAGCTACCCGCTTGTTTGATACATTTGTATTGTTTATAGTAGGTTATTTATATAAAAGCTTAGCCTGTCATCCATTTGACATTTAATTGCATACGAAAATATAGTAAGCTGTACTAACATTTGTGGATTTTATGTTTTAAAATAAATTACAAACAGCACAAAAGGAAGGAATAATTGGGATATTATTGAAACTTTGCCCTGGGGCCATCACGGCGGATATCGTTATGGAAAAGTTTTGTTTCTATTACTCGAACCAAACAGACATGCTATTATTTTAGTACAATTGGTTCTAACCAATTTCTAGATACCCATTTCTATTTCTCTAAACTTACATTACCCTAGATGTCAGTATGCTATGCTTGCGAGCGTAAACAATACGTTTCCGTACTTTTTATCGAAAATGGCCTTTCTCATAGAATGCTACTCTTTTCCACTCTGTCCTATCCTAAACAAACTCTTATTAGACAGAGTAAAACAAAGAGGTAGTCGCAAACAGTCGTGCATCTTCCCGCACAGTAAAGATACCATGAAGAGGCTCCTATATGCTTTAGCACGCATTCAATTTAATATTAATTCTAACGCACTCGCGCTGGGGTGGGATATATCTGTTATAGGGAATCGTTCAACAACTACGTATTTAATTGGTACCTGTGAAGAAATTAATGTTTATACGTTTCGATTTTATTGCATGGAGATTTACCAGTTAATATTAGTTAGAGGTCACGTATAGGTTATTTAATTTAACCAATCACGAGGAAATAAGGGGCCGTCCATATATTACGTCATTCTAAATTAGGGGGGGGGGGAGTGGTTGGTCTGCGGATGACGGTAAATGATAGATGGGGGGGGGAGGGTGTTTCGAAATTGACGTCATTCTTATTTATTTATTTATAGTTTATTTTTCACGTACAAAAAGATTATTTCTAAAAAGAAATTTCTTCCAGCACACCTAGTAAAATACTAGCTGCCCGCCCCGGCTTCGCCCGTGGTACTTACATGTATTATACATATAAACCTTCTTTAAGAATCAGTCTATCTATTTAAAAAAAACGCATCAAAATCCGCTGCGTAGTTTTAAAGATCTAAGCATACATAGGGACAGACAGCGAAAGCGACTTTGTTTTATACTATGTATTGATAATAAACACAATACTTAAATAATAACTACAACATTACATAATTAATAAAAGTACTTATTAATAATATACTTATACTTAAATACATGTCTCATACTAAGGAAAGATAATGTTCTTGTGATATTTTGCAAGTATTTAATGGTATTAATTATTGAACTCATTATTTATTTATTTATTACAAGGTCAAGGCATGTCTACATTATTTTTTAAACTATAAATAACATCGTACCTATGAAAATAGTTTGTATGCGACACTGTGTTTATTAAACGAGTTATCCAAAGAAAAGTAAAAAATAAGTAGTTATATTATATCAATGATTATTGCCAAAGTAAAAGTAATAAAAGGTGATTCTATAACCAAGTGTTTTAATCATATAATACCATATTTTTCTCAAATCTGCAATGTTTTATTTTGTCAAACTAGTAATGACGTCAATTTTGGGAGAAGGGGGGGGGGGGGGCATTAAGAAATGACGATAGGATGATTATAGGGGGGGGGGGGGTCTAAAATCTGAAAAAATCGATGACGTAATTTATGGACGGCCCTAAGTTCATCGAATTGAAGGATATTTTACAACGAATTCCTAAATAAAAATGATAATTTATTTTAAAACAACTTCAATTTTATGAAATACGCGTTAAATGTTATGTTTACACGATGTTGAAAATATATTTAAGTGAAATAACTTAAAGATGTTTTGTTGAAGGATAGATTTAATGTCCAATTTAGTATATCCCATGTACACACGGCTACACATCAAGCTATACATTTCCTGTATACGCTGACCTCACATTGACTGAATTCCCGCACGGCGCTAGTTCAGCTTATACTGGATGTGTATAGCTTGACCTGTAGCCGAGCGTACTAGTTGTATTGATGGACATCATAATTGCATCACTTAATTTAATATTTGGCATTTAAATATTCCCCATATGTCAATTATTAAAATTACTAGATAGGTGGTGGTAGGTACATGTCGTAACGATTTATTTCTGAGTAATATTTGTATAGGTGTTAATATCAACTAGATGGCGCAACGACTAAAGGTTGAGATTTTGAATAAACTTGTTAGACAAAAAAAGAAGGCAATTGCTAGGAGTGAAGAATGCTTACGTTGTTGCTGAATGTTCGCTTATATCCCTTTGCACCTATTTGTTCCCAGAGCTGTAATGTTTTATGAGAATAGAGCCTCTAAATTTACTTGATATTTATTTTATACCATTGCTGTGTTAAGGTATACAATGGCTACTTGTTACTGAAATTGTTTCAGTTCTTCTATAGTAGCGCCATTATAGTAATTCATTATTGACTGTGTAGGAAGTTTTTTTTCTTACTTAGGCAATTAATTAATTTTATCGGTTCGGAAGACGAACAATTAAGCACAAGTATAAAAAAACTGCTGCACAAACAAATAAATGAGTATGCTCTCTTTTAAAAACAAACCTAAAAAATGGCTAGTCGAGGCTTTAACTATTCTCCATGAATAATTGAAAACTTTTATGTAAAAATTGTTTTTGATTGACACTTTTATATTGTACTAGCAGCCCGTCCCGGCTTCGCACGGGGTAGACAATTATTTATTTTTGGAAATTTGGATATAAAAAACTTTTTTTCACAAATATTTTTATTTATTAAAAAAATTTTATTTATTAATTATATATTAAAAAAAATTATTTCAGTGCCCCCTCCACCCCGCCCGCCGCGATGCCCGGCGCGCTTTTCAGACTGCATCGCAAACAACGGCCACGGCGCTATGGCGGTTTTGTTTACTGTTTGAATTTTTTAATTCGTAATATCTTTTGAATGGAAAGTCCAATTTAAATAATTTAAAAACTATTTTATAGGTAGTTAAATGGTCTTGACCATAAAATAATTTATTTGGATAAGGATTAATATAAACACATAAATAGCATGGTTTGAATTTAGTTAGCATTTTCATTAATGTTTAAAATGAAAAAAGTTGTTGTAGTGACATAACTACAATAGTTGGACATATGCTACCGCGGAGTTTTTTTTAGACATTATGATGTTCTTCAATATTGTTGTACATTATTTTGTTCTATCGCTAATAGTTTCGGCAGCGCATTCGACGAAAAACATTTTAAGACTCATTTTTCTACACCTTCGGTTACATTGTTCAAATTTTACCAAGGATCCCTAATTTTTTTCAAAATGAAATGTAGCCTATGTCAAATTGGAAGAATGTAGCATTCTATTGGTGAAAGAATTTTTTAAATCGGCCCAGTACTTTTTGAGCCTATTCATTACAAACATACAAAAATAGTTACAAATCTTTCCTCTTTATAATATTAGTGTAGATTCGGATTGAAATTTTTATTTATTCCTTTAAAAAAGTAAGATGTGTGTGCACTTGACCTCCGTCTCTCCTCATGGTGCGTGATGATAAGGTCGTTGGGCAATAAGCGTGCGCACCCAGAAGCCTCAAGCTAATGAGGCACTGGCTCTGCTACCTTTCACACCGGAACACAACAGTGCTATTGACATTGTTGTTTGACGGCAGACTTAGGTAAGATTGTGATATCTAGACAGGCGGATACAGAAAAGGCCGTACCATCAACCAAACCGGGTTCCAACTGGGATTCAAACCCGGGACCTCCGAATTGTTATTACACGCGTGTAGCCAATTTAAATTTGTTATATCAGACTACGAGATTTTACTGTTTTTTGTCGATGAACAAGCAAAACATTGTTCAAAAGTGTATTTCTACGGCAGCGACTGAGAAGTCATTTAGATTCCGAAAGGCGCGTCAGCAAAAACAAATTTTCCTTTACGTGGGCCCTCGAATATTTGCTTAAGGGAAAATGTGTGAGAGTCGTGATCATCGTAAGAATAACGGTGTTGGTGTTTTACAACGGGAAACATATACATGCTCTTAGCAAACGTCGAGGCGTCGAGCAACACCAGGTAACAACCAGGTAATGACGAGAAAAATTGAGGAAGGCGCTTGTAAGAGCTGAGTGAAGTTGATGTTATTTAAATTTATAATAACGAGGTGGTTTTACCTTGTTACTAGTTACACGTATTTTGTATTCAGAAGAAACATATTTTACGCCCTCATCTTAAATTTAACCATGATAGAGTTTCCTGGTAAGTTGTTGTTAAGAATAATAACCCTGAAGTGGGATTTCTGCAACAGTATTTTAAATAAGAAAAAGTTTTAAAACCTAGCCAAAACAGAATGTATATATATAAAAATATATATATATATATCTTAATATAGTAACATATTAAATATATATATATATATATATACTATGAATAAGAATTCATTATTCCGGATATGTGGTCGTCATTAACGTAGATATACTAAAATTTTGATAAAATGAGATTGAACACCTCATGCTCGACGAACGAGCTTTTAGTGGGAATTGCTATAGTAACCACTGGCAGGCGACTTGGTGATAACAGTGATACGAGTATGTTGGTGATAAAAAGACAGAAGCTGCCTGACATGATATTTTTACTGTTTTTAGTTTCCATGCATCATTCACGGGAAAACACACGTGTGGTGATACTCTGTCTTCCCCACTCTTTATTTAATAAGGTGTACGGAATCACGTTAATTTTGCGCTACACTCTTCTCACTCCTTATCTAAGCACGAGACTAGCTAAGCACCATTCGCATAATTATAGGTTGCTCTTAACAACCTACCTCTACCGAAGCAGAACATCGAAATCCCGACAAAAGCCGCGTCGCCGGCCGCCCGGCGTCACTCAATTTAATTGGACATGCGATCCCGACTTCACCAGTTCAGTGCCCATCAATTGCTTTGCCTAACGAAGCTCTTTTAAATTTGACTTTAAACGCTCAATCAATGGAATAAATGTTTAAATAATTCTTGTTTAAATAACATTCCAACGGGAGAGCTGTATTGGGAATAGCATGTAATAAAGTTAAATTTGGTCGTCTGTTAAATTAATTAAGGTTGTATCTATTTTAAAAAAAGCTTTCCGGTTGAGCTACTTTGTTACATTGGCATGTCAACGACAGTTTTACATCCCCGGGTCTGTTTGTTTCGCTGTATTTTATATCTATCTATATTTGAATATAAGTCTATTCCCACTCAGTATATAAATTGCAGAGTATATTAATATCCGCCATAATTTTTATATATATAAATATTATGTAAATACTGTAGCTGAATACCTATTACATTTCAAAAGTTACAGCCTTTTTAAATAGGACGGTCGACGGACGGCGGTGTTTGCTTTGGCACACAGGGTACGGAATCCTAAAAAGATGAGAAAGATAGATTTTGCAAGGTTGTTAGTAAACGTTGTAGTGAATGAGGATAGGGATAAGGGTGCGGACGATATATCCGACCTAATGAGAAGTAAACAGAACTACGGGATGTTTGCATGGGCTCTTATTGAGAGGCAGAAAAAATACTATTCGTAGAATGATAAAATCTAGTAATTTGATGGTATCTTGACTTTGCAATTGCAGACAGACAAGCCTTTTGGTGCAGAAGTATATTTTTTGAAGTCAGAATTCAGAATGAATGTTCTTCGGCCCGATTATCGGCCATGTTAGTGTAACGGAAACTTCCAGAACCTCCCACCAAAAGTCATGTTCAAGCGAGGGAAAACGCTTGCGTTACCATACGCTCATTGGTGGAGTTGTGTTGTCTACCAACTTTACAAATCGAGTTCTAGACACCATTGGTTAATATCGATATTAACGTCTACTGATTGACTAGACCAGGCCTACCAACCTTAAAAATCGATTTAAAAGCAAACTTTAACAGTGTGGCCATATAAAAATAATAAACGTCAAAAAGCAGTTATGACAACGAAAAAGATTAAATAAAGAACTAGTGTTGCTAACAGAGAAATTAAATCAAACAGATCATAAACAAGAAGATTAGAGCTATCCGTTGGCGCACCTATTACACTACGAAAACTATGCTATCGTTCAGAAATTCGCTTTAAATCAACGGTTGAAGTTATTCTTCGTTCAGAAATAGTTGTTGCTGAAAGTAGGTGCTGTCCTAGATCCGACATATACATTGCCATTATCTATCTAATAATACCTTTAAACGAGCAAGGAAGGGTTTTGGGAACGCGTGTTTTCGAGTTTACGCACGCAAAATATGGTCGCTAATTTCACACACTCGGGCATAAGCATTGTGGTCAAGCGGCCAAGGTGCAAGTTTGACATTCACAGGTGTCCGGGTTCGAATCCCACTCGGATACAAAGTTTTCACTTTTTTCTGTGACAGCAAATTTTATCTGTGTAACACAACATTCTTGAACACTAAAACAATTACGCGACGCTATTATAATATTTACTGGTTTCCAGATGACCTTCCTTCCATCCAACACATAAACACGACGAACTTTATTGAACGCATGAACAACGTATATAAGTCCTACGTGGCAGGTTTCAGGAGCAGATACTTTATGTGCACAACTTTAGAGCGTTGGTTGAGCAGACGGAAACTCGTAGACTGCAACTTGAATACTAGGTGCTGGTTGTAGTTACTTGTAACGCTGGCCCACTAAGATTTGCCTCACGTTGAGGGGAACATAAGACGAATGGAAAATTCTTCTTATTTAAAGTCAGCTAAACTATCAGCAGTTTACTTATAACGAGAAACATACTACTCGTAGTATTACAGATGTGAATGTGAGTTTGTTTGTTAGCACCTCAACGGCTCACCCCATCGATATGAAATTTGACAACCTTTTATTTCGATCCATCAAGCCTCTAGTCTCGTGGCTCCCGTGATAATATGTATATTTCTGAAGTCCATGCAGGTGAGGTCGCGAGCAACTAGTTATACATTAAAATATCAAATACTTCCAAAGAAATAATTATTTGTCATTCGTCCCATTCCACATTAATCAAGGAATGTGATATTTGCCGTAAACGTATAATATTATGGTTTAATCTAACAATGTCGCTGGGACAAGCCGTGAGATGTATAAATTGCTTCCATAGTTACAGCAAAATTGGACAAGAAACGAACTTAACCCTGTCTGCAGTAATTGATTAGATTGAGAGAACTGTAGAGCTTACAGGTCATCTATCAAACAGGCTCTGTGGAGCTTTTCGTTCAATGACTATTGCTTTTAAGTCTGACGTAGAGAAGAGACGGATAGTTGTAAAAAAATGTCGCATTGTGTCCCTCTTAATGTTCCCAAGATCCTGGTACTTGTTCAATGTAACAAAAATGCTGTTTCAAATCCATTAGGATATTTTGAAGCAGTTCGATAAATACAAGTCTACGATTTCTCTACTATCTCTGAATCACGCTGGGTTTTAGACTAAAGTGTTTCTGTTCTTTTGCGAAATTCGTCCAACTCACGCAAGTGAATGAATGTGGTAGTATATTGAAATAGGTTTTCAAGTTTCATTTATTTTATCACGATTCGAGTTCTCCAAATTTTTGGCCATATTTGATTCTTGAATTCGTATACACATAGCACAAATACATAAGGTACATACAATGTATAACATGTATTACAACCTAAAATCTTATTGATATGTCAAAATATTGAACAACGTCAATTCCTTATTTCGCCACAGATTTTACGCAGTATTATTTAGATCCAATGTTTAATCTGAGCCTATCTAAGCGCGTAGGCACAATTTTGTTGCTGTAAAAATTGTTTCGACTTCGCAAGCGAACCGGGAATTTCTCTCAGAGCCACGAGCTCCAATAATCACGTTCCAGATATAAAAACTCAAGAGAATTTTAATTTTAAGGCGAAGTTACCGAACCCCTCAGGTGTCAAGTTTTGTTTACTGTCTTTCCAGTGAACACCGAAAACTTTACAAAGCCTTGGAGCCAACAAATTATATTTATTTTTTATTTTTGCATCCGTTGTTTCGTCGCCTTTTAGACGCTTCCCTGATTTTTATAACAGCCTGATTGAAGTCATTACGAATATCCTTTTGTTTGAAATCTTATACCTTTAAACGAGCAATTCTTGTATATATATAATTCGGATCTCCGAAACGGCTCCAGCGATTTCGCTGAAATTTGGTACTTGGGAGTATTCGGGGGCGAAAAATCGATCTAGATTAGTGTCATGTCTGGGAAAACGCGCGTTTTTGAGTTTTCATGCGCTTTTTCTTTCGCATTATTCGACGCTAAATATGATGGGAAATTTCACGCTGTCAAACATAATCACTTTAGGCGAGTGGTTCACACGTGTCATTCCGTCCGAGATATCCGCGTTCAAATCCCGGTTGGAAAATTGATTTTATTTTTGTTTTTTGTGTGTTTAGGGGCAGAAATAAAGTTTTTGTTTGTTTTTAAAGAACTACGAGCAAAGCTCGGTCGCCCAGATATTAGAAACTAATGTTAGCAACATTAGTTTCATTCAATATATTGCCACAACGATACGAACGTCGTCACCTGCTTCCGGTTGGTGATCACCATAGGATCTCGGTGGTTATGCACGTCGACGCTCTCTCGACCAATTTAGAAATTATATATAATATTATGGGTCAGTTTTATTACAAACCTACATGACAGACGTTTTTGGTGTGCCAAAAAGTATCATTTCAAAAATCTGTTTTTATCACGTTTTCTTTCGGATCGCCTTCTAGTCCGCAAAAAACAACAATCAAGTGTCTTTTTTATTTAATGCCATCTAAGCCCTGTGCTACGAGCTTTAGAATAAGGTTATTTATATAAAAGCTTAGCCTGTCATCCATTTGACATTTAATTGCATACGAAAATATAGTAAGCTGTACTAACATTTGTGGATTTTATGTTTTAAAATAAATTACAAACAGCACAAAAGGAAGGAATAATTGGGATATTATTGAAACTTTGCCCTGGGGCCATCACGGCGGATATCGTTATGGAAAAGTTTTGTTTCTATTACTCGAACCAAACAGACATGCTATTATTTTAGTACAATTGGTTCTAACCAATTTCTAGATACCCATTTCTATTTCTCTAAACTTACATTACCCTAGATGTCAGTATGCTATGCTTGCGAGCGTAAACAATACGTTTCCGTACTTTTTATCGAAAATGGCCTTTCTCATAGAATGCTACTCTTTTCCACTCTGTCCTATCCTAAACAAACTCTTATTAGACAGAGTAAAACAAAGAGGTAGTCGCAAACAGTCGTGCATCTTCCCGCACAGTAAAGATACCATGAAGAGGCTCCTATATGCTTTAGCACGCATTCAATTTAATATTAATTCTAACGCACTCGCGCTGGGGTGGGATATATCTGTTATAGGGAATCGTTCAACAACTACGTATTTAATTGGTACCTGTGAAGAAATTAATGTTTATACGTTTCGATTTTATTGCATGGAGATTTACCAGTTAATATTAGTTAGAGGTCACGTATAGGTTATTTAATTTAACCAATCACGAGGAAATAAGGGGCCGTCCATATATTACGTCATTCTAAATTAGGGGGGGGGGGGAGTGGTTGGTCTGCGGATGACGGTAAATGATAGATGGGGGGGGAGGGTGTTTCGAAATTGACGTCATTCTTATTTATTTATTTATAGTTTATTTTTCACGTACAAAAAGATTATTTCTAAAAAGAAATTTCTTCCAGCACACCTAGTAAAATACTAGCTGCCCGCCCCGGCTTCGCCCGTGGTACTTACATGTATTATACATATAAACCTTCTTTAAGAATCAGTCTATCTATTTAAAAAAAACGCATCAAAATCCGCTGCGTAGTTTTAAAGATCTAAGCATACATAGGGACAGACAGCGAAAGCGACTTTGTTTTATACTATGTATTGATAATAAACACAATACTTAAATAATAACTACAACATTACATAATTAATAAAAGTACTTATTAATAATATACTTATACTTAAATACATGTCTCATACTAAGGAAAGATAATGTTCTTGTGATATTTTGCAAGTATTTAATGGTATTAATTATTGAACTCATTATTTATTTATTTATTACAAGGTCAAGGCATGTCTACATTATTTTTTAAACTATAAATAACATCGTACCTATGAAAATAGTTTGTATGCGACACTGTGTTTATTAAACGAGTTATCCAAAGAAAAGTAAAAAATAAGTAGTTATATTATATCAATGATTATTGCCAAAGTAAAAGTAATAAAAGGTGATTCTATAACCAAGTGTTTTAATCATATAATACCATATTTTTCTCAAATCTGCAATGTTTTATTTTGTCAAACTAGTAATGACGTCAATTTTGGGAGAAGGGGGGGGGGGGGGCATTAAGAAATGACGATAGGATGATTATAGGGGGGGGGGGGGGGTCTAAAATCTGAAAAAATCGATGACGTAATTTATGGACGGCCCTAAGTTCATCGAATTGAAGGATATTTTACAACGAATTCCTAAATAAAAATGATAATTTATTTTAAAACAACTTCAATTTTATGAAATACGCGTTAAATGTTATGTTTACACGATGTTGAAAATATATTTAAGTGAAATAACTTAAAGATGTTTTGTTGAAGGATAGATTTAATGTCCAATTTAGTATATCCCATGTACACACGGCTACACATCAAGCTATACATTTCCTGTATACGCTGACCTCACATTGACTGAATTCCCGCACGGCGCTAGTTCAGCTTATACTGGATGTGTATAGCTTGACCTGTAGCCGAGCGTACTAGTTGTATTGATGGACATCATAATTGCATCACTTAATTTAATATTTGGCATTTAAATATTCCCCATATGTCAATTATTAAAATTACTAGATAGGTGGTGGTAGGTACATGACGTAACGATTTATTTCTGAGTAATATTTGTATAGGTGTTAATATCAACTAGATGGCGCAACGACTAAAGGTTGAGATTTTGAATAAACTTGTTAGACAAAAAAAGAAGGCAATTGCTAGGAGTGAAGAATGCTTACGTTGTTGCTGAATGTTCGCTTATATCCCTTTGCACCTATTTGTTCCCAGAGCTGTAATGTTTTATGAGAATAGAGCCTCTAAATTTACTTGATATTTATTTTATACCATTGCTGTGTTAAGGTATACAATGGCTACTTGTTACTGAAATTGTTTCAGTTCTTCTATAGTAGCGCCATTATAGTAATTCATTATTGACTGTGTAGGAAGTTTTTTTTCTTACTTAGGCAATTAATTAATTTTATCGGTTCGGAAGACGAACAATTAAGCACAAGTATAAAAAAACTGCTGCACAAACAAATAAATGAGTATGCTCTCTTTTAAAAACAAACCTAAAAAATGGCTAGTCGAGGCTTTAACTATTCTCCATGAATAATTGAAAACTTTTATGTAAAAATTGTTTTTGATTGACACTTTTATATTGTACTAGCAGCCCGTCCCGGCTTCGCACGGGGTAGACAATTATTTATTTTTGGAAATTTGGATATAAAAAACTTTTTTTCACAAATATTTTTATTTATTAAAAAAATTTTATTTATTAATTATATATTAAAAAAAATTATTTCAGTGCCCCCTCCACCCCGCCCGCCGCGATGCCCGGCGCGCTTTTCAGACTGCATCGCAAACAACGGCCACGGCGCTATGGCGGTTTTGTTTACTGTTTGAATTTTTTAATTCGTAATATCTTTTGAATGGAAAGTCCAATTTAAATAATTTAAAAACTATTTTATAGGTAGTTAAATGGTCTTGACCATAAAATAATTTATTTGGATAAGGATTAATATAAACACATAAATAGCATGGTTTGAATTTAGTTAGCATTTTCATTAATGTTTAAAATGAAAAAAGTTGTTGTAGTGACATAACTACAATATTTGGACATATGCTACCGCGGAGTTTTTTTTAGACATTATGATGTTCTTCAATATTGTTGTACATTATTTTGTTCTATCGCTAATAGTTTCGGCAGCGCATTCGACGAAAAACATTTTAAGACTCATTTTTCTACACCTTCGGTTACATTGTTCAAATTTTACCAAGGATCCCTAATTTTTTTCAAAATGAAATGTAGCCTATGTCAAATTGGAAGAATGTAGCATTCTATTGGTGAAAGAATTTTTTAAATCGGCCCAGTACTTTTTGAGCCTATTCATTACAAACATACAAAAATAGTTACAAATCTTTCCTCTTTATAATATTAGTGTAGATTCGGATTGAAATTTTTATTTATTCCTTTAAAAAAGTAAGATGTGTGTGCACTTGACCTCCGTCTCTCCTCATGGTGCGTGATGATAAGGTCGTTGGGCAATAAGCGTGCGCACCCAGAAGCCTCAAGCTAATGAGGCACTGGCTCTGCTACCTTTCACACCGGAACACAACAGTGCTATTGACATTGTTGTTTGACGGCAGACTTAGGTAAGATTGTGATATCTAGACAGGCGGATACAGAAAAGGCCGTACCATCAACCAAACCGGGTTCCAACTGGGATTCAAACCCGGGACCTCCGAATTGTTATTACACGCGTGTAGCCAATTTAAATTTGTTATATCAGACTACGAGATTTTACTGTTTTTTGTCGATGAACAAGCAAAACATTGTTCAAAAGTGTATTTCTACGGCAGCGACTGAGAAGTCATTTAGATTCCGAAAGGCGCGTCAGCAAAAACAAATTTTCCTTTACGTGGGCCCTCGAATATTTGCTTAAGGGAAAATGTGTGAGAGTCGTGATCATCGTAAGAATAACGGTGTTGGTGTTTTACAACGGGAAACATATACATGCTCTTAGCAAACGTCGAGGCGTCGAGCAACACCAGGTAACAACCAGGTAATGACGAGAAAAATTGAGGAAGGCGCTTGTAAGAGCTGAGTGAAGTTGATGTTATTTAAATTTATAATAACGAGGTGGTTTTACCTTGTTACTAGTTACACGTATTTTGTATTCAGAAGAAACATATTTTACGCCCTCATCTTAAATTTAACCATGATAGAGTTTCCTGGTAAGTTGTTGTTAAGAATAATAACCCTGAAGTGGGATTTCTGCAACAGTATTTTAAATAAGAAAAAGTTTTAAAACCTAGCCAAAACAGAATGTATATATATAAAAATATATATATATATATATCTTAATATAGTAACATAGTATATATATATATATATATATATATATATATATATACTATGAATAAGAATTCATTATTCCGGATATGTGGTCGTCATTAACGTAGATATACTAAAATTTTGATAAAATGAGATTGAACACCTCATGCTCGACGAACGAGCTTTTAGTGGGAATTGCTATAGTAACCACTGGCAGGCGACTTGGTGATAACAGTGATACGAGTATGTTGGTGATAAAAAGACAGAAGCTGCCTGACATGATATTTTTACTGTTTTTAGTTTCCATGCATCATTCACGGGAAAACACACGTGTGGTGATACTCTGTCTTCCCCACTCTTTATTTAATAAGGTGTACGGAATCACGTTAATTTTGCGCTACACTCTTCTCACTCCTTATCTAAGCACGAGACTAGCTAAGCACCATTCGCATAATTATAGGTTGCTCTTAACAACCTACCTCTACCGAAGCAGAACATCGAAATCCCGACAAAAGCCGCGTCGCCGGCCGCCCGGCGTCACTCAATTTAATTGGACATGCGATCCCGACTTCACCAGTTCAGTGCCCATCAATTGCTTTGCCTAACGAAGCTCTTTTAAATTTGACTTTAAACGCTCAATCAATGGAATAAATGTTTAAATAATTCTTGTTTAAATAACATTCCAACGGGAGAGCTGTATTGGGAATAGCATGTAATAAAGTTAAATTTGGTCGTCTGTTAAATTAATTAAGGTTGTATCTATTTTAAAAAAAGCTTTCCGGTTGAGCTACTTTGTTACATTGGCATGTCAACGACAGTTTTACATCCCCGGGTCTGTTTGTTTCGCTGTATTTTATATCTATCTATATTTGAATATAAGTCTATTCCCACTCAGTATATAAATTGCAGAGTATATTAATATCCGCCATAATTTTTATATATATAAATATTATGTAAATACTGTAGCTGAATACCTATTACATTTCAAAAGTTACAGCCTTTTTAAATAGGACGGTCGACGGACGGCGGTGTTTGCTTTGGCACACAGGGTACGGAATCCTAAAAAGATGAGAAAGATAGATTTTGCAAGGTTGTTAGTAAACGTTGTAGTGAATGAGGATAGGGATAAGGGTGCGGACGATATATCCGACCTAATGAGAAGTAAACAGAACTACGGGATGTTTGCATGGGCTCTTATTGAGAGGCAGAAAAAATACTATTCGTAGAATGATAAAATCTAGTAATTTGATGGTATCTTGACTTTGCAATTGCAGACAGACAAGCCTTTTGGTGCAGAAGTATATTTTTTGAAGTCAGAATTCAGAATGAATGTTCTTCGGCCCGATTATCGGCCATGTTAGTGTAACGGAAACTTCCAGAACCTCCCACCAAAAGTCATGTTCAAGCGAGGGAAAACGCTTGCGTTACCATACGCTCATTGGTGGAGTTGTGTTGTCTACCAACTTTACAAATCGAGTTCTAGACACCATTGGTTAATATCGATATTAACGTCTACTGATTGACTAGACCAGGCCTACCAACCTTAAAAATCGATTTAAAAGCAAACTTTAACAGTGTGGCCATATAAAAATAATAAACGTCAAAAAGCAGTTATGACAACGAAAAAGATTAAATAAAGAACTAGTGTTGCTAACAGAGAAATTAAATCAAACAGATCATAAACAAGAAGATTAGAGCTATCCGTTGGCGCACCTATTACACTACGAAAACTATGCTATCGTTCAGAAATTCGCTTTAAATCAACGGTTGAAGTTATTCTTCGTTCAGAAATAGTTGTTGCTGAAAGTAGGTGCTGTCCTAGATCCGACATATACATTGCCATTATCTATCTAATAATACCTTTAAACGAGCAAGGAAGGGTTTTGGGAACGCGTGTTTTCGAGTTTACGCACGCAAAATATGGTCGCTAATTTCACACACTCGGGCATAAGCATTGTGGTCAAGCGGCCAAGGTGCAAGTTTGACATTCACAGGTGTCCGGGTTCGAATCCCACTCGGATACAAAGTTTTCACTTTTTTCTGTGACAGCAAATTTTATCTGTGTAACACAACATTCTTGAACACTAAAACAATTACGCGACGCTATTATAATATTTACTGGTTTCCAGATGACCTTCCTTCCATCCAACACATAAACACGACGAACTTTATTGAACGCATGAACAACGTATATAAGTCCTACGTGGCAGGTTTCAGGAGCAGATACTTTATGTGCACAACTTTAGAGCGTTGGTTGAGCAGACGGAAACTCGTAGACTGCAACTTGAATACTAGGTGCTGGTTGTAGTTACTTGTAACGCTGGCCCACTAAGATTTGCCTCACGTTGAGGGGAACATAAGACGAATGGAAAATTCTTCTTATTTAAAGTCAGCTAAACTATCAGCAGTTTACTTATAACGAGAAACATACTACTCGTAGTATTACAGATGTGAATGTGAGTTTGTTTGTTAGCACCTCAACGGCTCACCCCATCGATATGAAATTTGACAACCTTTTATTTCGATCCATCAAGCCTCTAGTCTCGTGGCTCCCGTGATAATATGTATATTTCTGAAGTCCATGCAGGTGAGGTCGCGAGCAACTAGTTATACATTAAAATATCAAATACTTCCAAAGAAATAATTATTTGTCATTCGTCCCATTCCACATTAATCAAGGAATGTGATATTTGCCGTAAACGTATAATATTATGGTTTAATCTAACAATGTCGCTGGGACAAGCCGTGAGATGTATAAATTGCTTCCATAGTTACAGCAAAATTGGACAAGAAACGAACTTAACCCTGTCTGCAGTAATTGATTAGATTGAGAGAACTGTAGAGCTTACAGGTCATCTATCAAACAGGCTCTGTGGAGCTTTTCGTTCAATGACTATTGCTTTTAAGTCTGACGTAGAGAAGAGACGGATAGTTGTAAAAAAATGTCGCATTGTGTCCCTCTTAATGTTCCCAAGATCCTGGTACTTGTTCAATGTAACAAAAATGCTGTTTCAAATCCATTAGGATATTTTGAAGCAGTTCGATAAATACAAGTCTACGATTTCTCTACTATCTCTGAATCACGCTGGGTTTTAGACTAAAGTGTTTCTGTTCTTTTGCGAAATTCGTCCAACTCACGCAAGTGAATGAATGTGGTAGTATATTGAAATAGGTTTTCAAGTTTCATTTATTTTATCACGATTCGAGTTCTCCAAATTTTTGGCCATATTTGATTCTTGAATTCGTATACACATAGCACAAATACATAAGGTACATACAATGTATAACATGTATTACAACCTAAAATCTTATTGATATGTCAAAATATTGAACAACGTCAATTCCTTATTTCGCCACAGATTTTACGCAGTATTATTTAGATCCAATGTTTAATCTGAGCCTATCTAAGCGCGTAGGCACAATTTTGTTGCTGTAAAAATTGTTTCGACTTCGCAAGCGAACCGGGAATTTCTCTCAGAGCCACGAGCTCCAATAATCACGTTCCAGATATAAAAACTCAAGAGAATTTTAATTTTAAGGCGAAGTTACCGAACCCCTCAGGTGTCAAGTTTTGTTTACTGTCTTTCCAGTGAACACCGAAAACTTTACAAAGCCTTGGAGCCAACAAATTATATTTATTTTTTATTTTTGCATCCGCGCGTTGTTTCGTCGCCTTTTAGACGCTTCCCTGATTTTTATAACAGCCTGATTGAAGTCATTACGAATATCCTTTTGTTTGAAATCTTATACCTTTAAACGAGCAATTCTTGTATATATATAATTCGGATCTCCGAAACGGCTCCAGCGATTTCGCTGAAATTTGGTACTTGGGAGTATTCGGGGGCGAAAAATCGATCTAGATTAGTGTCATGTCTGGGAAAACGCGCGTTTTTGAGTTTTCATGCGCTTTTTTTTCATGCGAAATTTCACGCTGTCAAACATAATCACTTTAGGCGAGTGGTTCACACGTGTCATTCCGTCCGAGATATCCGCGTTCAAATCCCGGTTGGAAAATTGATTTTATTTTTGTTTTTTGTGTGTTTAGGGGCAGAAATAAAGTTTTTGTTTGTTTTTAAAGAACTACGAGCAAAGCTCGGTCGCCCAGATATTAGAAACTAATGTTAGCAACATTAGTTTCATTCAATATATTGCCACAACGATACGAACGTCGTCACCTGCTTCCAGTTGGTGATCACCATAGGATCTCGGTGGTTATGCACGTCGACGCTCTCTCGACCAATTTAGAAATTATATATAATATTATGGGTCAGTTTTATTACAAACCTACATGACAGACGTTTTTGGTGTGCCAAAAAGTATCATTTCAAAAATCTGTTTTTATCACGTTTTCTTTCGGATCGCCTTCTAGTCCGCAAAAAACAACAATCAAGTGTCTTTTTTATTTAATGCCATCTAAGCCCTGTGCTACGAGCTTTAGAATAAGACTATGGAGTCTGATAATGATGTGATAAAGAACCATGTGTAAAAATCAACGCATCTTTATTAAGGCCTTGTATCTCGTAATACTAAGTTAGCATTAAAATACTAAATTAGCTTTAAAATTTTAGATCTAGATTATTTAGCCCGTTTACAGCGGTCGAAAAAACCTCGTTCTTTGTCGAAACCAAGCGAAATTATTATTTTAGTTTGAAAAAGTATAATGGCTTTGCGCTTGGCCTTCACTTCACCTGATGGTAAGTGACGATAAGGCCGTTGGATGCGTGCTCACTCAAAAGCCTAATTCTAATGAGGCGCTTGCTCTTTTACTTTTCATACCAGAACACAACCGTGCTATTAACACTGCTGATGGCGGCAGACTTAGGTAACATGTTGGTATCTAGCCAGACAGCTAGAAAATGCCCTGTTACCAACCAAACCGAGTACCGAATCCCCACTAGGAGTCCAAGCTTGTAGTCATTAGGCCACGGAGGCGGCACTTAGTACATTCTCTCTGCAAACAAATTGCATTTTTACTTATAGGCATATTACAATGTAACCAGTTTACATCAGCACATTTTAACTCAGTTCCAATTGCCTCCGCCGCTCGGCGCAGGCAGATGGATTGCAAAAACGAAAAAACCCTCTCGCGATAAACTATGAAACTTAAATTGATTCCGAATTCTATCAAAGTAGCCTCAGAAACTCTTGCTCAGCGAAACATTGTAGTGAGGTCAGCGGTTCGTTTGTTCGTTTAATTTACCTGTGAGGGTTTGTAACAAGCTGGTTACATAGTGGCTAGTTTGTCTCGAGAAGTTAGTAACGATACTCTTACCTCAGCAGGTACCTTTCAGGGACTGTTTAATTACAATAGTTTATCGTGTTTCATAATAGTTTACTGTGAGCCGAAGTGGCAATGGGTAGGGCACATCGCTCGAAGAACGAATAGCCGATGTGGAGCATGAGTTCTCGGGTTGCGACGACATACAAAGAAACACGTGTACCGGAAGTCCCGCTACTGCTGGATGGATGTGGCTCAGGCCGATCATAGCGGCGTACCATGGGAGAGACTATGTACAGCAGTGGACGTGTCCCGGCTGATGATGATGACGACAATCGTAATTCAGATTATTTAGCTTTACTTGTAAACTTAGCTTTGAAATTAGAACCTCTTATGACATCCCGCGGTAGTCATACCTTATAGGCAGCAACATCTGCAAATGCCATATTCTGACTGGGTTACCCACTCATGAAATAATATAACGTGGAAATAATATAATGTTCAAATGTGGAATCGACTGTTTACCTCAGTGACTGAGACATGACAGCGACTGGGCCTGACTTTCAATGTTGCCGTTGCAATCCACAATAACAACCACACCAAGCAGGGCGTTCATTTCTAAGTTTTCATGGTACAAACGCCGCACATCGACTTGTGCAGTGCAGCCTTCTGGATGCAGGGCGCGTTGCGTAGTTGCTTCAGAGGACGTATCCTCTCGAGCAAATAAATGAAAAAACGCATCGATGGCGCGGAAACTGTATATAAACAATTACGTAAATATATAATAATTATATAATTAAAATGTTTATTGGATTAAACCCAACGATACAAAACGATTCATTTACGCTTACAATGTATTTCCTCACACAGTGTTTCTTATTTTCTTCACTTACTTCTATTCGATTTACGTATTCAATCATTGTGCAATTAATTCATCTATTCTTAACTTAATATCAATATAATAACATTAAATATAAATTGAGTTCTTTGTTTTATTCGAAATAAATCCATTATACTAAGGGTATAAAGTTTTTAAGTGATTGCCAAATCGACCTTTAGACCATTACCTAACTTAGATTAATGTTTAACAAACTTTAGATGAAAGGGATGCTTCCTTTGACGAACGAACGAGAATTACGTTGTAAAATGTTGTTAAGAGGGGATTTTAATGTGACTACTATTATATACACGTAGATACCAATTTGTTAAAAATACGACCAACAAAATAGTCATGAAACAATCATTACTTTATACACGGCACTGGTCACACTGCATATGAAATTGAGGACGATACGGTCATACTCATTTTCATAATTATGATTTGATTTATAAAATGTTTCTATGTGTATGGAGTTTAAAAGGGAACATCATCTTGTAAATTTCATGCATTTACAACCTCCCTTCAAAACAAAAATTATGTGAAGTCGACAAAACCGCTCTAGGCCACTTGGTCCTTGGGCCGGTCAATTGAGATTTTTCTCATGTTTATAATACTGACTAAAGTTATCGGTAGTAGACTGCACTAAAATATAAAGTATAATTTTTTGTTAAATCAGTCAGGAAACGTCCACAGCTGGACATAGGCCTACTTCATGGTACGCCACATTGACCGGTCCTGAGCCACTTGCTTCCAGCGACTCCCCGCGACCTGAACCAGGTTGTCGGTCCACCTAGGCCCTAGGTCGTACCTAGGTCCTAGGGGGACGGCCCGGTAGACGTTACCCGGTAAGTGGTCGCCACTCTAGAACTCTTACTCCTCATCGGTTATCGGTTCTTCGATCGATACTATATGTAAAATACATGTTTTATTTTACTGTTGGATAGTACATAAATCATTATTGTACAAATGTACATGCCAGTGCATGTATAAACACATATTAAATGTTTCGATACGTGTATTGTAAGTGACTAGCTATTCGCACGAGAATTTTTCTGCGTAATTTACAGGAATTGAATTTATCCTATGGGTACACTGAACCGCGATACAAGTTTATACTTCTGGATGAGCACGTATTCGATCCGTATGCTTGCAAACTGCAAACACATTCTTTGACATTTATGGAATAAAAACGAATAAAATAATTACGGAGTACCCTCAGGATATGAATTTTAAGTGAGTTATTTGTGTTTGTACTCGAAACAAGCGTCCTGCAGCGAGAGTTACTCTCAATGCCACTCTTTAATTACGCTGCATTCATTAAACTCAATGTTCGAAATATTTAAGTATTCTACCACTGGCAGCAATAATTACAAGTTGATAAAAGAGTTTCTTTACGAAGCAATTTCTTTGGCGTGTTTCGTGGAAGTACAATTATGGACTTGTACAGTAATCACAATTTTTTAATCAGAATTTCTAAAAAATGTAGATTGTTTAAATTTTTAAATTTTGGCAATTGAGTATTTATCCACTATTACGAGTATTTTGTTATTTTTATGATCGATCGTTTATTCCTACACAGTTTTTTCTTGGTTATAAAACTTAGTTATTTCAAGTATAAGTAATACTAGTAATTAATAACTAATTAATTTCATGCATTTTTGTATTATTTTATTCATTTATAGATGGGGAGTAGGAGTAGTTACTTAAATAAGTTTATCTGATATTTAGTGATATAGCTGGTAGCTCTATCTATTTATTCATTCACTTGCGTTTTCTCCGCGACTTACGCGTGTACTTCAGAAATTATCCCAAATAGATTACTCGGTCGAAAGGAAAGGGAAAAAGTTGCATTTGCCCTTTTTCGGCCCTTCAACTATCCTTATACAAATCAAGTCATTAAGGTTCTCCGTATCTACGTAGAGGAAGGACAAACAAACAAATTCACTTTCACTTTATTACATCATTCTCAGCCAATTTTTTAAAATAATCTGTTTAGTTTTTATTATAAAATGATGCGTAAACTTTATAAAAAGTCGGCCCATGGTTCTGCCAACTCCAAATCAATAAAGGAGCCTCTGGATCTTAGCGAAACCCATATGTACACTCGAGTACAAAAATATACACTTTTGAACCATATCACATTCACCTTTAATTGTTATTTCCCTTAACACACTACATAGGAACAAGTAAGATTGAATGTGACATGGTGCAAAAGTGTATACATATTTATGTACTCGAGTGTACCTGTAGTTTAAAAAGAAAAGAAAAATGAAACACTAAATAAAAGAAACAAGTAGTTAAATGTGTGAGTAAGTAGATCTGCTCCACGGTTGAAGCCTTGGATTCGGATGCCTAGGTCCAATTCAAATCAAAGCCAGGAAAGCAAATACCCGGTTGGGGAAGATCAAATAAATAAACTAGCCTAGGCATCCATAGGCTTTGTATGTGTGCATTACTGATGAAAGCGTGTTAGTTTTTTGTCTATAATTTATTATATTGTATCTTAAGGGTGGTACACTCGAGTACAAAAATATGTATCCACTTTTGAACCACATTCAGCTTTATTTGACATTTCTTTCAAAACACTAAATGCAACAAGCACGAATGAATGTGACATGGTACAAAGGTGTATACATATTTTTGTACTCGAGTACAATACGAAGAAAATATGACGGAAAAAAATGTGGATGACTGCTGTAGCCTCCGTGGTGAAACGAAGTTGATTATGTACTTAGTTTAGTTTTTGGAAAGTAAAATTATTTAGTGAAACTCTAGTATGTCAGTCGAAACAATTCGTTTCAAATTATTTGCACGAATTGTCGGGTGTTATATGGTTTTACCTACACGTGTTAGTTTTCCACCAATTTCGCATGTGTATGGAACAAGTCCACGGACTGAATGGCTTTAAAATAGTGCACTAACGAACCTTCCGCCCGTTCGCTTTCCTCATAATGGAAAACTGTGAAGTTAACATGCAAATAGGTATTGGATATTTTTTTAAATTGTCGGTGTTGAAAATGCGTTTTACATTACTACCTATACAGTATTTAAGTTAAGTATCATATTGTGGTAATTGTAGTGCCTGGCCCATAGACGAAGGAAGTTCTGTCACAAACAAAAAAGTTCTACAAGCAAAGGTCTAGTTCTAGAGTTTAAGGTCTTAAGGTTAAAGTTCTAGGTCTTGTCAAACTTTATTTGTACTGTTGTATTAGTTTCTTGCAAAGAATAGGAATACGATTAAATTCCTACAGTAAGGTCACTCTCGTCCAAACTACCAATTAATCACAAATGTTATCAATGATTTCAGTTGCTGACATAATAAGATGTGACAGACTGTCGGACAGACATACCGACACCAGCGTCAGATAATAACTGTTTTTTATTATCGGATGTATGGAACCCTAAAACTGTTAAGTTTAAGTTGGACTCGAGCTCGAGCGACCTGAAAATTAGAGCGATGCGAGCGATCTATGTAGCGACACGCAGAACTCTGAGCCATGGAACCCGATTTGATGCACCAAAATTACTTTTAATACTAGATAAAATATTTGTTGTGACAAATTTTTGTAAAATAGCACTGTCGTGTTCCAGTAATGAAGAAATAACATAGACAACGCCTCATTGACTTTACGCTTCTAGGTAAACAAAACACGCTTCCACCCAGCGGCCTTTTTGCACTTACCGTCAGGTGAGATGAACGCCAAGTGCTAGCTGAAAAAAAAAGAAAAAAAAAATTTATTTCCTTTCACATTGACATTAAATTAAAGTTTTTGGGACACTCCTTTTAAGTTAAAAAAAACTTGTATTAGGAGGCCCCGCTCTTCCGCTAGTTATTTAGGAATAAAAATACATAGGGGATAATACAGTAGTGCAGTAAAAATTAATAGTATAAGTTATATAAACTAATTATACATTTTTAAACGAAACTAGCTAATTTTCGATATAAAAAATACTCACCACCTGCATCCGTCCAATTGAAAAATATTGCTCTAATACTCGTAAATGGACACATTCCACGGATATCTGGATGGAAATCCGATAAAAGGGAACGCGCGTGGGATAAACTTTTTCCTAACAATGACCGGGAAATGTTTCCAATCTCTAGATATTCGAGGTGGGGAGATGGCGTTGCACTGTAAAAAAACCAAGTGCAAGTTGGACTGGCTCACCAAGGAACAATAGAATGTAACGTACATAGATATATTATTACGTCGAAATAAGCTTCATTTCCCCGGCCGCATAAATAAGTTAGTTTGTAAAGGTTTTTTGATAATTTCATGACATGGACATGATCCTCGCTTACGAGTATAGATAGGGCCTTCTATTACAGGTTTTCTCATACTTAACAGGCCTCAACTTTGTTACTAGTTATACTGTACAATGAAACAAAATAAAATAATCAATTTTAGGGTTCCGTACCTCAAAAGGAAAAAGGAATCTTTGAAGGATCACTTTGTTGTCTGTCTGTCTGTCTGTCAATACCCTTTTTCTTAGGAACGTGAAAAGGTATCAAGTTGAAATTAATATCGAATACCGTAGCGCACATCAGCCGTCTTTTAAATATGTAAAAAAATCTAACTTCTAGACGTAATACGAAGATATGGCTGTTTAAGACGTATTTTTAGACCATTTCCTTAGAGAATGCAAGGGGTCAAAACCTATAGGGTACTTCTCGTTGCCATAGAATTCTGAATTTTGGCAAGAATCAATATCTTACAGCACCACCATAGAAATAAATCTCAACAACAGGATCTTTCAACTATAACACGGTAAACACTTTTTTAAATGTTTACAAACTTAACTTTGCAGTTGAAAACCATACATCGGTTATGTAATATATATAATAAGTAAAGTTGCTTCTTCGATTAGATATACATTTTCGGTAGAGCGTGATTTTAAGTATGGCGATTGTTCATATTCTGTATGGAACCCTCGGTGCGCGAATCCGACTCGCACTTGACTCGTCTTGACTTCGATGAAGCCTTACATTGCAAGGCTTTTCAATGTTCACAACGCGTGATTAATTACTTCCTCTGAGACAAAGGTAGGGTGACTCTATTCTAAATCCGAATTGACACGACACAAATTGTTATCAATTACACCCATTCGTGATTCACAGCACCAGGTGCGAAGGTCGTGTTTTACCACCATTACCATAAAAACCTGGACCATAAACCGTTGAGATGTACTGAGATTAGGGCCGGCTCGGGTATCAGACCAAGTTTTATGGTCAGACGTGATGATAGTCGTTGTTCTTACACAGACGGCCTCGTCTTTTGCACTTTTTATGGCCGCTTAAGAACTGTTGATCAAGATTCTTCAAAGTTTAGGAACAAGTGCTAGAGGGATTATATAAAACTTACAAGTTTTAAATACTGCAGTTTTTTTTACTTTATTCTTTAGCCACTTCTCTTCAAAAGGCTGAATATAAAAAGGACTTGTAATTTAAAAAAAAATTATGGTATGTATATTGTACAAGTATGTTTACTATAATTTATTTTGATCAGTTTAGGTTGACTGACTCAAAGTTTTTAAGGTTGAGCATAGCGAAATAACTTCCTTAATCTATGGACTGGCTACTATCTATGACTATTAATTTGGTTTTATGATTTCATTCTACCATTTGGCGCAAGGGTTCAATTCACCAAGGACACAATATTCTAACAACCTTTCGACTCTTGATTTTGGATGTATTTACTGACGTCATTGGATATTGATCCTTGTTGCCTCCAACAACAGATCTACATCTAAATAGATTATGCTAGTGAACTTACTTCACGTGCACAGCCTAGGTTTAGAACATTTGTGTCAACTCATCATAATAGGCTAAATAATTAAATTTTTGGACATGAGCCTTCCTAACAAATCGCCACAAAGATTTTACGAAGGAGGTATTTTCCACGAGAATGCTTAGTAGGTGGGTTGGTGATCACATGTACATATATGTTGTTGTTACATATATGGTAGATGCTGCATATTTCCGGAATATTTTTCCCTTTTACGACAGCCGCGCAATCATACGGGGTGATACTATTCTATGGCCGAGATCACATATTTTAACAGGTGCCTCTGCTACTTGTAAAGTTGCAGTAGGTCGAACAAAATGTGTCACGCTTGGTTTACTTGCAGATCGCGGCACTTGCATAAAAGCGTAGATATCACAAGTGTTAAGATTCATCAACAGAAAACGACTGAAACACATTGTAATTTGATGGTAACAATTTGTCAAGAACTGAGGGAAATCGGTAACAGCTGTTCACCTAGTACTTCCGTTGGCGCTTGATCACCAAACTTGACTCCGAGTGCCAAACTATCGAATAATGATTCCGTTTGTAATTTAGGAATTTGGGCACAATTCGGTGGCGTTCGCGGACATAGGCTGGGCGCAAACTAGCCACTATGGGCCACATCTACAAGTGTCTGTCACGCACTACCGCTACTTTTGCAGCAGCGCAGCGGCAGAGGCTAGTGACAGCCAACGATGTTCAGTGGCCGCTACAATTTATCGCCAGCTCTCTCACTCGCTTTCGAGTGTGCGCAGTTTGTGTGGCCCGTGGCGGCCATAAGTAGCGATTCTTGGACACTGCTGTACCCAGATTTCGCCACCGGCCACACGTGTGTGGCAAGTCCCATTGATTGTAGCTCGTTTGTGCCCAGCCATGCCTCTCTTTCTAATTTTGAATGTATTTATATCTCATTATAGCAGAGTCATACCAACGACAATTAAAAACAAAGGTTAACATGAACAGGTCGTGTCTATCCCTCCTTGTTGTTGTTGTTGTAAACAGTTGCACCCTCTTATGTTCATTCCGAATTTAAATTTACAATAGAAGCACTCGTTGTCAGAGATTTCTGTGCTCACCACATTTTCACTTTTAGGATATGTTCACTTCGAGTTAAACCCAAATACATTGTGCTTTTTAATGACCAATGAGTTCGCAAAAAGTTATCGTCTAAACACAAACTTGCCTCGAAAAGTTCGAGCTGATTGTTACTCATCATCATCAGCCAGGAAACGTCCACTGCTGGACATAGGCCTCCTTCATCGTACGCCACATTGACCGGTCCCGAGCCACCTGCATCGTTGATTGTTACTAAGCGAGAAAAAGATGAAAATTACAATCATATCTTGACCCTAATCTTAGCATAGAAATTCGTGTCTCCTAAGACCCCTCAAGTGGCTTCTAAGTGGATCTTGATTCCGTTAATCCACCATTTACTCGTATCTTCTGCCTTCTAAGGCAAGCAGCTAAACTTATACTTTATATAGAGGTATATTGTGTACCTTTTGTGGTAGTATCGAACCCCGCACACTGCGATAAAGGGACCTAGTTTTTATGTTGTTGAAAGGTAAGTATGATAGTTTAGAATCGATTTTACAAGCTATAGACATCTACTTTCATTGAGACAAAAATACGCAATGCTCATTGTCGCTCTCCGATATTATATCGGAAGTTCGTACGATTTTTAAATCGCATCGCAGTGCGCTTACGCTAAACGGCAACAATGAGGCTCTCTCCTTTGTTTAATGGCCTCTAGAACGACCACTCGGAAGGATAATATATTGGAACACGCGTCAGGCAAATGCCTAAAAGGAAAAGTGGTGAGATAGTGCGTTCCGTTTCTCTGCTTTGTTTATTTTCTTTCTCTTTATTATATGGACCGTGAAGCGAACGTTAGGGAAAAAAGAATTGATGATGCTCTAAATAGGGTGGTTACAGTAATCTAAATTTATTTCACACGGACATTGTGAATTTAATGTTACAGAACATTTTATAAAGATCACTATAATGCATCTATTTTAACGAAATTATAATGTTGAGTGCTTTTTAAATTTTACTCTTCAAAAAATCGCGAGAACTTCGACAGATCAGCTGTAAGGACCGGTAATTTCCATTACTACTGTTCAATATACAACTGTGATGTCATATAATTGTGGATTTTTTTTTACAAAAAGACGTTACAATTATATTTATTTACTAGTGATCGCCCGGTGGTCGAAATTCGACCATAATCAAAATAAACTATATAAGTTTGAACATTATTAAGGTTCTATATACAGAATTTCACGAATCACTTGATCAATGAGATTTCTCTGTTCAATATTTGCAGTTTCTCAAGTTAAATACTCACACAACAGCTCTTGTTATATTATAGCAATAGTATTTCTTTATTTTATTGATTTAATGTATTTTTATGCATAATTTCTTAAAAATATTAGCATTCTACACTCCTCTATATAAACTATAAGTGTGCAAAATTTCATTCTCCTCCGTCCGCGCAATTTTCGTAAAAAGGGGTGCAAAGTTTTTGATTTTAGATATAGATGAGATAGATATATAGTAACGCTACAAATGGCAGTTAAATGAAGACGTATCAACGTTTTTTGGGGTTTCCTGTAGCTCTTAACCATCGAAAAATATTTAAATATCATCGTATATAATTAACGCGTTCAAAAAGAACTAGAAACCGACTTCAACTGCCCTAAAAGTCTACAGAATTCATCTCCTAAAATGTTCACGCTTAGAGGTACGAGTAGAATTATCTGGGTACATATTTGGTATTTGTAAATTTTCTCAAAAAGCGCTGAATCAATTTCGATAATATTTCCACCACCACCTCTAAATCTAGCCAACAAAAAAGAGTCATCAAAATCTATTCATAATTGGCGGAGTTATCACGTAACACACATACAAAAAAATCATCCTTTTTTGAAGTCGATTGAAAAGTAATTCAATTTTCCCACGAAATATTTGACCAGGTCTTAGATGTTGAGGGAAAAACTGGATTCTATTCTACTTCCCTAAATATTGTTGGCAATCTGAGGTCCACAGTCACCCAATAAATAAAGTAACCCTTTCATGATAATCTTTGGTTCAGGTAAACACCTCTGGCGCAGAAATCGTTGGGGACCGGAAAACCGAAAAGTTTATGAGGGTCCTAAGTAATGTGACGGGCGTAAAATGTGTCGCGTAACGATGGAGGTGCGGAAGGAAAAGGTTGAGAGTAAAAACTACAGTGAGCTATGGATAAGCACGTGGAGTGGAACTCTATTCAATTGTAAATGCGTTTTTCGGATAGCCTTTTGTTTGGTTTTGGCAACCGCTAACTTTGGGACTGCAGGCATGGCTATCTGCTACCACAGGTATTACTAAACTGTGTTACTCGGAGCCCAAGGTCTCAAGAAAAGTCTCAAGCAGTTCAGCGAGTCACAAATTTGTCATTGAATTATTCAAGTTATGGCACATCGTTAGATTTACTTAATTTCACACGGTATTAAAAGTTAGGGTGCCGCACATTGGTCTCATGATCATCAACAGCCTGTATAATGTATATGTCCCCACAGCAGGGGCTCAGGCCTACTCTCCTACAGTGAGTGTATGGTCCACCACCGGTGGACTTCACACACACCTTTGAATTTCTTCATAGAACGTGTGCAGATTTCCTCACGATGTTTTCCTCCATCGATCCATATAACAAATTGATACCTAAATTGTATAAAGGCTGACGGTCTACACAACTGAGTATCAAGTATACCCTAATTAATTTTTGTTCAATATTGGCCATGGTTAGCTTTTAATAACGTGCTTGTGTCTATTACTAGATATCTCAGAGTTTGCTGACGTAGTCTTCGCTTCATTTTATCTACACAAGCGAAAATTTAAATTTCTAAAATAACAGGAAATATGTTCGTGGTTATTACAACGAAAATGAAATGAAAATGCGGCACAATATACCATTAACCAGAACAAAACGGTTAACAAAGTCAGAAAAAGTCAATTTAAACGCAATGCAACAAGTTCGCGGCGT
Source organism: Carcina quercana (assembly GCA_910589575.2). Classification (NCBI taxonomy): domain Eukaryota; kingdom Metazoa; phylum Arthropoda; class Insecta; order Lepidoptera; family Depressariidae; genus Carcina; species Carcina quercana. The sequence continues at coordinate 7,207,203 of OU342442.1, forward strand.
TCTATCGGAACCGCAAAGCCTTCTATCCACATAAATCTACATAAACCGATAACAGAAGTTCCGTAAAACATTTACATTTTTTAAACGAATTTTGAGCTATCGTGGAATTATAAAATTATATTATATTTGTCACGGGCTTGAGCTTCTTTAAACATTTTGTAGATCTCACCTCAATAAGAGAAGCGTTTCACCCGTAAGCTTCACGTTACTCGTAATGCAGTTAATATGTTTATTAACAGAACACAATAATTTAAACGGTATATGATTATATTATTCAAATTATTTTTAAATAGACGTTCTTCAGCGGAAGTGTCACATATTTTTTCGAATAACAAGACCAGGCGGTATGCTTAATTTAAAAATAATTCCTAAAATTTATTGAATCGGCATACAAAACATATGAATGTTTCATCTTTTTCTTAAGGGATTCGCTCTTGATGGTGAAGTGTTCGCCATTGTGTTCAGTACATCTAGTGCCGTGCCGCTAGAGGCACTGCACAATTCTTCATACAAATCTAACGTAACGCAAACACGATAGTACGGTTAAAAACTCACACTTGAGGCTTGAGGTACTGTTTTGTTTGTATGTGTCAATTGTGTCAAAGTAATACAAAACATCGCACACTCCCGTAACCTTTTTGACACTTGTTAACTCTATTGATAAAATGACAGAAACTCTGTGCTTTGATACACTGCAGTATATCGAGCTCGCAATCACGGCAGTTTTTTAAAATATTTGAAGAGGTGCGTACTTTGGAACAAACTGTCTTAGAAATTACGCTGAAGGCATATCTGTTTAAACCTATCAGATTTCCATGGTTCTATCGAATCGATGGAGCCCCGGGCTTCATTATTTAATACGATTTGCATCCCTGATGATAATGTCCCGCGCCCTCGTTCCGTCTCCATATTTACATAACATTATCAGGCGCCATTTACATTCCACCAGCATTACGACGATAACCGTCCGAGGGAATTCCAGTTTGTACTGGTATGAAGGAATAATACAGAGAAAGTAATAGCATACGCAAATTAGAGTTGTCTTTTGCTAAAGGTTTCGCGATCAAAGCATACCCAACGCCATCTGTTACAATGCTCACAGCAGTGCAGTATCTTTTGAACCGCAGAAACTTGAAATTTTCACAAAGTGTGTATTACTTTGGCCAGTTTGCCAAAAATATATCTTAGGAAAGGGGGAACCCCTTTAATTTGAATTTACTTGAGCCTTAGAGTCCCGTTGGGCACAATTCGGGTACGGAACCCTAAAAATTTCTTATCATCTAAATAATGTTCTCGTTGTTTCGAAAACAGACCCATAAATTAGAGTTCAACCGAAATATTATAACGATGAATCATATATTTTTTGAGCCGCGGGAATCCACAACAACCGCGTTCCAATTATGAATAGCAATTAGTCATTTATCAGTGGAGCATTTTATTTGGCTTTGTATTGCATTTGCATTTAAATTTGGAACATCTTCCAGTAAAAAAAACATAGCCTATTCTTAAATTGTATTGAGCTGTTAGGTTCGTACGCTATTACCCTGTAGGCTTAAATTTACCATGAGTAGAATACAAACTTAAAGCTCGTTATAATAAAGAAAATTAACGTCTCTAAATATATATAAGGGCGACACAAAAGCGTGTGGTTAAGCCCACGTCAGTCCGATCTCCCGTTATTGTCTGACTGGGCGCTACGAAGCTACGATATGGAATTAGAAAGTGTATCGTTATGTGATTGGATAATTGACTAAAAAAATGTATGTCTTATTCGACGGTCCATGTAAAAATATAAATAGTACTATAATTTTTTTTCGATACGACTAATAGTTTTTTAGCACAACCCGCCGAAAAGTGATTCTAGTCACGCGGTGCTAAAACGCTCTATAGAAATCGGGTGACTTTTATGACGTCACATGCCAGTATTGGAGCATAACATGTATGAATGGGCGCCCTCGTTTCGGTTGCAGCCTTTGCCCCTGCCTGATGTTCCCAATCTGGATAAAGCTATATTTGAGCTGTTGTGTGCGGATGTTTATAAAAGTAACATAAAATTATTTACATGCTGTGTAGTTTACATTCCACCTGGTAGCAAAGATAATGAATACATGTTTTTATTCCACTTACTAGAACAATGCTGTAATAAATATCACAAACTAGTGGTCTTGGGTGATCTGAATATGTACTCAACAACAGTGGAAGTGCAATGTTATTTTGAATTTTTTAAAGCAGTCTGTGAATTTCGTCAATGTAATAATGTGACTAATTGTAACAGTCGCGTATTAGATGTGGTCCTAACAAACTTGTCAAATTTTGAAGTAAAAGTTAGAAATGATTGTGAATCCTTAGTAGAACCGGATTTACACCACCCTCCACTGAGCGTGCACTGTATCAGCAAAGCTCGTAAACACTATCGCTCTCCTATCATAAAGAAACGACAGGTACCATCGGAAGTAGTTACTTCAAAAAATGTTGCAGTTAAATGGAATTTCTATATATGCGATTTCCAAACTTTATATGCCTTATTAGGTTCGGTAGATTGGCAGCCTCTTTATGATTCACATAACGTAAATGAAGCGGTCTTTGTTTTAAATTCGATATTGACTAACGCAATCAATAAATGTGCTCCGAAAAAAATTAAAAGAGAACAAGATAGTCATTCATACCCGGAATGGTACACGGGTGAAATAATAAATGATTTAAAGGAAAAAGCAAAATGGCATAAGGCTTATAAAATTATTGGGAATAGGGGTAGTTACGAATATGAAATGTTTTCCATGTACAGATGTAACGTTAAGCGTAAAATATCCCATTGCCATGCAGGATATAAAAAACGCATGCAGGAAGAATTAATCAAAGATCCTATAACTTTTTGGGTTTATATAAATAGAAAACGAGAGAAACGTAACAAACCACTGATTACTAAAGATGGGACATTACTAGCTGAAAACGAGTGTGCTAGTGCATTTGCAGAATACTTTCGATCGGTGTACGACAACCAGACCGTATGCCTGGATTCAGACGAGGCTGCAAGAGCAGGTGGAGCTACCTCTAGACGAGTACACCTCTCACAAATCTCTCTACAGGACGTAGTCAGAGCCTTAACGCATCTTAAGCCTAAGAAGTCGGTCGGCCCAGACGGAATCCCCCCTTATACTGTCAAAGACTGTTCGTCGATCTTAGCTGAACCTCTCCTTCACGTATTCAACCTAGTACTATCTTCGGACACGTATCCAGACTCATGGAAAGTTACACGAGTCACACCGGTACCAAAAAGCGGCTCGAGTACTGATATATCCAGCTATAGACCGGTGGCCGTCCTCTCTACTTTTGCCAAACTATTCGAGTCAATATTGTACGCTTCTATGTTTTCGCAAGTACAAGTTGGGCTGACTGATTCACAACATGGCTTCCGTCCTGGTCGAGGAACTCATACAAATTTGATGCGTTTTATAAAATTAGCAACGGAGGCACTGGATGAACGAATTGGAGGTCAATTGGACGTGGCATACCTAGATTTTAAAAAGGCATTCGATTTAGTTGATAACAGAATCCTTCTTTCTAAATTGTCTGCAGCGGGATGCACACCGACGTTACTGAGACTCTTCGCAAGCTACCTTACAGATAGGAAACAGTATGTAGAGCACGCAGGGTACACGTCAGACTTATACACAACACCCTCGGGGGTGAGTCAAGGCAGCAATTTGGGACCTTTAGAGTTCATTTTAATGATAAACGACTTACCAGATGTTATACAAAATTCACAGTGCCTGTTGTTTGCGGATGATTTAAAACTTTGTATAAAAGTTAAAGATAGTGATGATTGTGCCCGACTACAAGCAGATTTGGATAGAGTGGTCCAATGGAGTATGGAGAACAAACTATATTTCAACGTATCGAAATGTAATATTGTGTCATATACTAAGGCATTAACTAGACAAGACTACGAATATCAAATAGACGGAGAAAGTGTACCAAGAAAAAGAGCAATTAGAGACTTAGGCATCCAAATAACTGACGACCTTACCTTCCGGGACCACATAGTGGACATATGTAAAAAATCATTCCGAAATCTTGGCTTTGTTATCCGACAGTCAAAAGAATTTACAAATATGACTACAATCGCTACGTTATATAATACGTTAGTTAGGAGTCGTCTTGAAAGCTGTAGTATCGTATGGAACCCCCATGAAGCCAAATACACTAACATGCTTGAAAAACTGCAAAATAAATTTCTTCGACACATGTATTACAGGCAATATGGCATATATCCCTTTTACCCGTTGGAGTATCCAACACTATTTGTAATGGGTGTGGTTGGCTATGACAGGTTAGACGTTAGACGGAAACTAGCTCTAGTGACTTATGTGTTCAGAGTGTTTACGGGGAATCTATGTAACCCACAAATTTTAAATTGTCTAGGAATTGTGGTACCTAACACCCGGTTGAGGCAGGGCCCGCGGGGAGAGGTGTTCCATTTGCCCATAGATAGGACAAATGTGTTGAGATACGCACCAGTGTGCACAGCGTTGCGAATATTGAACGAAATAGGAACACAAATAGACGTGTTCAATTGTTCATTGACGAAATTGACGGAGGCAACGTATAGATATGTATGTACAAATGACATTTAGAATATTTTATATTAAGTTTTTGACATTATATTTAGAAATAACATAATTATTTTATAACTTGACTACTTACTTTTATAACTACATCGTCTTTGGGGGAACCTGTAATGGCGACTGTATTTGTGTATATAAATAAATGAAATGAAATGAAACTTGTTCGATATTTTGAGTTATCTCGTAAAATAATGTTTTTATGTATTTATACCCCTATAAAAATGTTCAAAATGCAATAAAGAAACTAAATCTAATAAGCATTTTAATTACGCAAGCAAGCAATTAATTTTAATATACGAGGAATAATATTTTTTTGCAATTTTTGAGTCTTTAAACTATTGCCACATCCAAATAAAAATTTAAAATTATTATGTATATTTACTTTGGGGTATCTTTTAATGTCCGTTGCGGTATAAAATACAATTTAACCCCAAACTAATTAGGTGTCATGTACCCAATTATATCTAATAGTTTTAGTTGCAATACCAAATAAATGTTACTGTTTTGTTTGAAATCTATAAGTTTATTACAATGTAAAATAAAAACTATATTTTAGTATCCGAGCCAAAAATATTTACTAACGTTGTCTTTGAGAGTTTTGAAAGGACACTTACTGGCAAAGTTTGGCATTAGAGTCATAAAAAATAATTTTTGTCCTATATTCCAAGCAAAGCAAAACCCGACCCAAAAAAATTTATTTCGGCATATTTATGGGAAGAGGTTTTCGAGCCTGGCACAAAAATTTTCGCTCTCACCTTTTATGTATCACACATCTCTCACATGGATAAAAGTTAAAACGCTACGAATAAAACGAACTTGATGAAATCATACCCTAGCGAAAAAGTGTTTATTACGAAGAATAAATGACATTGTTCATTTTTAAGGAAAATTGTAAAGAGAGAAAAAATATATTTCCACTAATCAATCAATCGATAGGCAGATTAGAGTCCTGAAAGTACTTGGAAATCGTCGTTTGAAACGTGTCAGAATGGATAAAAAACTGAACCTGCTGTCGGCAGCGATCGCTCTCGGACATTAGGATTAATGGCCTCTACAGATAAAGCCTTTCAATCGTCCCTATTTTAAAAATGTTGGAAGAAAGAGCTTTTCATAATTTCACAGGGATTCTTTGTTCATTGGACGACTGTTTGAGACAATTTGCGGAATTATTTGCCAGTAGATGCTACTTCTACTTCCGCATCAACGATTTTTTTAAAGGGTTAGCTAAATTAAATATTGAGCTAGACATTTATTCCCCCTTCATCATACTGGTACATACAAGTAATTTAAATTTGTATTCATTATGTACATTTACTGTCATTTAAACAAAATTCGGCTCCAACGAGCTATGCTCGGATTTTTTATACGTGATATAATCCGGAATGAGGAAATCCGTAGAAGAATTAAGAACAACGAAATATCTCGACGAGACAGTGAGATGAAGTGGCAGTGAGCCGACCACATCGCTCGAACAACCGATAGCCGATGGGGAGTTAAGAGTTCTCAAGTGGCGACCACGTACCGGGAAACGTCTACCGGGTCGTCCCCCTACTAGATAGACCGACGATCTAGTTAAGGTCGCGGGGAGTCGCTGAGTGCAATTGGCTCGGGACCGGTCAATGTGGCGTACCATGGAGGTGGCCTATATCCAGCAGTGGACGTAACAAAATTACTTTTGAAAGTGTTTAGAGGACAAAAAAAATATGTGATGAGTTTGCACCTGGCCTTCATCTCACGTGGTGGTAAGTGACGATTAGGCCGATGGATCTAAAGCGTGCTCGTTAGGGCATTATCACAGCTTATTACTCCTCCATGAAAAATTGCAACGATTATCGATATTATTCGTTTGTTTGAAAAAATCCGTAACGGCTTTAATTCCCGATTCCGTTTGGCGGAATAGCGAAGTAGTTTTCGTTTCGTAATTCCAATTCCGTTTCAAAAAGCCTAGAACACAGTAACCTTCACAAACGATGCTCGTGTTATTCCGAATTGCCTTGAGGTTGTTGATTGTATCGCTCGCGCCGCTCAGGGACAATGTTTATTCAGAGCCAATATTGGGCCTTTTGTCGAAGAAAACACGGTGAAAACTTTTTTCTTCACATTTCGTTTCCTACAATTAATAGTAAAGATTTCAAAGTTTATGATTAGGTTACATATACATACTTATATAAGAAAGCAAAATGACAACAAAGAAAAATGAAGAAAATATAGACACAAACCTATGTCATTTTTACTTTTACATATAAAACGAAAAAGAAAGACCTATTAATTGATTAATTTTAATTTAAAAAACACTAAAAGCCAATTTTCGGTCATTTGCATAATTTGTTTAACCTTTGAAACGATTTAATTTTGTATATAACCAAACAATCATCCAAATAGATTAACTAAAATAAACATGTTACACAGAACCGGCACATTGTACTGTTATTAATTACTTAGCCATCCAATTAATTAATTCTCCATATTGACTATGGGGAAATGACAACTTTATCTACCTAACCTATGTAGATATCACAGTCATGAATAATCAAATAGAATTATCATATAGATATTAAAATTTATTTGAAAATAATTTCGTTTTACAGTTTTTTTTCTTAATTTTTTTTTGCGTCTAATGTAATTGAAAAAATGTATCCTATTCTCCAACTACTAAAATACAGATAAGCAGACCGCTTGACTTCTTGGATCGAGGCTTTGGCAGTCTCATACCTCGACACTCCATTGAGCCCAAAACAGCTAGTTGCTTGTAATAGCATAATACATTTTGAGTGCTGATTTATAAAATTATTTTGCTTGCCTTAAAAATGTACGTATAGCGTAATTTTTCCCTGCGAAATCTTATTCGGTAGTTCACGGTTAGAGGCTCTGAACACACCCTATTTGGAATCATTTTCTAATTGTTGTCCCAGAGTTGGTTACTTTGTTTTTGTAAGTTATCATTTTCCAAGCTTTTTCCATTCTTAACTTTCAGATACAAACTTTTATAGTTATTTTTCCACACCCATAAACTCTTTTTCGTATTGTTTTTTACTTTAGTAGTTGAAAACTTTATATAAAATCGGCATGACAAAACGTTTCGCGTTTATCCGCGAAAAGTTGGAAAATCCTCATTGTTTTGTCGTTGTTTTTCACCGGTTTATTTGTTTTGAGAAAATTTTTTTGTTTGACCGCACAGGGACCCACGTTCCTGAAACCATTTGTCTTCTTTGTTTTGTCTAAAAACCCTTTCAGTTTTACAGCTTTTGACGGCGACCGCCGCCATAAAAATGTTTTATAATAACCGTGCGAATGACCCAGCATTTGTATAAAATATAATTTGTAGCAATTTGGGATTGGAGTCAGAGTTTGAGATTATATATATGTATAGCGAGGTTAATTAGGGAAAATCCCAAACCTGAGCTAGGGTGCCATTTACGAAGGACAAACATCCTTACCTCCTCACCTACCTACCTATCCTCACCGCTCACGGACGTCTATGCTGCCGTCATTCGATATTGATCCTTGTTGCGTGAATGGCACCCCTGGATATCTATGACAACTTTAAGTTCATAACATATTGTGTTCTTGCACACTCTTGGAGCGAAATAACGGAACTATTTTATTAGATTCCGTGTAGTGAAAAGACTTGACTTAAAAAACCGGTCAAGTAATAGTCAATAGCTAAGGGAATATGAATAGTTAACATGCAGGAAATCATTAATAATAGGTAAGGTACTCTCACAATACCCTACGAAAATGTAATTAAAAAAACCAACTTTACTTTGCAGTTAAATTACATACCCTATCATCAAACATCAAATCAAATCGATCAACTGCAAAAGTTAAGTTGTAAAAATAAAATGTTTTTTTTCTTCTGTGATATGATTAAAAAATCATGCTTTTTTCCTATGATTGAACTTCTTATCTTTCGTCTTGCCAAATTTCAGGATTCTAGGTCAACAGGAAATACCCTATAGGTTTTTGATTCCTTGCATTCTCTACTAAGGAAATGATTTAAAAATGTGGCTTTAACAGACGTACCTTTTTATTGCGTTGATCTAGAAGTTTGAATTTTTCACAGATTCAAGGGACGGCAGATTTTAGGAATAGATATTAATTTCAACTTCATACCTTTACACGTTCCTGTGGTGGTGAATGGTCTTGACAGTCAGACGGACAACAAAGTGATCCTATAAGGGTTCCGTTTTTCCTATTGAGGTACAGAACCCTAAACATTAAATCTCTTTGACGCTACTCTGCTATACTCGCAGTATACTGTGGACTATTATTATTAATCTGAATCTGAATTTATTTAAATCTAAGTCTATAGCTTCTAATTAATTTCTATTATTAATTAGTAGTTTGAATGCGGAAAACAAACCAATGTTGCAATGTTATATTATTTTAACCTGTATTCCCAAATAAACAATTTAATTTGAATGGGACTTGTTTGTTACTTTCTACTCATGTTGTTGCAAATAGTGACGCATGGGCGGGCGGGCGTGTGCGGGCGGGTGGCGCGCGATGACAACAGCTTTCTACTCGCTACGGGAAATATGAGGCTCCAGTAGACAGATTAAATGAAAGCCTCTTTAAATATAAATTGCTTGGGAATCTCGGCACTCAGACAAATTGGTTTCCTAAGCAGTTTTAAGATCGTATAAAAATGCGGCCTTTCACAGTCTTGTTTTGGAGAGGAGCTTTTCAGACAGACCTAACGAACGATGAACTGTTTCGTTAAGGCTTTCCTGCAAGGTCACTAGAATCCTCTGTGCAGTGAAATTTGAAAAATGTGGTAGATAATGAAGGTTCTTATTTTACGGAAAATATTTCATAATCAGCCGGGAAACGTCGTTTGCATCCAGCTACTCCCCGAGATCTTTACTAGTCAGTTCATTTAGTAGGAGGACGACCCGGTACACTGTTCCTGATACGTGGTCATCATCATCCGGGAAACGTCCACTGCTGGACATAGGCCTCCCTCATGGTACGCCACATCGACCGGCCCCGAGCCACCAGCATCCAGCGACTCCCTGCGACTCTAACCAGGGCATCGGTCCATCTAGTAGGGGACGGCCTGGTAGACGTTTCCCGGTCCGTGGTCGCTACTCGAGAACTTTTACTCCCCATTGGTTATCTGCTTTTCAAGCTATGTGGCCTGCCCATTGTCACTGCATCTCACTGACTCGTCGGGCTATGGCGGTGACCTTAGTTCGTCTACGGATTTTATCATTCCAGGTAGACTAGAAAATATTTGCAAAAAACAACATATAGAGAAAAATATACACAAAAGAAACAGCTTATTCCTGTATTAAAAAACCTGACAGCAGTCCTGGGTCAAGCCAGAATTAGTGGAGATACATGAAGATATAAATAATATATACACACATGCAATAAATATGTAATAAAATAACTTATTAACCATTTCTAACAGACCTTTTTTTGCTGTAATTGCGGTAGCATTTAGAATTAAAATTTGTGTTTTTTATTATTTGAAATAATGCTTACTGTGTTGGTAACCTGTAAAATAAAATAAATAAATGATGTTATTTTTTAATAACGTCGATAATAAAGTCGCTTATTGACAATACGCCGCGCCGGTATGTGGGACAAGATCCAATGGTCAGAAATTGAATTTCGACGACCCTTATCTGTTCAAGGGAAAACGTGTAATATTAAAAAGTATTATGGGCTTTCATTTGGCCTGAATTTTATATATATATATACTTGTATATGTATACTTTCGCCATAACGTACATCGCTGTAGAGAACTTTCACATCAACGTACTTCGCGATGGTAAACTTTCGCAGTAACGTACATCGCAGCATGGAACTTTCTCAACAACGTACTTCGCGATGGTGAACTTTCGCAGTAACGTACATCGCGTATCAATCAATCATCAACGTACAGTCGAGGGTGAACAGGCACCTTCTAGACCAACGCGCACCATCGTAGGCCACATCGACGCTTACCATCAGATGAGATCGTGGCCAAGCGTTGATCTATACTCTGTAAAAAAAAAACGCTGTAGAGAACTTTTATAAAATCGTACTTCCCGGTGGTAAACTTTCGGAGTAATGTACATCGCAACATAGAACTTTTGCAACAACGTACTTCGCGATAGTGAACTTTTGCAGTAACGTACGAGTATGTACATCGCAGTAGAGAACTTTCACGACGAAGTACGTCGTGATGGTGAACTTACACAATAACTTACATCGCGGTAACGAATTTCACAACTATGGGTGTATTATCACTCGATGTAAGTAATAAGTATATATGTAAGTTGATAAGCGTTTGTGTTTGAAAGGTTTCTGAGACTGCTTAATTAATATACTAACACCACCGGACAGCTCAAACAACTTGAGGTAGGTCATGTAGAATGCCATTTCGGGATATCCACGCGAAAAAAGTCACGGGCGACCTGCTAGCACTTTTTTATGGGCGATGGGTTAGCACAAGGCCTTTATCTCTCCTGATGGTAAGTAACGATAAGGCCGTTGGATGGTAAGGTCCTGGAAAGCTAATGAGGCGCTGTCTCTGCTACCTTTCATGAACACAACAGTGCTATTAACGCTGCTGTTTGACGGAACACTTAGGCAACATGGTGGTAGCTGCTAGCCAGGCGGATATAGAAAATACCCTACCACCAACTAAACAGAGTACTGAAAGATACCCCCTCTGGGAATCGAACCCGGGACTTCCAGATTGTTAGTCCAACATTTAGCCATTAGCCCACGAAGGCGGTTGATATTGATGCATGCATGAACATTAAAATTATAGTCTTTATTTGAATGTTTTCATACATAAGCTGAATAGTAAATAAACATCACTCGATCAAAAGATTCACTCAACTTGGGCTGACTGCAATAAGTAATTGATACTAGTTTAAACACAATCACATATTTCTACTGAAAACTACTATAATTTATCTTCGCACGATACGCCATATTTGTTTACTAATTAGGTCAAGTCAGAAAAATTCCACAACTTTAAATTTTCTGGAGAGTAACAAAGGGTAAAGCGACGATTGGTATGATTAACGGTGCAAACGAACCAAATTCATTATTATGCAATTCAAAATCTAATTTAGTCACCCCTTTCCGCATTTTTATAATAGAAAGCGAAAACTTTTTGATAAGATTCACCAGACACAAAAGCCAACTCCGGAAGGAGAAAATTCAAGTCTGACTCCAGTCGGAAATGGCTCAATTCCAATTAAAAATATACAGCAGCACACCCATTCTGAAATAACAGAAGTAAACTTCGAATTAAAAAATACAAGACACACTAGGTTTCTCAGACACTATCACCATATACTGATACCAATGTACCCAAAGCGAAACTTCTTTATTTGGTTTGGCATTCCTAATGGCATTTTTACATTTTTCGCACCAAAACTATCGGTTTATAATGAGTGAACAATGAGCATATTATATTACGTAGGGTTTTAATAAGGGTGGGTATACGGAGATGGAGGCCGCGCAGTGCAGCGTAGGGCAACACAGATTTTGAAAAGTACTGAACGAGTACTGTGTAAATCTGTGCTGCCGGCGCTTCGGGGAAAAACGCTGAATTATGCTGGATTTTCAACTAAAACCACTCCGGTGTTGCCGAGTGCCGGGTGCATGCCGGGAGTATATCATTCTTCTTCGACTAAATTAATAAAAATAAATCTAAATTTTATCGAAATCTATTAAGCGCTTTTTGAGAAAATGGTGAACACTTTAGAGGATGAATGTTGTAGACTTTTAGGGAAGCTGTTTTTGAACTTTCTAGTTCTTTTGAACGCGTTAATTATTATATGCATCATTCACATCATTCAGTTCTCTTCCGTACCAAACACTACCAAAAGCTGAAGATGCAGTTGGCACACATCCATCTCCTCGCTGCATGGATGACACCGGGCCACTCATGGTGCGGATTTTGCACCACGTTGGTTAAATTGGCCCGACACGACCCATGTTCCCCTACGACACAATGTGAGCCATCAGACTAAAATACTTACTTTTGACGGTCTGAACATCTACGAAGTACCACGTCTATAGTTTAAATTTAGTCTAAGGAAGCAACAGTGCCCTGCCTTTCAAACAGAATTGATTGTCTTAAAATTCCTCTCTAGTATTTTGGCGCAGAAATAATGCAATTTACTTGTAAAAGAACAAGTCAGCGTCAGGATGTGCTTGACATTCAATTACCCTGACTGTCTCTTGTTCCTTGCAATGGAGTCTACTACAGAAACGTAGCTGTCTTCTATTGACAGGAGTGACTTGAATACAAGACTATTTATAGTTTTATAATATATAATAAATCTTTATTTAAGGCCGTTCTCACTGAACGAAAAGAAGACGGCCCACGAGAAGTTCACTTTGTTGCCTCGCTTCCCCATCAATAATAACACGTAAGGGTAAGCCGCCACAAAACACATCTCCATTTTGATAGCTTTTATCTATATTAATTTATTAATTAATATTAATTTATTAATTAATATAGACATTAATTTATTAATTAATATAGACACCGATGAAGCATCGGTGGCGCAGTGGATAAGGACTCTCAATCTGAAGGTACCGCGTTCGAATCCAGCCGTGTACCTATGAGTTGTTTTTCAATTCAAGTACATTATCCGATTGCTTAACGGTGAAGGAAAACATCGTGAGGAAACCTGCATGTATTGACCAGGCATGTGAAGTCCGCCGATACGCACTGGGCCCGCGTGGTGGACTACGGCCCATACACTCTCTGTAGGAGAGTAGGCCAGTGGGGACTTATATAGGCTGTTTATGTGATTCGCATAAGATATCTAAATTCTAAATATGGCAAATTCTTTCTAAACTTAAGATTGATTTTTCAACTTAGTTTCATAAATTAAGCGTAAACAAAGTACAGTTTTGGTGGTTACTTTGGGATTTAATTGTATGGATCGAAGTATTATATATCGTGTTTTTTTACGTCTGTCTTACCCCAGATAATATCCATGTGTATTTTTCCCACGTCTAAAAATTTCAGAGTTTCTCTTAAAAGTATGATAATTCGAGTGTGTCTGGGTCATAGAACCGCCTTAACAGTATCTGAAGTCTTCTTACTGCACTACAAACAGGGTGATGTGCACTACACAGACTGATAGTACAGAGCTAGTTTTGTTTATGGTATTGTACTTTTCTATGTCTACCTGATTAGCTTCCACCATGCTACCTAAGCCTGCTTATTAATAGCGTTATTTACTAACACTAAATTCCAAGTCGATGTCATTAGTCGTTGCTGAGATATGCGGCTGTGACAGACAAAGTCGCACCATCAGGGTTAATTTCTAGTGTTTGGTTTCGGAACACTATAGGTAATTTGGCATAGTCGATTAAAATATTTAAAAAAATTGTTATTTGTGGTAAGTACGGTCTTGTAACAAGTTTACGGAAAAATTATTTTCGAATGAGTCTTTTGTTTCTACACATTTAAAAAAATCGGACAAGTGCGAGTCGGACTCGCGCACGAAGGGTTCCGTACCATTTTTTATACAAACGAGCAAAAAATCACGTTTGTTGTGGGTGAGTATTAAATATTTATTTTATTATGTTTTTTAATATTTGTTGTTACAGCGGCAACAGAAATACATCATCTGTGAAACTATCACGGTTCATGAGATACAGCCTGGTGATAGACGGCAGACAGACGGACAGCCAAGTCTTAGTAACAGGGTCCCGTTTTTAACCCTCTGGGTACAGAACCCTAAAAAGATACCGGAACGGCTCTTATATTTTAGCATTCCTTTCACATATAGAGAAGGAAGAGTAGAATAAAATAAAAATATCAAGTCGACACCTAAGCGTTGGTAAACAATTTAATTCTTAAGGTACAATATATTATGCCCACTGGAGATTTGAATAAATCCCGGGTTGAGTTTAAAATATGACCTGACCAGGCTCTGTTGCCAAATATATTCGTTTGTTATTTCGGAATTGTAATTTATATTAGAAATAAGCGTGGAATATTTAATATTTATATTTCTGCTTCGTTTACGAGCACAAAGTTACGGTGGAATTCCCATGCGGTTATCTTCCGGTAACATTCTCCCTGACTCTCTAGTAATCGTATCTACGTGTACAACACGATTTCAGATAAAACCCCAACGTAACATTTTGTAATTAGGATGTTGGAAACTTTTGTTGGTTTCTAATTGACATGTTATATGAATCGTGGGTTGTTTGCATGTTCCCTTTTCGGGTATTAACTATTCAACCAATTGGCAGAGGACTTGAAATTAATGCATGTGTCGTATGATCGGTTGTTCACGTTAAAGCGTAATATATAATTTTAGTGTGTGTCATACATAATACATAAATTTAAGAAACAACCTGTCACTTTATCGATGGACCGCATTCGAAGCGAAGAGATCCGTCAGAGAACCAAAATTACCGACATATAAATACATTGTACATAGCTCACCGTATTACCTGTGGGCTGGTCATATTTGCCGAAGGATCGACAACCGCTGGAGCAGACGGTTCTCGAGTGGAGACAATTTCTAGGCAACCGTAGTTTAGGACGTTCCACGGCTAGGTGGAAATACGACTTACGTAGGGTAGCCAGACAAGCAGAGGACTGATTTGAGTTGCTCACTCTAGGAGAAGCCTATGTCCAGCAGTGGACTTCCAAACGCTGTATATGGTAATGATGAATATATCAACAGATGTTATATTAGCTTTAGAAAATGACCACCCCATGTTATAGGTGTCGTAAAAGGCAACTAATGGCAAATATATATTTACGAGATAGGAAGAAGAACAACCTCTGCGATCACCAATTCCTGCCAAGCGTAGTTATTATGGCAAATCTCTTTACGTAAATTCTTAAGTGTCGATCTATGTGGGAGGCCCATGTCCAACAGTAGACTTACACAGTTGTTAACGACGCCAATTAAACGTGCCGATACATCTATAAAAAGACTTCAGATTAAATATACCCTGGAAACAGCCTGCGTCATTTAAAGCGGAGTCTTCTAACAAAATCAATGTCTCCGGCCTATAGGTACAATGTCCCTCAGTAAAAAATGCTAATGTTCATCCGAGCTAACGGGCGATAGACCGTAGAGAACCGAGGACGAATCGCTTCGGGGGGCAGACGGCGGGCGACGCTCTGACGGAATTCCAAACAGATGCCGGCCGATATGGATAGCTGTAATCCATAAAATAGCCAGTAGCAACGAGCACAAACTAAATGTAAAAAAATCATGTAATCACAGAAAAATAACAATAATAATTGGCCAAGAGCGAGTCGGTTTTACCTTAAGCTTATATAGTCATATATAGCTCTCCTCGCCGTGTTCGGCGACGGTGAATCCCTCAATTATTCAAGTTCAGACTGCGGTGCGATCTGACATGGCTCGCGAAGAAAAACTACACGGAGCGCAGTGTAGCTGTCCTTGTATGTGGGCGTGTAGTGTAGAAGACCTTAGGCTGGGTTTTCCTTGTTTGGCGCTCCACATCCAGGTCTATATACCTTTACTATGTCCATATTCATTTTTAACGCTGCTTGAAATATTATGTTATAGTTTTTTTAACAATTTTTGTCTTTTAATCATTGAATTACATCACATATGTGTAAATCTTATGTCTGTATATATTACTGTTCAGGAGGAGGCCTCTGACAGAGAGACAGAAGGACAGCTGTACAGAGTTGCCTCAACATAGGGCTCCGACTGGATATTTTGGATTGAGAACCCTAAAATTATACTAACAGATTTTTTGTTAGCAGACCTATTTAATATCCGGTGCCGAATAAAAAGTGGAATACTGTACTGGTAATTTGCTGTTTAAAAATGTTGCATATTATTTAGCATTTAATTAGAATAATCAAAATAAAATCAATATTCACAACACACAATCAACTTGGTCCTTTTAGCCATTACTAGACAGACAGACGGATTACAACAACAAGTTTTTGCTAATGCCCAACAGTGTTCTCTTTGTTGCCTTTTCCAACAACCGTGAGGTGGTATTACGTGATACTGTTCTGTAGTAAAAACCATAGAACAACAACAAATTTTAAGTAATTCGGGCGTAAAGCTTCTAAAGTCTGCATAAGTTCAACACATCCTAATTCAAGAGTTTGCCAACTAAACACTAACAGTCACAATTTAGCTCAAAAGGATCAAAGCTACGCAGTCTCTAATTAGGTATCCGCTCTTTGTGTTGTGAGAACTGGAAACTTTTCGGTCGGCCCAGCCTTATTTGCGGTCTGTTGGATCCATAAATGGACGTATAATAGAAGTGCCTTAGCTGTAGCTACAGAAAAAATAGCTAGCCGTAGCCGTAGCGAAAAATAAATTTATTTATTTTAACAATTAATTGTACGCAGAAAATATGTACAAAACACAAAATATAATAAATAAATATACAAAAGGAACAGCTTATTTCTATTAGAAACATACAGCAGTCCTGGACAAGCGAAAAATGTGACGTGGGTAGTTAGAGTTAGTTTTCGTGCAATCACCAGAAAACGGCGTATCTCGCATTGTCAGGCACTTCTCTGGGAGTTACCGCTGCTAGGGCACTGAGATACTGCGAGTTTTCCATTTTATTTTGAAAATTACACTACAAAGTGATACTTTAGGAAACTCAAATCAACTTTAAAAAAAAACTGAATACAGCTTTAATTAATTTAAAAAAATTTAAGTCTTCTTTTAGCAGAAGTTCCTACGAGTATCTAAAATATTTGATGTACTTTTGCCACACGGAGTGGCATTAAATTGCTCAACACGTTTTAAAACCTTGGGGTACTCTAAAAGTATAAATACCTACTGGATATTAGTATTATTTAAATAGTATATAGTATTTGCTATTTAATTAGTTTATTAATTATGTGTTTTATGCATACAGTATTTTTATCATTAGCCCCGTGTTCAATGCATTAAGGAAAAACATCCTTACAGCCTTGCAGGTTAGTGACTTTCACACCAGGCAATGGGCACCAACTTTGGTGTGGTAAAACATGGTAAAACAACCCCATACGGCGTTACAAATAGCTCTGAGGCTGTTCTATACGCGTAATTTGATTTCTATGGCTAAACCCCTACTCGCGACCGTAGAGCCAAAACAACTTTACAGCCTACCCTCAAAAAACTTGCGAAAAGCCCATATTCCACCATTATAACTTAATCTATTAAGCCATTAACGTTCCGACACTCAATCCGAGACCGTAAGAAAATTCTGAAGTTTTGATAGAGGGTTATTTTTACGTTATTGGCTTTATAGCAGGGTAATAAAGGCTGATGGATAAATGGGCCTATTATTGTAAATGTACGTACTTTTTATTTAATTTTATTATAATAATTTAAAATTATAATTGGAAAAATTATAATTGGAACTACAATGGCAGTAATGGTATGATTGAAATTATAATATATCGTCCTATTATTTTCTTTTATTGAAAAAAATATAAGGAGTGCGATCCAAATTCTGGAAGCATTTATCTTATATCAATGAAGTTATTTCTTTTTCGCTAATTATTTAAACTTTATTAAGTTATTATTAAATAAGTTTATGCATATGTTTTTCTTTTTTTGGTAGCTTGGCGGATAATCGAAGTATTGAAAATATCTAATATAAAAAGCATATCAGTTTGGCAATAATAATGATTGCGAATTTATGCTAATTATTTACTTACCACTCAGATCGCGCCGTTGTACAGACATTTACTGAATCAAATCAGCGTTTGTTCAGTTCGCGGTGAAACGAGTACGATTCATGTAACTTGTAGAGCGAGATTGTAAATTTCAGTCGACAGAGGTCTAATAGCTACACGCTTGCACTCACAACCCGGAGGCCCTAGGTTCGATTCTCAACAGGTTGATTCTATTTGTCCGTCTGACTAGACCACCAACCGCGTTACTCTCTGCCGCTATAAAGCAGTGTTAATAGCACGCACTGTTGTGTTCCTGTAATGGTTCCGGTATGAAAAATAGCAGAGCAAGCTCCTTACTACTTGAGGCTTCTTGGTAAGCACGCTTTGCATCCAACGGCCTTATTGTCACTTACCAAAAGGTTTGTCGAAGACCATGTGCAACTATATAACGTTTAGTTTCAATTGACATATGTTTGTAGAAAATAAATAATTTAGTTTTTTTTGGGATACAGACTTTAAAAACTATTATGCGCAGTACTTTATGATATCTTTAGAGTTAGAATTGTACTGGTATTTATACCTTTAATTCCACCCAAAATAATTAACAGTTTTATTGTTTCATTTCATTTACCATGACATAAATAAGTAGAAGGGACAAAAATATAATATTTTCAAAGTCAACAGTAGTAATATTTTAGTGATTTAAAAAACAAGTTTATTATTCTCGATTGATGTTTTACAGTAAGTCGTGTCGACTTCATCGCTCCCTTTGCGAGACTTATTTCCAAAGGCAATGTCCAATATTACAATGCTCCAACTATTATAAACTTTTTAAATGTATTATAGTATTTTTAACTTGGCCTTGTCCTTTTTGTCGGCAGACGTAGGTAACACGGTGGTAGCTAGCCAGGTGGGCATAGAAACTTCCCTACCACCAATCAAACGGAGGCGGTAAAAATGATGATCTTACGTGCTGCATATTAAACGGTTTATTCAAGCAATTTTTGCAGCTATATCCAGATTTATTTCGTATTCCACACCTTTTACAGTACTACGTCTGGCCAGAGGAAAGCGTAAATATTTAATTTTTCCGCCTTGAATATTAATGAGCTGGTTGGCAATGTTTCATAGCTGTACATAAATTTGAATAATAAGGTTAGGCGTCTAGGACCTACTGGGACTGACTCGATTGGAATTTTACGGTTGTGTTACGTATTAGCGAACGAAACCTGACTTTGCGTTTATTTATTTGTACAACAGTTAGTCTTTTTATGTATGATAAGTTTGCACTTGGCCTTCATCTCACCTGATGATGACGATAAGGTCGTTGGATGGTAAGCATGCACATCCAGTCTAATGAGGCGCTGTCTCTGCTACCTTTTTTAACGGAACATAAAAGTGCTATTAACATTGCTGTTTGGCGGCAGACATGGTGGTAGCTAGCCAGGCGGTACCCCCACTGGGAATCGAACCCAGGACCTTTGGATCGTAAGTTCTAGTGTGTAGACATTAGGCCAAGGAGGCGGTTAAAGTTAGTCGTTAATAATTAGCAACTGGTCCCAGGTCTTATAGTACATGTTGTTTCCGAAACTTTAATGTACATATTACAAGTACTATCAAGAGAGAAATCCTGTGAACGCGAGTGGCCGTAGATAATAATGACATATGTCGTTAGTCGAATTGACCTTACAGGAAAGTCCACGTTTCAGTAATTGACTGAAGCAACTTGAAAAGCGCTGGATGCAAGCAACAATTGCGGCGTATCATGGTCACGAAAATATTCATTAACATGGGAACTGAATATTTTGTGACCATGGTACGGCGCATTGTTGCTTGCATCCAGCGTCTCCCCGACAGTTTGTTCCCAGTGTTTTGTTTTGATACGTAATGTTTCTGAGTACGTGATCCCCAATAGGGAAGTCGTTAAACACAATAAAAGAATAATTTTATTTGAGAAATTAGAGACAATACCCGACGCGAGCGAACGTTGCGAAATAGCGTCGAGAAATTGGATGACGCAAGAACAAAGACACAAGAATCCCTCTCTAAATCAAACCCGACCATAATGAAACCGCAAAGCTCAAATCTGGTCTGAGCTTCGCTTCTCGCTAGGGTTGAACACCACGCCCCCAATATTAGGATACATGTTATGATAATGATGTACTTATTAATTAATATACAATACCGGTCATAAAAAATAACGAATCAAGTGCTAGTCGGACTCACGCACCGAAGTCTCCGTACAGAGTACGAATAATTAACATATTGAAAATCATAAATTATAGGTAAGATAACAACAACCGAACAATGCTGTAACGATAATGTAAGTTTGATTAAAAAACCAGCTTAACTTTGTTGTTAAAAAATGAGATGATATACTACCCTCTATATTACGATCAATTCTCAACTGCAAATATAAGTTTGTAATCTTTTAAAAAAGCTATTTATACTGTCATGTAGTTAAAATATACTGGTTTATTCCTAGACGTGCTGTAAGTACTTGCGTCTTAGCAAATTTCAGGATTCTAGGTCAACGGACATGGAAAAGGAAATGGTCTAAATATGTGGCTTAGCAGCCGTATCTTTTTATTGCGTTCATCTTGAAGTTTTTCCACAGCTCTAACGGATTGACTGCTGATGATGGACTTAAATATCTGATATCAATTTTAATTTGATAACTTCACGGCCACCTGAGAAAAAGGGCCTTGACAGACAGTCAGACAGACAGACGGGCAACAAAGTGATCATATACGGGTTCCTTTTTCCTTTAG
Source organism: Carcina quercana (assembly GCA_910589575.2). NCBI lineage: Eukaryota > Metazoa > Arthropoda > Insecta > Lepidoptera > Depressariidae > Carcina > Carcina quercana. Next base: position 7,228,202 of record OU342442.1, read on the forward strand.
ATGTACGAAGTCATTTGGACATGAGAGGTGCAGTTCGTCGTCCTGCAAGTCACTGCGACCTTTGCAGATCTATTGTGACAGTCACCTATGGATCAAATCGCCTCCCCAAGGCCAATGTAGATGTACGAAACCCTAAAAATTATCTAAAACCGTCCAAGTGCAAGTCAAGCTGTCGTACCGAGGGTTTCATACCTTGGAACTTGGCAATTGTGTTGGTGATCTGATCTGAATGAGTTTGTAACACACCTTAAGGTAGACCTGTGTCCAGCTGTGGTTTACCGCAAGGTATGGTACGAAGCCCACTGGAGAGTTCCTTTAGTCGCTTTCTACGTCACCTACGGGAATACATGTATTGTAAACCCGAACACGGCTGTGACCGGGATGCTTTCTGTTATTTATTTTACGATACAAAATTGTATTCACTCGTGCTAACACTCCGGGTAAACTTTAGGATTACGATAGCTTTTGACACATGTCAGGGACGCGTGCGACGTCCCCAGTCCGACACACCGATGGAATACTGATTCTTAGTGGCGAGGAGACAAGTTGGGGAAATTTCCACCAAATTGAAGTAAATGATATTAACAATATCTTTTACAGCTTTGCAATAGTTTCGTAAATATGTAGATTTTACATAATTATTCGAATTTTTAAAGTATTTATATTTTTCACTTCTACTGACGTTATATTCTTCTTAATGACACGTTCCGCGAACGTATGGAGCCGAGGTCTGGTCTTGTATACTTATAATTTTAAAAGGCCGTCATCAAATAAAAGTTATCTAGTCACCATTTTTATATATTTTGGTTTAGTTTATTTGTACAAAACATAAAAAGCACGAAACAGGTTAGAAAACAAAAAGAATGATTTTGTACAATTAAAATAAATGCTAAAATGTAATTATATTATTTTTCTATACATATTTAGATTATTACTTGATTTTTTTTAAATAGTGTACAAGTGCAGGCCTAATTTGAAACAACTCTTTTATTTATGACTATCTCTTTCTGTTTTTCTGTAACTATTTCTGTTGATAGGTTCTCACTGCTTCCTAAGACACTTCAACTGAATTTTGAAGAGCAAAATCGCAAATAAACAACTTGAAAAGATGAATTTTTTCGGCGTCGATCAACTTTGAACATGAACTTAGTATAAACATAATAGAGCAGAGCGGTGTCTCCCTATTTAACTTGGAGTGGGCTAATATTTTACACAAATTGAGTTTACTTAAGTGGATAAGTTTACTGAGGAAAACTCTAGTTATAATATAACACAATGTTCAAAAACGTTCGTCGCGAGATTGCTACCTTTAAACCTTCAAAAAGGCGACTTTCTGAAATAAACAGACTTTTTGGTTTAGTGCTACAGGACGCGGAAAGATCCTGAGAGTCTCAAGGTAAGGCATATGTGTCTTCATATATTTATCTTGACTCGTCAAGAACCAGAAACGTAATTTGAAATCCCTTAAAAATTATAAAAATTATGATTATTTATTAATCTACAGTAGGTAATCAAGTCAAATTTATTTTGATAAATAGATAACTACATAATTAACACCTTTTTTGTTGTAAAATGCACTATGAACGCTAAAAATTGCATCAAAATTATTTCAATCGTTTTGGTGCCTATTCCTGGCAAGCATCCATACAGACATAAAAAGTGTCAGAAACAGTTTCAAATATCAATAACGCATTAATTCATTGATTTAAACTTTACAATAGATAAGATTAGAAAGAATAAAATGTAACATTACAAACTGTAACAATTAGAAAATCTAAACTTAGTCAATGACAGATTACTATTTTTAACAAATGCAAGTTTGACTTCTAGTTATTTGAATAGCTGGAAAATTAACCTTGTATTTTTTTCTACTGGAATGAAGCGAAGATGAACAGATAGACAATTAGGGACCATTTAACGAAGTCCTAAAACCAAATGAGCATGTAAGTAACGTCTCGTCCGAGCGTTCGGCTCATAAATCCTCGTAAGCCAAAGCCGTGGCTTAGGCAGGGTCGGGTGGTGCGGACTTTGCAGCCCTTTGTATAGCAATACTTTGCTAATTCGTTTTGATATGTTTCTAGTGTTATTTCGTATGAAATAAACATAAAAGGATTAAGGATAAAATGTTTGCATATACTCGTGTGCCGTGTGGTCTCGGCTTAATAATAGGATTACCCCATACCATCCCACGGGTGTCGTAAAAGGCGACTATGGAACACATACTCGTATTAAGCAGCATCTACATATGTCACCACGACAACTAACTGCGATCACTATACACCTGCCAAACAAGCCCGTCAAGGCAATCGATTATGATGGTGTACTCGTATCCCGAATTCTCGACACTCATACGTTCATGTGTTTTCGTTGGGTGTACATCATAGTAGCAAAGTTCATTACCGCAATGTACGTTACTGCTAAAGTTTACTATCGCGACGTACGTTGTAGAGAAATTTTTCTACTGCGATGTACGTTACTACGAAAGTTTACTATCGTGACATACGTTGTTGCGAAAGTTTTTTACATCGCAGTAGAGAACTTTCGCAGTAACGTACATCGCGGTAATGAACGTCGCAACTTTGATTTTCACTCTTAAAAATGCTTTATTTAAAAAATTATTGTGATATAATAAAAAATCTGGTTTTTTGATTTGTTCCTTTATTTGCTTTTTGCTTAACTTCAGGATTCTAGGTCAAAGGAATTGTCTAAAAATGCGGCTTAAACAGACGTACCTTTTTATTGCCTTGACTTAGAAGTTTGTTTCAGAGCTCCAAGGAATTGCAGGCTCAATAAGTATTCGACATTAATTTCAACTTGATGCCTTGACAGATAGACAGACAGATAAGAGAGTGATCCTATAAGGGTTCATTTTTTCCCTTTTGAGGTAAGGAACTCTAAAATAAGTAAGTCCGAGATAAAATTCTCTAAACAGACTAAGCAAATGCAGAATGATTTCATTAGAAAGGATACGGAAGTGGCGGGGCTCGACATGCACTTGGTCGGACAAATAAAACTGCAATATCTGATGCGTGCCTTTGACTCCTAGCACTGCCAACACCCTCGCAGCGCACTACAAACTACCTACTGTTTGGGAACGTGAACACGGTAACGAAGTCTCAAACAGATCCAACGAGCTCGCCCTGTGTTGTTTGAACAGTAAACAGAACCGATGTATAAAATAAAGAATATTTGATACGAGCTACCGTTCCACTAGGATGCTACTTTTCTGAAGTCATGTCGCATGATCATAATATGGAATCTCTACAGAACCATAATTGAAATTATTATGTTTAATAATATACACTATTGAAATAATAATAAAAACATATTTTTAAACTCAGGTGAACTGGTGAGCTGAACTGAGGTGAACGTAACAATCAGGTGTAAAACAATGAAATCGGAAAAGATCAATTACTTAACGAAATTACGTGCCATTTTTATGTTTAAATAATTGACGCGTTCAAAAGGAACCAGAAACCGACTTCAACTGCCCAAGTCTACAACATTCATCTCCTGAAATGTTCACCCTTAGAGGTAGAATTATCTGGGACATATTTGAAGTATGCTCTACAAACAAAAAAGAATCATCACAATCGATTCATAATTGGCGGAATTATCACGTAAAAAACATACAGTCGATTTGAGAACCTCTTCCTTTTTTAAAGTCGGTTGAAAAAACTACCCGTGGGCTAAATCTGAACAACCAATTACTCCTACCTTATCTGCCATATAACTTCTCACAACCTTAACAACATATTATCGTTTAGTTACAATATTTGAACCGTAACGTATATTAAAAATATAATAACACAAACCATTGTTCACAATCAGGGCACAACACAATAACCAAGGAACATATTAATTAAATCCAGTTTCCCGGACACACTGCCGCGTTCCGTTCAAAGATGTGTCATTAGAATATGCGATGAGAGATCCCTTTTGCGTAATCATTTGATCTTTTTAGAGAAGACAGAGTAGCAATAGTAACGCCGCCGATGGATTTATAGTCTCATTAAAATAGGCGGCTTGTGTCATCAGAATAATATTTTAGAATTCAGTCGGAGCTAGAGCGCAAACATAATTAATAAATACTACAGCATACAGACTTATACATCAAAAGCAAAATTTATAGTTGTTTATTGAAGGAATAATGAGTATTTTACTTCGTCTTATAGGCTAGTGCCTCACGAAAGTAGTATTAGAGTATATATCATAGTCACAAAATGTTAAATTCTGTAAGGAAACTATGCTTAAATAAGATCCAAAGTCTAACCATTCTCGACTACCAGTGATGTCATTACATTTATTTCAAATCCTATTTCGTGGGAAATCGATTAACCATTTTCATTCGTCATGTTTTCATCAATTTAGGAAATATGAATATTATTCCATATAAGTATTTGTCACGTTTGGGTGAATTCTTGAATATGGCGAATGAGTCAATTCTTAACTTCACGTTTGCAGGCGCATGGCACTGAATCGAGAAGGGTCTAAGAAAGTAAATATATGCATGAAAGCGTCTTCCTACACTTACGGCGTCTTTATGGCTAATTGAAGCATATTTACAATATCCATAATGGGTCAGTTTCGTCATAAATTGATATGGAGCCCCTCGTATATAGGGATAGGGAGGAATGAAGCATTATACATGTCGTCAAGTGGAGCAGCGAGGCTGGGTCGAGACTGTCTGCTCTATATTCTGTATATATAATGAATACTGATTTACTGACAAACCGATGGAACTAGAAACTTTAAATTTGGAGCATTTATCGCTTTGGTGATGATACCACTATGAATGGATTTTTCAAACTCGCGGGCAATGCTGCAGAACCTACTGGGGAGCAATTCAATAAAGACAAACATTTTTACTGTAATATAATAAAAAATTCTGCTTTTCAAATTTATTCCTGTACTTGTGCTATAAGACCTTGCTTCTAGACAAATTTCAGGATTCTCGGCCAACGGGAAGTATCCCATGTTTTGATTTTTTGAATTGCAAAGTATGTAAGACTCTTTATTGCGTTGACCTAAAAGTTTGATTCTTTTCACAGCTCCAAAGGGATTGCAAACTTTAGTATTTGATACTTTCAACTTGATATTTCCTCGTGTTCCTAAGTTAGAGGGTATGGACCGACCGGACCACAGCATGATCCCACAAGGGTTCCTTTGAGGTACGGAACTTCTAAATTATTTGCAATTGACGTAAGAGTTTTTTCCAAACTTTTTTCTATGCTTCGCATCAAGAAAGATCTGTGAAGGCTGTAATAAAATTCATTTACTTATTGATATTTTCACCATTATCAAGTGGAACAAACGCTTTCAGATGCAGTCTCGTTGGACAAAAAACTTCCTAACAAAGTGTAATGTCTCGTTATTAAAAGCCTTTTCGTTTCATTCCATCGAGCGTCATCTCTCAATCAGGGGTGTGTTGCCAGCCCGCGCGATCTGCATTCGTGATCGAGAGAAATGTGAATATCATGGAGTTGTGAGGAAGAACATTCATCAAAAAGACTGATCTTAATAGATGACTCTGTAAATGTTTAAAACTTCAGGTTTACCAGAACGGAACACTGTGTATGTGGCAAAACTGGTTCAAACTATTCTTATCCTCGTATAAATAGTTAAAATTACAATGGTCGAATATTTTCCAAATTTAACACACAATAAAATTAGGATGGTTAATTATGTCCTAAATAGTGGTATATAAGAGTGATTTCGCTGGTAAAATTTTCATATTAAATTTGTTTTACCTTAAGCTATTAAAATAGAATAGCTGTCTTTGTGCAGTAATGTCACGAATTGAGTAACATTAACATATATACAACTTCATAGTGAAGAAGAATAATTACGTTCAATTTTCATTTTTACACACTATTTTTGATTGTCGGTCAAAACGCCACCCAGGGATTCCTTATTTAGCTGCGTAATGGCTGACAATAAACTTGTACGTTAATAATATTCATTTCACGATACTTAATACGATCTATAAAGCCAACTATTATATACTTCTCATCAGAAAAATCGAAACACGGGTATACAAGGGGTTAATTGAACATAGTCTGAAAATTAATCATTAAAATTTATTGTTGAGAAATATACTTGGTTTTACGCACATATTATTCACTCACTTGACCTGTTTTGAACGTTGGCAAAGGCAAGAAATTGTTTCTGAATTGCCATAGCTTCCAAAGACAAGTGAAAGTGCTTTATCATCTTCACTATCAAAATAATCAACATAAAATTCTGTTGTAGAAATAAGTCGTTAGAAAGCAATTATCCGTATTTATTAGGTCATCAGTGTAGCTAGCAGGTTATTCAGCCTAGGCATTCAAGCTTACTTATGACGTAGAAGTCTGTATAGACATTACTCATTTATGTTCATTTATAAAAGCCAACCGAGAGGGTTGTTACATATTATTTAATGATTGACCTTTGAAAACAAACTAAAAAGAAATTAATTCATGTATGCCTTTTTTGAACTAAGGGTAATCGTCCAAAGATACCTGACTCCTTAGGAGAAGAACCGGGTAGTCATTCGCAGCGCATATCGGATAGCGCCCGCACTTCGCGGGCTGATGTGCCAGCCCTTCCATTCTCGTCGGGGTTACTCCACACTGGAGTGTTCCACCAATACTGAATCAAGTACATGAGTCTACTAATGGACATCAGCTTTTCAGGGAAGCCATTTTCCATAAAGGGATTCAAAATCACCACGCTCGGAACGCGGAAACGGTGATCGCAGTAAGGTGTGGCGATTTTTACCTCAGTCGCTTCTTGTGACACCCATGGGAAGATATGGGGTGATCCTATACTAAAGGCGAGACCACATGCTTGGTACGTGCCAGGTACGTGTAGTTTATAATCGTAGACAAATATTGCGTATACAATGGGTAGTTGCTGTTTAAATTTTCGTGTCTTTTTTATGTCACTCTTGGGTTATCCCATTCTAAAGCCGTGACTATACATATGTAAAAGTTTTTTGTTCAACTAAATTTTGATCCTCTTTACTCATTTTGGTTTAGAACCCTAAAATATCACAAAAACAACGATATCATATTAACAAATAATTATCTGTATATAGTTTATAACTACTTTTTAAATACTTTTCGCCAGAATCTTTGCAATTTATTTACTTTTCAAACAAAAGCATCGCGAATCAAAAAGTATACTGTTTATTTGTATTAAAATACTCACTCTTCCGTTTTTTGTTGGAAAACGTTGACTGTGATATTTTTCCAATTTTACTTGTCAGAATGGAAATGCCTTCGTAGTGTTTAGTCATTCTTTCCATTACACGCATTACTGGGAAGAAAATGGAAACTCGCGATCTACGTTGCGCGGCGCGCTCTTATTAAAACCACTTCGAATGATTGCGTTTCCCATTTCGTCGAGATGCCGCCCTGAGATTGCATTTTGACATACTTGTTACTCGGAGTGTATCAATTCGGATACGCTCTGAACAAGGTGCTTCTAGATGCAGCGACACGATACCTCATCAATTTGAAATTGGAAATCTTAATGGCTCCCGTTGGATTAAAAAGTTGGAAAAGATGTAACTCACCGCTACTGATGGATACGCCCTGCACTCCTTAGGGTTCACTTTAAATCCAACACGGGAACGGCCAGTTGGGGTGCACAAAAGAGGGCACTAAGAACGGGCAGTCACTTCTGAACTTCAGCCTTTCGGAGCTTAGTGATTTCTCATAAATACGATATATATGTAATAATAGTTTATATAGTTTCGTGGTTGTTGCGCGTTCGCGTTTGAACTCGCAATTTTACTTTAACTATATTATATATTTAACAAGATAATGCTAGGGCGGGCGGCCCAGTAACATCTTTTTAGCTTCATAGCCGCGGCAAGCATGGATCTTGTTATAAGTCGCAGCGTTGTCATATCTACCAACTTATAGGTAGATTTTGAGAATTTTAATATGTCTGACATAATAACAAATTAGGTGATTCGTGTGTAAATGATACGTAAAGACGTGCGTATTCAGTGACTATTCACTAAAATGAAAAACGTATATTATATATTATTTTTGTAATATAGTTTCGCATTGTAGACATTCTTCGCGTTTCACATATCTATTGCGCAGATTTTGCGGTGGTCAATGACCGACCTCACAAACCTAGTGCAAAATTTTTTGAGTGGAGGCTCCACTGAAATTGCTCATGCAAATGCCACCGTCCTAAAAGATAGTAACTGGGACTAACGGGTTTACTTACTATTAGCTAATGATGAAAACTACGTACTGATAAGTTACTTTTATGATCACTTCTGTAGCATTTTTCCAATGATGTTAGCTTCCCTCTTCCCTCTACACACTACATAGGAACAAACAAGAGAGAATGTGACATGGTTCAAAAGTGGATACATATTTTTGTACTCGAGTGTAAAATCTTTCATCAATTCCTCAAAGTATGCCCTAGCTATCTAATTAACAGATATGAAATCTTTTCCTCGTTTACTAACGAGCTTTTATTTGTGAGTGATTGATTATGTCCAGCTCAAGACTACACAACAAAATCGTTCATTACCAACATCTCCAGTATAGTTATCGAAATAAGTTTGCACAGGACGAATCCGCAGATCTGTCAATTTAGTCAGAGAACGGTGACAATTTGGTTTATCCCTGTCATATCCAAGAACCCATCTCATGCGTACTCTGCAAAAACGTGGGCCGAATACGAACATTTGTCATTGTAGAGCATTTTAGTGGTTGACACATATGCCCCTTTTTGTTGATCACAATTTTGTTTACTTTGTTGTTGGGAAGCAATGATTTCCTCTCGAAGGAAATATTTTATTTGCTCCTCGCGGCCTTCGACTAAGGAATCAATTTCGGACGCCCGTGACAAAGGGACGTATTCCAAAGAGTCACTGAATAGCTTCGATAATTAGAAATTCCAGAAGGAAATTTAATAATAATAAAAAGAAGCCACTTCGTCGGAGCGAAAAAGAGATATACTCAGAAACTTAAAGCTGTTAAAGAAAATAACGTAGTAAACTCATTAGTGATGCCATCACTCGGAACGGAGCGCTTACTGTATAAATGGAAAATAATAAGAAAGATGTGAGCGAAATACTCGTACATATTTATTGTCATAATATATCTTACTATTACTTTACTGTACTGGATATAAATGATTCGTAATAAAAAAGGGATGATTGCGAAAGACAGCACCTTTCGCTTTTTCTCTCTGTTCCGCTCAGCTACTGAAAGAACCTAGACTGATGATATATTTTATCAACATTTGATGTGGAGATCAACGCTAGAGGTTGGTTCATCGATTTATTTGAACGCCTGCGGGATTAGGGCGCCCACGACGGCGATCAACTCCGTTATTGCTGGATCTATATTTTATTTTTTTCCACCCTCCTGTACCCTTTGATGTTCAGCATCGCTTATCGCTTATATTGGGCCAATCCCGGCGCCACAAAAGAATGCATTTATTCACAAGCGATACAATGTTCAAAGGGTATATAAATTGGGAAAGTGATGTGTAGTCAGATGACTACAGTCGTGCTGTATTTGATTTCCTTGTACCTGTCAAATCAAATATACTTTCTATGCGGTTTTATTTACCCACTGTGGGACTAGGTCAATTTCCGATATTTTTAAATATTTATAATGATAGGCTAGTCTTTCTGCCTCTGAGATTTCATATCACCGGATGGTAAGTGACGATAAGACGTTTAAATGGAAAGCCTGCTTATCTTGAAGCCTCAACATAAGCAGGCTTTGCCGATTAATCATGAGGCGCTGTATCTGCTACCTTTCATAACGGTGCTATTTAACATTGATAGAAAATACCCTACCACCAGAAATCATATAAATTACGTGTTGTTGTATAGGTAAAAGGTGTTTTATTTTAAACCATTTAAACCATTTATTTGCCACAGACAAATTACACATACAAACACACACACATATATAAAACTAATTCAAACATTTACACATTACTATAATTACACATTAAAATGAGAAGGTTCTGTGTCAGGAGCTGTCTCAGTACCCGTCATGCAGCATGCTGCACAACACTGATTTTCAGCCAGCCCCGATTCTAACAATAGTATAACAAACTTGCACGCAGCGCTACACAAATATAATTAACTTACATATACTTATACACACAACACTAATTAATAATATATTTACAGACATAATGAACAATATTAAACAAATAAGAAATTAAAATGACATAAGACTACTTCTACGGGTAGACTGAAACAACCTAATTTTTCAAGGGTTTACTTTTTGAGCATTTAATAAAATTCCTTTCAAATGTTTTTTAACGTGTTTTGGGACATGTTCAATCTTAAGGGAGGTGGCAAATCGTTCCATATTTTCGACGCTGCAAATTTAAAACCCCCTCTATATCCAGTAGTTCTGTGCGCGGGAATATACATCATGTTTTCTTGTTTCCTGCGTAGATTTCTTTCTAGCGTACTTTGAATAAAATCCAATTTTTCAAACAAATATTTTGGCTTTTTATGGAACACTACTTTATGTACTAAACATGTTAAATGTAATTTTCTTCTCGCATCCATTTTAAGAATATTTTTTTCATTTAAAAAAGGCGTTTGTCATTTTGACATTGTTCTGTTATACTCGTAAATTTGCGCAATCCTTGATTTTAAGTTTTGTGTTCAGTTCAGGCCGTGGCTTAGAATGCCGTGGCAACCGAAGCGTATTTCAACGACAATGCTATTCGTAGCTTTATTCGCAGTAATACAAGCTTAATCATGAATATTATTTTACGAGTGTACTTATCATAAAGCTTACGCTAATGTATACAGCTAGGTCGGCAGTAAAGCACTGAGACTGCCCAATAGAAACGTCCATCCGAGTTTACGAGAGTGCCTGAATGTCCGGAAGCAGACTAACTTACATGCTGGGACATATAACATAGTAGACTGAAAGGCAGAATGTGCAGTTGGGGAAATCCACTGGTCGTTGATCGAAGAGGGTTCCCACAAGTGGCTATCCTGTGTTACGTCACCGACGGGTAGATATGGCGGCGCTGATTGTGCTCAATAAAACAAAAATATACGAAAGTGCCTTGACTTGATTTATTAGTTTTATCGTTAACACTGCAAGCAATTTCGTCTGCGAGGATTTTAGAAAGTATCCCGTGAGAACGACTTTTACGATTGGGATAAAAAAATCTTAGCTTATATCTATTTCCAACCCTTCAATTATCTTTATATAACAATTCAAGTCATTCTGTATTTCCGTTACGACGTGAAGGAAGGACAAACAAACGAACAAACTCACTTTCGCTCTTATAATATCACCACGCTTGGGGTGGGTTATAAAAAGTGATTTCAGTAGAATATGACGGCGGATTCTGCTGCCTTTTTTTCGAGGAGGAAATCTTCCAAAGATACCCGACTTCTTAGGAGAGTAGTCGGTACTTATTGACATGCGATGTAAACTAATTTTTTAACATTAAATTCCTTATTAGATATGTTTATAATATTTGCACACCTGTGGACAGGTTAAGTACATCGAACTAATTGAAATTACTATCTAAACACCGTGTAAAAAACTATGTACTTGGCAAATAAATTTTTTCTTTCTTAAAATAATTATCACTCAAATGTAACTCAAATAAAACGAGTTATTTTCACGCAGCGAGCACATTTTCATTATCTATGTCTGGTTAAAGCACAAAGACCAATATATCATTATATACGGCAATCTTGGAATAGGAGTTCTTATATATATTTACTTCAGTAGTGTCCATTACAGCTACTGTACCTTTAAAAGGACATTGTGTTGGCAAAATGGGACAAAATGGTTACCGTAATATCAGTCTGGTATCACAAGCAATTGTCCCCTGCGATTTAGAGGCTCTGGGCTCCAAACATCGTTATCAAACTTTTTATTAGCAACATTTGTGTGTTACAAACTCGGCTCAACGTAAAACGGTTCCATGTTACGTACCTATCTGAGCATAAATTTGCAAGTTTTCCACTAAAAGCTCGCTTAAATTTTTATACGCCGTCGGTGGGAACGATTTCCTCGATAGGTCTCGATAAGTCTCATGAGCCGATTTACGACTGCAATTGACTGTTCTATCGTCAAAGGTATGAAATGTCAATTTTGATTTGGAAATGACAAGTTGAGATTAAGGTCAAGTGCATTTGTGCGCAATTATGGAAATTAAGGGAATAATCGATATTGTGTTTGCACTTTTTGGGGTTCTGCACCGTGTGGGTAAAAAACGGGACCCTATTACTAAGACTTGGCTGTCCGTCTTTCACCAGGCGGTATCTCATGAACCGTGATAGTTAGAGAGTTCCGCAGCTCTAACAACAAATACTAGAAACCAGAATGAAATACATATATATTTAAGGGGCCTCCCACACAGCAAACGTGTTTTTTAGAGATGTGCGATGTAACATACTCCTAGCGACATCTAGTGTCGTACTCGTCTACTACTGCTATTGCAAAACAAAATTGATAACGAAAATCGAGGCGCATTCGTTAAAGGACTGTTCGGAAAATATTATTATTTATGGTTTTCCGTATTTTAAATATCCATATTCTGTACGGAACCCTTCGTGCGCAAGTCCGACTCGCACATGTCCAAATTTTTTTCTATGTCGCATTCAGCCTTCCAAGTAAACCGGCCACTACTATCAGCATACTCATATTTCGTACCAATCTCTTCTGTGATGTGACCGTAGCGCTACACAGCACACTCTGGAGATTGGCAAGAAATTGGCTGATTAAATTTGGTTTTCACACCGTCTGGCCTCGGTTTACAATATGATTACCCCATGTAATCCCACGGGTGTCGTAAAAAGCGACTAAGGGAAACAATATTCATGAGACGAGCATCATCTCTACCTATATACGAGTACGTCACAACTACTTTTACTGTGATTAATATGCACCGAATAAGAACCGATAACCGGTGGGGAGTAAAGGTTCTCGAGTGGCGACCACGTACCGGGAAACGTCTACCAGGCCGTCCCCCCACTAGATGGACCGACGACCTGGTTAGAGTCGCAGGGAGTCGCTGGATGCAGGTGGTCCGGGACCGGTCGATGTGGCGTACCACGAGGGAGGCCTATGTCCAGCAACGGACGTTTCCCGGCTGATGATGAAGATGAATAATGCACCGAACAAGTATAGTGATTATGGACAATGCCCACATGGATAATCCGTCGTAGCAATAGCAAGATTATTCATCAATTAAAAATTATTCAGTGTGTTGAGAGAAATTAAAATCGAAAGTGAAAAATAAGAGGATATAATTTCAATTTTGTATATAATACGCGTCGATATATAATAATACGAAGCGTCGGTGGCGCAGTGGATAAGGCGCGGTCTATCAATCTAAGGGTTCCGGGTTCGAATCCAGCCGTGTACCTACGAGTAATTTTTCAATTGAAGCAATGATTTCTTAACGGTGAAGAAAAACATCGTGAGGAAATCTGCATGTCTTGAACAGGCATGTGAAGTCCGCCAATCCACGCTGGACCCGCGTGGTGGACTACAGCCCATACACTCTCTGTATGAAGGTAGGCCTGAGCCTCTGAAGTGGGGACGAATATCGGCTGTTGATGATGATGATATAATACTACGACCGGTATATCAAAAATATATAACTTTCTACCTCTGACTATGTCACTTTGGATTTCCCAACACAATACAGTTTGACGATGAGTTTCCTCTAAATAGGTATTTGATCTATTTTAGACTTCTTTCAAAATAAATACGCTATTTTAGTGTTCTAATTTCAAAGTATACATAAACAGTTCGCGAGGTTGAAGAAAAGCTGTTGGGTTAGTTAATAAACTGTTTTGTTTATAGGGCGACATATATCGCGTCACATGCGACCTAAAATCCTACAAATGTCTAAATCTCCAGCTTTGAGACATAAATTTACGACAAACGCTCATTAAATGGAGTCTCTAGTCGCAATGAATTTGCGAATTATATTATTTTGCATCTATTTGTGCTACTCGATGACGTGTTTTGTCCGACAGTAACGATCAATATGTCCCTATTACTGGAGCAGATATAATTGTGAGCACCATTTTGTTTACAGGCTACTGTACTTTATGGTTATGATTTCCTTTGAATTCTGTATAAATTTCTTGTTTAATAAATTATTCTGGTCTAGACAAACGCCTACGAGAATTCTGCTTGCTATAACACCAATTAAAAATAAAACATTGATTGCGGGTACTTTTTCCAAATAAGCGTGGAAGGTTTGCATAGAAAGAAGGTCCTACACGTAGAGGATATCCTGTCTGTTATACTCATGATATATTTTATGTACAATAATGTAATAATATCATCCAATTGGTTGTCCTTATAAATCCAGATACGACTATAAAGACAGGCTCATTTCCTGCCCGTACGTACAGCTGATTATTATGATATTGTATCGTATCATAAGTTTTGAAAATCCGTATGACTTAAGGATTTATCCCACGGGAACTAGTGGCGTTAGTACTTAGTTAGTTTAGTACTTTTCCTGCTATTCTGACTTTTCGTTACGAAATAGTAATAGGGTCCCGTTTTACCCTTCGGGTACGGAACCCTAAAGTCTGGTAGTCCTCTTGTTTAATTGTGGTAAGAGAAAAAAAAAGTGTTGTACTAACAAAATACAATGCACATTCCATTCTAGTATTTCTTCAATAGAATCTATATATTTGTCCTTGATTAAAAGAGCAGACCAGATATCGGAAACGTGACGTCACTAAAATAGTAAGAGCATGTACCTGTATACCATAATATGTATAAATGTAAAATGTACGTATTATAATGTTCGTATTATAAAATACACCATCGTACCCCCAAACAGAGCTCTGTTTTGTGATCATACGAGTACACTGTAGCCAAACCCCAGGTCAGTATACCAAACAATGACATGTTTTATTGGACGTGTAATTCTCACATTATCTCCTCACTAACGTTAATTGCAACGAGTTTTAATTGCGTACCACTAAAATTATGTCCTCGTAAAATGTGTAGCCAGCCGCCATTCTGTGTTCACTGTAATTATGTCATTGTAATTGTACTACAAATAAATTTCATCGATTACGTTCTAATTGTTTAGATGGTTAAAGTATAAAGAGCGGCCATGTTAGTGGGGCCCTAGAGGCCTATGTTCCCCTGAAAGTTATCGTTATTCTTAGCATTACATTTAGAGTCTACTAACAAAACTAGGAAAAATCTAATCTTAGGAATTTAATACTGGCAAAAATAATGCAGAAACTTTTAAAAATGTGTTTTGGTAAGAAGGATGATATAGCGCCTCTTGAAGTTGAGGCTTTTGGGTGAACAAGCTTCTATCTTACGGAGTTATAATCACTTACATTTTTATGTTAGAAACAAATAAGCAAAATCATGAAAAATCTCGTATTATTAACGACAGCTTATATTATATTAAGGCTTTTGTTTTATCCTACCTAAGTTTAACACGAGTTCTGGAAAGAAGGCAATCCAATTAATTTTTCCTGTTGGACCAACAAAAGAAAAAGCTAAACTCAACAAAGACACCTATTATGTAAATTTAACTTGCAATTCCGAGTAAAATAAGCAAGGACGGGTCCGGTATTACGGGCCAGACATACGGAAAAAGAATACTAATTCTCGGAAGCCTGTCCCCGCGATGAGTGTCATAAAGGGCGATTAGAGCCGACACGGCAATCATAGCTGACAGAGGAAATCCCCACGAAACCGGAAAATAGCTAAATGAAATGCCCAAGTTTCGGGTCTCGTATCAACTTTAGTTTCCCCTTGTCAAAATATATGGAGTGCGTGAAACTGAGTTACAAAGAAAACTTGGCTTTCTGGGCTCTGAAAATACGAAATGCGTGGGAAACGAATATCTGTTTGACGCGATCTAGTGTTACTTCAAGAGCTCATATTAGATCAGAGATTTTGACCAAAGACTCGGCAATGCTTAATTCATAAAACTCGTTCAATTTTTCGCTATACAAGTACTTCATTTCTGAACGTTTTAATTTTATACATGTTTAACACGTTTTGTGAAGTCCCATAACAGTTGGTCTCCTGAATTGAAGAATCCTGGTCTTCGAGCTATTTTTTGACTACACAAGCAAAAGTTCAAATATATGAAAATGAAAATATTTTATTTCATAAACTCTGGAACTTCCTGTTAGGCATAGAAATACTTGTGGTAGGAAGCCCCGCTTCTCCGCTTTACACAGTGTTTTAAATTTATGAAATATATAAAAAATTTCGATTTCAGTATCTTATGTAAGATACTCTGTTTAGCAATGTTAATCATGATCATTATCATCTGAAGGGTAATGTTGCCTGCTGATCATTAGGTCTTCCCATGATACGTCAGCAATGACAAGTCCCGAGACGTTTGCATCAGTGGCTCCACGCGACCTTCACAAGGTCGTCAGGTTGCCCAGTACGTGATTGCCACTCAAATCGATTGATATATGATAAGTATTTCAATCAAATCAAATTGATTGAAATACTTATCATATTCATCCTCTCAAATACTCCATTTCAGACACTTAGCCGTCCATTTGGATACATTCGAACATTTTCAAAGCAATAATATTCCTCAGTAGAATGCTAAGATTCTAACTCCACACCGGTACATTTATTATCCTTAGAAACAACATCGCATAACAAACTTATGAATGTGACAACAAGAGAGGAATGTAAAGAAGAACGACTATATACAGACAGAGAAAATGTGCGAGTGCTCATATTATTTATGCTCATTGCTTCGTCAGTCGTCAATTCACACTCACAGAGAGTCGGCGGTGTTGCCTACACGTACACTACGATTTGTCGGTCTTGATACTTCTACATTTTTTCATGAATGACATACAATTTTTTCGTTTTACATTTAGCAATTTCAAAGAAAATTATTTTCGTTTCGTTTATTCTTATTTATTATTCGTTTTGTTTTTTAGGGTTCCGTACCACCTTTGGAAAAAATGAACATTCATAGGATCACTTTGTAGGAATCCTAAAAATACAATACCCACCGGGATGCCAGTTTCAACAGTATTAAACTAAATAACTGTCATCTAATAAGTTTGCTACAAAAGGCTATAGAGCCGTCCCGGAACAGCTTAGAATCACACTAATTAGACCTTTTGTTTGTGAACAGCGCTCCCTAGCATATTGACGAGGGCCGGGTAGCGCGACAATGTTAATTAAACTATCCCTCAAAACGTTGTGTGCACACGCCTTACTCTCAATAAGCACACTAATTAATTCTCGTAGTTCGGCTTGTTTCAGTTGCTTAGTGTAGCAATTTGTTCGCGCTTTGTGATTTATCGTGTAGGCTGGCTTAAGCTTGTCTGGTGTCGGGTTAAATACTTTTCAACCCGTTTCAACACAGAGTTTTGAATAATTCTACCTTCAATCTGATTTTAATCTGTCATAGCTTTATTTATAGACATGAGTTTGACCATAATCTCCTCTGTTGTTGGGTGGGAAGATGAAGGATGGTGCCACTAGCTTAGAAAAGCAGTCAAGGGCGTGTCGGGACACGCGCAATGTAGGGTTCCGTAGATGAACTGGTTTTTTTTTAAATTGTCGCACGTTAACTAACAAAGATGTGCACTGCCTAGTGTGCTTTTGTTGTGTGCGTTTTATGTATTTTTATTGTGTATAACAAACAAAAGTGTCTGACCTAGTTGTTGACCACGGCCCCTGGATGTTCCAATGTGCTTTCATATTATTTTTCAAGAAGCTACTTGATAGTGACTATCCTTGTTTGTATAGAAAACAATCAGGAAACATTATACGCAAATGGCTAATTTATTGCGTTCAGAATAAATTTTTCCCTGTTTCCTCCTAACATAATTTATTTATGTAACAATAGGAAATACGTATATTTCTGGAACAACCTCTTAGAAGGTACTTCCTGTAACGCATTGCTTGACTCTCTGGAGCCTTCTTGTTTGTTTTGGGACAATAATTAAATAAATATATTTGACTGTCCATATAAATCGTCTATGTTCGAGTATGTCAGATATGCGCGACGTTATTAAAGTTAAAAAGCTTGATAAAATTTAAAACAAATGCGACAAGCGACCGGTGCGTGGTCTCCACTCGATAACTCTTATCTGCTGCTCTTCCTGCTCATGGTTATCCGTTCTTCCAGCGATGTGGCTTTTTGACATTTCAGCTTACTGACTCATAAAAATGTGTCAGTGTCTTTAGTTGCTCTACGGATTGCCCCATTCCAGATGTTATCACTTACATAAATTCCGAGCACAGTTCGTTCCAGAGCACGCTGAGTTGCTTTTCATAAATTTGTTTGACCACATATAAATTAAAATAAATTGATTGCCAGGCAAACGACACCAATTTTTTTCAATATATACAAGAATAAAAATAGGTTAAAGGTAGCCTGGCAAAAGGGCACAAATTTAGGCTACAACCTTACGACTAAAAATAGTATCAAAATTTCAAATTAATCGTCGGTGAACGTAGAAAATTTACGAAGCTACCACTAGTTGACCATAAATCCGATACAGTAATAAAATTTAGGATAATAGTTGATTCGCAACAAAGAAACGTAAGCCTTATAATCAAAGGTGTACTGGCCAAAACAGATTAAAACATAACCGATCTCGATATTGAACATTGTAGAATTAAGCCGTTGTTAATTCCTTAACCGAGTATTTCAATATTTAGGCGCGATAACATCCCAAGGGTTTGACCTTAGTGGGCAAATTTCATTAATATTAAATGTGAAACGAAAATTTTCTACAAGACCATTCGATTAGGAAACAGAAGTCTAAAGTGACAGCCAATAGAAGCGCCTACAACGGTGAAATGTCCGCTGCATATGACATAACGTCACCTGGCGTTTATTCAAGTGCATATATAGGTAATCACAAAATTGCTAAAATTGTCTTAAGCACGGCAAGAGATTGAGCTCTGCCACCTGAGATCCTGAGACACTTGCATACAGCGACTCCCGCGACCTTTACTAGGTCGTCCATCCATGTAGTAGGGGGACGGCCCGACCTTAGTTTGTCTAAGGATTTCCTCATACTGTTTTCATAATAATTGATTTTTTAATGGTAGTAGTAAGTGGTAGCTAGCCAGATGGGTGTAGAAAAGTTTACCGTCCAAACTGGAGTCCCACTGTACCAGACAGGTTCTCCAATAGGAATCGAACCTGCTACCTCCAAGTTGTTAGTCTAACAGTGTTGTAAAAATATGTTTTCTTTGCCTATACCTTTGAATAATTTCATAAAAATTAGTAACAACTCTGAAATAGGTCAGCCAGTGACAGAGATTGGACAAATAATGTCAAAGTAGGTATACCGCCGGAACACTAATGACTATGAACTATTTCAGAATGAGTATATACATTATACATTAGGTAAATACTAAAACCAAATCACTATTTTGCACATTCATCTATTCAATTAGGGTCGCATTGCAAATCAGCGCGGTCGAATGATTCCGAATCTCGGTCCAACTTTATGGTAATATCCAATTGTATATGTAAAGTTGTATGAATAAATAGTGGTAGCTGTATGGTGGGGCGCAGGGACGCATCGGGGGTTTTCATGGCACAAATATTTATTCAATTAACCTTGTTGCTTGATATTTGGATCAACGAAATGATGGTTTTAAGCATAAATGAGATTTGAGTTTACAAAAATGTCAGGATTGCAAGACCAGCAAAACTTGGTCTAATTATATTTTAGAAATATTGAAACAGTTTAGTTATCACAGTTAATTTGGATGCGGATTATGTATAATCCAGGCCATTGTCATGAGATGCATGTCCACAGATCGTTATAGGTCATGTGAGCTTTTCAGCGTATTTATCATAATCATCACTCCGAGTCATCTAGTTGCAATCAATTGATACAGCTGAGTGACTTTCGCCTCATAATTCAAGTGAAGCTGTCAAGGTCGCAGAATCTACATCATCATGCCAGTTGGCAAAAAAAGACTTTGTTCCTGTATCTAGTCCCTGTTTCCTGAGTACCCTGAGTAACCATTTTACGGTTTACTTATTTTAAAGATGGGACCCAAAGCTAATCCAACCAATGTTTACTTACCATCAAGATAAATTATGAAGAAGAAAGAATAGATTTGTCTGTTCTGAGCAAACTTTTGTGATGAAACATAAACAAAATTCTCTTACACCACCTGCGTACGGTCCTGATAGGATGCATCACACACAGCGTATTTCCATAATCCTCGGCGGGAGGTCGCCTCGGTCTTAATTACTACCACTCTTATGATAGACGGCCCCGTCCTGTGAATGCCAAATATGTGACTGTTACTGTCAGCGGTAAAAATGTTTTTGCAATCCTTGTTTGATTTATTTGAAATATGTTGTACACACCAGTCCAGGTATCTTTAATAACAACGCCTTCATACAGATAAGATCTTATAACTAGCAAAAGCGCTGATCTTTTGTTAGTAAAGGACATTAAAAATGTTTACTTACTTGGTACAATGGGTGCTTACTTGGTCTTTATTTCTCCTGATGGCCGCCAGGGGGCTCGAGTCAATGAGCCGATTATGACATCTTTGATTACAGAAACACATCTGAGATATTAATATGGCTGTTTGTCAGCAAACACCCAGGTGGAAAAATTTGTAGACCATGGTACGTTATTATGACCGATCACGAGCTTGCAAATGCTCTACGCGACCTTTAGTAAATTTGTCGGTTCATCTAGGAGATCGACTAGGAAGGTAACCGTGAACCATCCTAGAAGACATCATCGCTTAGCATCAGGTGAGATTGTGGTCAAACGGAAGCCTATGATATATAAAAATTTACCCCGGAGAACTTTTCCCAGTACGTGGTCAACAATCGAAACCGCACGCCACGTTGAACATTCGTTCCTTCTGATTCTTTGAGCTGCGTAGGTTCTAAATCCTAATTGTATTCTAAATCTTATTTTCTCATAACGTATGTGTTCATTTGTTTATCAGAATAATTTGAATGATGAGAGAATATACTTGTAATAGCTTCGAGTCAATATCGTCGTTCACCGAAATCCTCAACTTCTTAGTAGCACAGACATAAGTTTTGCATAGAGCTACTTCTGATAGATATGGTTATTACTTCCCTAAACGTAAAGTTATCGGTGCCTTCGTATTAGTTACTGAATTTTCCTTTCGTGCGTTGAATACATAAGTCGTTTGACGGCCCTCGACGTTGTTGGCTTCTTTGCTGTATCCTCTATCATGTGCTCTATCATTATAACCGCTGTGTAGGATATTATTGTTGTTATTACCAGAAACTGTAATTGATATAGTTTTGAAGGATGTGTACCGATTATTAAATAAAGACAGATAAAGAGAAATAATTTATATGATAGGAAAAGCATACAACGAATGTAAAATTTGGCGTTAAGTCCATATTAGATAGAAAAATTGTTGCAGTCTTCATAATATCTTCTAGAGGAATACGCTTAGGGGCGCCCATAAATTACGTGAGATGTTTAAGGGGGGGGGGGGGGGGGGCCTCGGCAAATATCAATATAATCATTTCTGATTGAAACACAAAAAAATTTACTATATTATTATTTAAATTATACTATTTTGGTCCATTTAATCCAGATTGTACATGGTTAAGATCTAATCTTAATCGTAATACGATACGATCATTCACTAATTCGTTCGAAAGAAAATAATTTCATTCATACTTTGACGTTATACATCTACTGACTGTACCTCACGTAATTTATGGACGCCCCTGTAAGGGATAATTTAATTTGGTTTATCAATATAACCAAATAAGACTTGTTATGCGAGTGTTCATTATTATAGTCAATGGAATTGAATAGTCCGATTGTCGTAGTGATCTATGAAAGAGACTCATGTTTATCAATGGACCTCTGATGTCTGACCGTGATCACCAACTCTATTTCCAAGCATTCTCGTTTCACTGATCAATTGAATTTTCACCGATTCAATGAATGGTTTTGGGATAAATACTAAATTGGTTCTTATTTCAGTGTATCTTAGAAAAGCTGTCAATTGAGCAATGTTTCTTAGGAGTATCTTATCACGAGCTACATGAGGCGAACAATATTCTAGGACACAATAAGCATCCAGAAAACACAATAAATCTTTTCAGCTGCTATCTTTTGCTACAGTATAATTTATCAAAAGACCGTTACATTTTATTTTACTTTTGTAGGTGTTCGTACTTGAAGATACAATGTATTTTATAAATACGCTTTAGCTGTTGGTGATTGTAAAGATTTGGAGTCTCTTGCATCTTTACGTGCTGTGTGGTCTCAGCTTTAGAATGTGACCACCTATTTCATCCTGCGGGTGTGGTAAAGGGCGACTAAGGGAAAAAATATTTACGAGTAGTATCTTGCTGTGATTATGGAAAATCCCTTAATGGAAAATGCGACGTTCATGTCCAACAGTGGACTTATGTAGTGAATTATGATTATGATCGTCTTTTAGACCGAATACCGCCTCGTAATTTTTTTCCGCCGGCATGATGAATTGCTTAAACAAAACGCTATAGTACATCTGACGCTGGACAATATAACTATTTTCTAAGATATAATATTCGTGGTTGGCAATTGTTTTGTCTGGGCGGTTTCCGCCAATGTGCGTGAGTGTAAGTGAAGCCAGCTAGTCTAGCCAGCCGATCTCCTCTCAGAAGACGCATGTTTGGCCATATATGAAGTAGCCGTGCGTTTAGTTGATCATATCAAGAAACGATTTGCAAAAAATGAGTGATCAACAGAATAATAATAAGAAAAGTGTAATATTTCATAAAATGACACCATTTCATAAGATCAGGCCACGACGTATACGTCTCTACGAAGCGTCGATACCCAATAAGCAGAAGAAGAAGAAAAAGAAATTTTAGATTTTATAATTTTGAAAAAGAAACTTTTATGTAAAGGTGAATTATAATTCATTCAAGAATATATTCGATGAATGTCTATTATTACCAGTTGAGACAATGCAACAAGCCGACGGTGATAGCTCAACTTTGTAAAGGATTTAACTTCCAAACTTGTTAAGCTGTCAAATTCACCAGAGAAGACAAGGATGATTAAGGAATAGAATTCAAATAAGCTTTAAACAACAATGGCTTGGTAACTTATTTAAAATCATCATATCGATTGGGAATGTTTTCAAAGCTGATTTCAAAACGATGTGGATGTAACTCACTTTGGGCTGTAACATTTACAGAAGGCCTTTTAAAACTACCGCTAGTTCAGCAGGTTAACGGGAAATATTATGAAATACAATATGTACATAACTACAATGATTATTTATAATGGTAGGTAAACAGCATAAATTAAGAGATGTACGAAGAGTTTTCTTATCCATGTCACCGAGTAACATTTTTTTCTTCTTCAACCAACGAACAATCCAATTTATTAGTATTAGTAGAACATAGATTTATCCAACGAAGCCAAAGTCAAAGAGTAATCAAAAGTGCTCTAAATGACTTCGAGCAAAGAACGAGTGCTTTTGTGTTCGACTTTTCAATGTTGGAACACAGTATTCCACCTTCCGAAACTCACTAGCCACTCCTTTCCAATCTAAGGGCAGTGAATAGTAAAGTTGCAAAGCAGCGTTAGTACTCCTAGTTTTGTCAAAGGTCGCTTCACATCCAAGTTTCCTGAGGCGGGAAACGTCGCAAGCGAAACTAATATTTCATAATTAGAATTCCTGTTTCGAAGAATCTCTCTCATAACAATTATTAACGCTAAGAGGAACACGCAGTTTGATGTCAGGCAATGAAATCAACGAGCGACCACTTTATTAATGTGTTTTAAAATTTCAACAGCTGGCCATGCTCGTTGTTTTATATTAAAATGGCGCGTCATGCGATGCGATGTGCAAGTTCTCATGAAATATGGACGAGAGCTTGTAAAATATGAGTGCCAGCGAAGTGCATTAAAATCGTAAATTTGTCTGGTAGTTTGAGGAAAATTGGCTGAATACTAAATGTAGATTCGCTACAGCTCATACTGGTGAAATTACGTATGTGGAAATTCTAAACATAGCCAGTGACGGACGGCTACTTTCTGTGCTAAAGAAATGAAAGGCATTGTGGTCGTGACTTTTAGTTCCCAAAATAAATGCTAGTCAAGATTATGATGTATCTTTTTTCTATGAACCTAAGGCGTAAATTAGTCCAGCCGGCTTTGTGCAGTAGCTTCGGAAAGATTTGTTCCTTCTACGTCGTATTCTAAACTCGCCGGTTTCCAAATTCGTCGCCGTCACGATATAAGGTTTTATATTCTGTAAGAATTTCCGTTAATGTCTATAAATTTGTTATTTGAAAATATTTTCCTGTTTTGTTGTGTTTACTTTGGTTTTAAAATAGTATCACCTCATACTTTCCATGGAAAAGCGACTAAATGAAAATTTTAGTTTACCGGCTTATGTCGTAAACGACACACAGAGCGGTAGGCATTTATTGGGTAACATTGAGCTAGTGACGGAGCAAAGACTGTAATATTGCTAGCCTACTACCAAATAATATAAATATTTTTCTGACGGAGGCTTCATATAGGCAGTAGCGTAGTAACAAAAAAGCGATTGCTAATCCGCGTATCAATCGTGGTGATTATAGCAAAACTCCATCAAGCAGGGTATGGGTAGGGTAATGTTCAGCTTTAGATATGTAGGTGTTCAGCATTGACTTTTGTTCCATCCATCTCTTACATTACAGTTGTATTATGGGGAAATGTGGACCTTGGAATGTGTCAATCAGTGGAGTGCCTCAGCATCAGGAACTTTTGAATTCGTCTACGAACTTTGTCGAATGTTAACTGTCAGATATTTCAAAATTGAGGATACTTTCCGATAAAATTCGATAATAGCATTTTGATTAAATTACGACATTTTACAACAGTCCCTGAGCAATAGCCCTTTATTTAAACGCTGATTTGTTAATAAGTAACAAATCACAAAAGCCGTGGTTTTATCGGAACATTTCCATCCAAGCAATTTGTTCGCAATACGATACGGGTACTTATATTCTCGCAGGAAATTCCGGAACGTTATTTATACCCTTTGAAGTACAACGGGAAACAAAACGCCTCGCTGTACAAACTGACTGCTTATTTCGGGCTTCATCTTCATTCCGGACGCAGATTGTGATCGTGGAGCTAAATCGGATTCCTCTGACGGCAATGTGAAAAGGTCACTGAATCGATACTATTGCCCTTTTCACTACACTGCACCCGTGGCACTGGAATTTTAGCCAGTTCTGTGGTTTAAGATTTTATTTTGTTTTTATCCGGTGGCTAGTGCATTTGTTTTATTTGTTTGGGAAAATGGGCTTCTGCTTGACCACAATCCCATCTGATGAGGTAAGAGATAATGGTTGAAAACCAGTGAACTGTTTGTAAAAGTAGGTTAGCTTAATCCCAACCAACCGACATATCCAAATGTACAGTCAACCCTATATCAGCTTTGAGTTCAAACTATTTAAACATCTATCTAAAACTGACAAACCTTTAATGAGGTTGTTAGATATGAACTCCAGAATTCCGTAAATAAATTCACCCCTTCGTTTCCAGGTCGTGACGTTTCGAGATCAAAGAGAATGTTATTGGGTTATGCTATACCTAATAAGAGGTGAATTATGAATATGTTAAACAATCCCGCTTTCATTTTGGGACGTGACAACTCAAACAATTATTGTCAGGACCCTGTGTGTGTTCAAAATATTATACTGTTTATAGAATACATACTTTTTTTAACGTAAGCTTACCGCCTCCACAGTCGAGTACTCGTAGATGCAGACCTTAAATCTTGATATCCAGCACGGCAGGCCTTATGCTTGAAGGTCACTTTACTATTTAGTTTTAGTTAATTGTTGTTAATTATTTGTTTAAATTAAAATAATAAAGAGGACAGGTTAAATAATAATAAAATAATTCTAAAGACAAAAAACACACGAAATAACGCACTAATCTATAAACCCAGATCGTGTGCCCATCTCAAACGTACCCATGACGCTGGCAACATTGCCACGCTGATGGCCAGGGAGATACATTGAGCCAGGTACAACCCGGAGATGGGGATCACAACGCGCTTCCTTCAAACTGCGGTTGATGTTAATTGTTATGTTATTGACAGTCATCATCATCATTATCAGCCGTTGAAATAGCTCAAATTATTTTAAAGTGAATTAATAACAGTGTCAAGTTGTTCCAGATATAAAATATGACTCCAAATAATACATATTTGTATTTATTTATTTATTTGTTATATATATTATATGTATTTATTTATGTAGCACCACTTGCCCCTTCTTATTTATAGTATTCATCTGCCCCAAGTTTGCGTGGAAGAGATCGCTCTTAGCGATAAGGCCGCCTTCATTGTACCTTTTATGTTCTGTTTTGTGTGTGTGTGTGTGTGTGTGTGTCTGTGTGTGTGTGTGTGTGCAATACAGTTTATTTGAATTGAATACAGAACGAATTGAGACAAATAAAACATAACCTAAGATTTCACTAAATTCTTTAATATCTTCCTTTAAATTTATCTTCAAAACTGTTAAACACACTTTGGTACAAAATCAATATAACATTGCAACATCAAAATATTCACACCTAACGCCCGATAAAATATTCTGGTAACAATAACAAAATAAACACGTAGTCTATAATAATATTCTACTATATAAATTTCATGTATTTTGGAAATCCTAGAATTGACTTGGATATTATATCAAATGTCCAAACACATTGTGAACAGGAACATCAAGACATGTAAAATCAAGTTCCGCCCAAAATGTGATGTTTTTGTTCCTCTACTCTTTGATATGAATCTAACAATAAGTAAGATCGCTTGCTTTGAATTTATTTTATATTATTTCGTTTGTTACACTTTTTGATGTGCAACAAAGCTGTATTTAGTTGAACAAACCACGATGTATTTATTGCCTCGTTCACATCGACGCTTGTATCGCCACATGGTTTCGCAACATTGTTGCAGCACAAGAGTTGTAAAATAGCTTAATTTGTGTCTCATGAAACAATACGATATGTAACTATTTATCGCTTTCGTGGTATTATTAACATAATTATTAAAAGAAATTTTACTGGCATTTAGAAAGAATCAGATATTTAGATTTTTCATTATAATAGTCTACTATTGGCTTATATTTAGCCGTGGATGCTTCCGCATACCGGTGTTTTGGACATTTGGCATCTCTTAAACAGACTTTTGTTGAAACAATAGATACATAACTTGATGATGTAAATATTCCTGACTTCTAATAATGACAGATTGTTTTCAATACTTTAAAAATATCGTTTGAATTTATTACAGACTTACAATTCAAGCAATAAGTTTTTTTATTTAAGAGTCAATATTATGTTGAAGACAATTCGGTACTTATAAGGTAAACAGTACTAAGATCTAAGGAGATAGAGGTCCCACAAGTATTCTGAGAGTTCAAAATAAAGTTGTTAAATACATTAATATGTAATAGACAGGTTTTTTTGCCACAAGAGCACAATCAAAACCTATTTTACTTGCTGATTGACGAAATCTCATGTATGAGCTACGATTAATACTTTTGTTTTAAATAACATATCCAAAGAAATCAATTCACACGTTGTACATAATGGAACATGGTGAAAATCGTACCAAAACAGTCAACTATTTTTTATAAGCTTTATATGAAAACTGAAACAATAACCGAATGATGATTATTAACTAGCCATTTGCTCATTTCAAT
Organism: Carcina quercana; assembly: GCA_910589575.2. Classification (NCBI taxonomy): domain Eukaryota; kingdom Metazoa; phylum Arthropoda; class Insecta; order Lepidoptera; family Depressariidae; genus Carcina; species Carcina quercana. The sequence continues at coordinate 7,255,904 of OU342442.1, forward strand.
CGCAACATCTCATTATTGCTTTAATAACTAATCTATCACTTCGACCGTCGTAAACTACTACTTGAGGGAAATATTTACACATTCACTTTACATTGTATACTTGTAACTTTATTCAAGTAACCATGATTGAGATTCTCACTAGTTTCTCACTGAGCGGTTTATCATACGGAAGTAGTTATTTGTTCAATGAGGTGGTGTTCCCGACGACGGCACGCTGGTCTGCACGAGCCTGAACGCGTCCAAGTAGTGCCGCGTCGGGCCAAACCCTCAGGAACACTTCGTGAAGGTCGCAATGGAATGCGACGGCAGCATTCCGGGTAGTGAGCTGCTGAGCAGCAAACTCGATCCAGAGGAGCGGCGTAGGATAAGGATTTAGGCAGCCGAGTAGCGCATGTAGGTCCTGGCCAAGCGCAGTAAGCAGTGGCCCCTCCAGCACTGCAAGCACACCAAGCTGGCTCACACCGCGGCGGCGGAGATACGCAAGGGCAAGCCTCTGATATGGTCGGCGCGGGCGCGGGAGGTGGTGGCTCGAGTTCTCTCTTCGAGAATCCCACGAAGAACAGTAGTAAGGCACCGGCCAGCGTGACCGCTGTCGAGAAATAGAAGCCTGCCCGTGGAGCCTGTTGATTGATGTATCCCGTGACAGGTACGCCCACTATCACAGGTATCGCTTCGGCTCCTTGCACGAAACCTGTACAAATATAAGAAATTGCTTTTCGATCTACCTTCTTTATCACAACTTTGAAAATTGGAAGGAAATCTCTTTACATACCCCAGACTTTAGTAAAGTGTCGTCCTCGAACACGTTCCATTGTCAACATCTTCATAGAATATAGGAACCCTCCTAGACATAAGCCATACATCCACGCGAATAGAACATATCCGTGGTATCCCTCGACGCTGCTTAAAGCGAGCATTGATATACCTAGAACAACAAGTAAAGCTGTCGCTTGAGCATACCATATACCAGCTGAAAGTGTGGTTACAGCTGCTAAGTACATGCACTAAGTAACAATTCGTTAATGTAATATTCTTTATTTATTAGTTTGATATATACAGGAACTGCTACGCATGTTTCTTTAACGTTTTGGATTGATGGCAGTGGCAACAAGTTTGAACTTGTCAGTTGTGAACGTTTATACTTTGCATGCTACTTTTTGGAGCTGTCGCTTGTGAAATTATAGTTTGCACCAGATAAATTATTATAAAATGATGACTGACCTATCCCCAGCATAGCAGTTTGGCACAAATACTGTTTAGAGACGAGGCACTGAGCCGACGGCCGCACCAGCACGAGCCCAAAGCCAGCGCAGCCGAGGACAGCGGCGAAACCCAGGAATGTCTGCAGCAACACCAGCGCACTCTCCTCCAAACCTTCTTGGAAGCCTTGTAGAGCCTGCCAAAGATCAATTACCAATGAGCTATCATAAAAACGAGAATCCATTATGGTCATCTTTGAGCAGACTTACCAAAAAAAACACGGGCGTATAAAGTCCGAAAGCCGCTAATCCTGCTGACAACAACAAAACTTTCGCCGGCCGCGAACGGAGAGGGCTTAGATCGATAAGCGGGGGCCTTTTCATTACTTTCTTCTCTTTCACCTGGCGCGAACAATAAACATGACGTTAATATCTACCCACACATTAATTAAAACCTAAAATTAATTGAAAATGGAAGATTTAATTCAATTCAAGTCGAAAACTTGAGCCATGACTTGCTGATTAGGTATTTTATTCGGCGAAAATTTCGGAGGAAATTATTATTCCCCGAGGACCGGTACGTCCTCATTAAAGAGGAACACTTAGGGGCAATATTGAGGAGCGTCCTAACCTTTCGGCGTTGATTTTTGAGATGTAATATCGCTCGACGCTGCGGGTGGTAAAGGGAAGCGCTTCGGTAGGCGGCGCTTAAGAAAAAAGCTAGGGCTAGCACTCCAGTCACAGCCTGTAGACCTAATCTCCATCCGAGTTTCCTGTAAAATATGATTCATTTTATTAAAACATAAATTTGTGTACATACTCTTTCTGAGAGATACGGTACTTACCCAACAGCCTCTTTGTAAGCGACGCTAAATAAAGCTATGCCAACGCCGCCACCAGCGTGTGCTACTAATTCGACGAACTGTCTCCGTCTTCGGAAGTAAGCTCCGAGAACCAGTCCTGCTGATTCCCGTACCAAGCCACAACCCACGCCCAGTACCACACCTGGAAATAGATAAAACAATAAAAAGTGTCAGGAATCATACAGCTCCTACAGGATCATCGCCTAACCAATTTTTTGTAAGATAAACCGGTTTGTAAAACCTTTGAAGTAGCAAAGGCTCCCCTAATGATATTCGTCAACGTCGGCGCATAATTCTATTATTTCTTTTTGCCTCGTCCGATTAAATTACATTGCTATACTTAAAGGCATAGCAGTTTTTCAGTGAATTAAGGCTTAATTTACAGCACTTTAAAGGCTTGCGAGGGGTATATAATTATCATGGAACTTGACTCAATCACCTAGCTATAAAAATTAGAATGGGTTGCATTATATCTCATTTCCAAATCTATTTCAGATTATTTCTTTAATTTTCAACCGACTCTAAAAAGAAGGAGGTCCTCAATTCGACTGTATGTTTTTATGTATGTTACGTGATAAATCCACCAATTGTGAGCCGATTTTGAATTTCTTTTTTTGTTTGGTAGAAAATACTTCATCATATAAATTTTATCGAAATTGATTGAGCGCTTTTTGAGGATATCAACAAAAACCAAATTTTCAAGGCAATATAAGACGATTTTTAGTTATTTTGGAACGCGTTAATTATTAAATTTAGTTTTTAGAAATTGACTTGTACCACTACCAGCGGCAGTAAATAATAGTTATGATTATATACAACATAAATAAACTCACCGTAACTGAGCAAGATCTGATGCAGTTGAGTAGCGAAGGACGTGAAGAGGCAGGCCAGTGGAAGCAGTAGACCTCCTATCAAGGCCATCAGTCGAGGAGACTTCTTCCTGGCCGCGACCAGAGCGCCCGCCGCCCGAGATACTCCCACGCAGATCGCACCAGCCCATACTGCGACAAATTGATGGTAGTGCATGGTGTAGTGAATTGTACTGACGACGACATATTAATCCATATTTAATATTATAAATGCGACGGTTTGTTTATTTGTCCTTACTTCATGCCGTAATAGAGAGTCAGAATGACTTCATTTATGGACAGATAGAGGAAGGGCTGGAAAAGAACATAGAGCACTTTTCATCTCGGTTGATACTGTCAATGTAATAATTTTTGAAGTCCCCACGGACAATGTTGCATGCAAAAGCTGGTTCATTATTAATGTGGGAAAAGAAAACAATTACATAGTGCAACGGGAAGGCATAGGTAGTAGGAACAAGACGAATAATATAAAACATGCATGCCCTGATTATCAGATGCATAAGTCCACCGCTGGACACGAGCTTTTTATTCAGGTCGCCACGACAAGCACGGCTTTTTACGAGGGGAGGTTTTTTACTTGAAGCTTGCACGTGGCATTCGCCTCGACGATAATGCCGATGGGTGGAAAGCGTGCTTATCTAAACCTAAACTGTTTAGAAAAACTGCTAAACAACGCAAGTTGTTGGCCTAGGTACTAGTTTTTCAGCAAGGGACTGCCGAAGGGAAATTAGACCATATTTTTAGAATTAGGCCGTTAGAAGTTCATAAAAAAGCCCCAAGGCCTCTAATTTGTCATAACGAATGCTTTAAAAGACGACAACCCGGGACCTTCCCCTTGTGTTGCGCGTCTTACTCTCATACAGCTGCGCCACGGAGACTGAAAACAACAACACTTGAAATATAAACCATTTCTATTACGATACATGATCATAACACAACATAATTCCTCTTTTTTAGGGTTCCGTACCCAAAGGGACCCTATTACCAAGACCTATTCGTCTATCCGTCTGTCTGTCTGTCACCAGGCTGTATCTCATGAACCGTGACATGACAGTTGAAATTTTCACAGAAGATGTATTTCTGTTGCCGTTGTAACAAAAAAAACTAAAAAAACCATAATAAATATTTAAGGGGGCTCTCATAGAAAACACGTTATTTTTTTGAGACGTGCGTTTTAAAGTATTAGTAAAGCAGTCTAGTGACGAGTAGTAAAACTAAATCGAAAATGCTATTTATATGCATTCGTTAGAGGATTGTTCGGTGCATATTATTTATGATTTTCCGTATTTTAATTATACATATTCTGTACCGAACCTTCGGTGCGCGAGTCCAACTAGCAAATGGCCAGTTTTTATCATTGTTCGTCTGCGTGACAAGAGGAATTACTCTCATATGGACGGTGAGATATCTGAGTTATTCTAGGCGCATAGCACATTAGTGTGATGGCAGACACTGGTAGCTAATTTCCCCAACAAAGCAACTTCAATTAGAGTGAGAGGTCGCATTAATAAACACGGCGTGGTCACAACAGCGTGGGCTCACGTAAGATAAAAGCATTTTTGTTGTTGTTGGACATTATAGTCGGTGGTTGGTGTTTCGCAAGTGGCTTGAAATATTCAGGCACAAAAATGTGAAAATAGTGAATATTCGAAAGGTCATCGAAAAAATTGATATAGGATAACAAGTACATAATAGTTAGTTAGGGTCAAATATTGTTTTAAATTGTTTTAAATTATAGTATAAATATCTATAATTAAATGACTTGGACTGGACGAAACTAAGGGTGGCTGTGTTGACCACCGAATTCCTAAACATGAAACTAATATATAAGGTGCACAACCATATGGCAACAAAATTGATTCTTGTTATCATACAACTGTGGCTTGCCCCTTGACAGACCCCATAAATAGGCAAGGGTTAGTATAAATATAGTTTCCAGCAGACCAAGATTAGGCTTGGCAGGCAGATTGGTGATCTAACACAAGCAGTTTGGTCTGGACGTTGATACGAGTATGACAATCAAAATCAAGAAAAGGAGTGCAAGCTTATCCAATCATCTACCTCTATACTATACTCGTACATCCATGCTTATATTATGAATGCGAAAGGGAGTTTGTTTGTTGGTGTTTGACCTTTGTATCGAAACAGGTGAAATTCTGAACTTCACGCATGCGAAGTCGAGGGCAAAAGTTTGTATGTAATAAATAAGACAATCCAGAACAACTAGGGAGAGACATTGTTCTACGCGTATGAAATCGTGGGCATCAGTTAGTATATTATTATGCTAAGAGTACTGAATAGTGTCAACTCAAGCGTAAAATCAACAAGCGTGGAGATTCTGGAAGCATTCAGCTCACGTCCTCGAGCTGTGTAGTGCAGGCAGCACGTAGCTTCGACGATTACGAGCCTAGCTTAACTCGTTAGCGACGGCGCTAAATTCCAATTTCAGAGTTATGTTCGACCGAAACCCGCCCGGCTGACAACAAAGGCCCTCGCTCATAGCCAAAATTACTTCTACCTCTTTATATTCAACCCGAGTCGTGAATCTTGGAAAATTAATTAATAAATATAAATAATACCGTGGACTGGTCGGGGAACTTCATTTAGGTACCTAAACTCACGCTTGAGGCTATGGTTTTAGTACATAAAAGTATTTATAAAAGTTTATATAGGTAGCTGAATTCTTGGTTCTAAAATCCCATCAGCTGATATCATCCTATGACTGTCGTAAAATAACGGGTAGAAATTAGAGGAGCAGCATCTACACTACCTTTGAGGAAAGCTCATACCCAACTGTAGACTTGAGCAACTGTTTATGGTGATGGTTGTAATAAGGGTTTAAAATTCACAGTAAACCAGAAAGTATCAACGCATATAAAAAAAATTGTTTTCGAATTTATAACTCAGCGTTCCAGCCCAACAAACATGATTATTTTAACCGTAACCGTGAAGGGGTTCATGGTATTTTCTGTGCTCGCTTAGATAGTTACCAACGTTACCTAAGTCTTCTGCCATACATAAGTGTTAATAGCACTGTTGTAATCTGGTATAAAAGGTAGCGGAGTCAGCGCCTCATTAAAGCTTATCGTCACCATCAAGTCAGATTTTAAATCTCTTATTGACATAATACCTACTGACGATGTAAATATGTTTGTTTTTATTGAACACCACAGCTTGGGTGCCGCAACATCCTCTTAAATTTACCGAAAATCACCTTTACATAAATCACTTGAACGTTGAATGTTGCTTTTAATGCAAACGATTAATTACCGCCGTTGGGAAGTTACAAGAGATTGTTGAAACAAGGTTCACAGAACGTTTATAATTAAGTTTCCAGCGTTCATCGTGTCTGTTTCATTAAGATAATATCCGTACGCTTTCTTTTGATTAAAAGAAAAAAACTTATTTGTTTAAGAACGAGGGCACCGTTGATAGATTGCCTCCCGCTCCCCAAGTGCAGTCTCGATCCACATTCAGAATGTATCTTCCTCAATCTTGGATTCAGGGACGACACATTTGGCACTATTGTCGTTTCTCAGCACAATTTATTGCTGTCACAACCCTCCGTGTTGCAATTTGCTGTGCCGTCACAATTGACGCCCGTGAGCGAACATACGTCTACACAATTACTATTCGAGGCTTCGACCTGTGAATAATTGGTTTAATTTTGTTGATTAAAGTGTTTGATCTTAGCTGTGGCTTACCTGCGTGGTCGGCGCTCGGTCCCAGATGTCTCAAGGCGTAAACATGTAGGGCTCCGTAGGCTAGCTGCAAGCCAGTAGAGAGGAGATGCGCGAGGAAAGCTGTGCCGCACACGATCCATCTGAGAAATATTATCAGTATCAGTCGTATACCAGTGAGGCTTTCAATAAACATTATTTGGTAGGTAACCAAACCATGTACTCTCATTAGAGAGAAAATGTGAAATAATAATTAGCCCTGTCAAAGATTTTTTACCACTTGATCGGTAACTACATCCTTACTCATCTGAAAACGAGGTAGAACGTAAGTCATTATTGTCATTTAAATATGCGTGCAGAAAATCCATTGACAGCCGCGCGTTCATTATGTACTATTATAGCACTGTCAATAAATTAATATAATGAGCCAATTCAAGCGTTGAACTTACCATGAGGGGTTTTGTGACATGCTTGACAGGCGAGTTGGTGATTGAATCCATGTATTTGTATTCCGTAAGTCGCATTGCACGAAATCTGCGAGATGACATGTTACGGGTGGTTCTATTCTAAAGGCGAGACCACACGGCAACGAATACACTTACATAAACTCATCGTCGCCTTTAATGATACACACGGTGGAAATGGCCAGAAATTCCAATCGCATATAACATGATTATGATGTGCTAGAATTTACTGACACTAAATATTCATTGGCAAATATAGCAAACATTACGTTGAGTACCCCGAAATGTAACGTTATAAGCATCTGTCGAGAGTGTAGAGAGATACGAATATCGAATTACAGCGGTGATACGTATTGCGAATGCGCAGAGGATTCTTAGCTAATTGCTTTATCGTCAATTAGTGAATAAGTAATACGTACTAGTAACTTTGCGTCTTATCTGGTACGAATCCGATACGCTTCCCAATTGTACAAATAGAACATACAAAAGTTACTGTTCAGTTATTTCGTTAGTGTCTGGATGTTGAGAATATGATTAGTAAGTTTAATGCACAAGTTTCGTCTAACGGACTTAAGCCGGCATTAAATAGATCGGAATCAAGGTGGAGTTGTCAAGGTTTTATATTGAAATTGACTTTGGTGAATTACAAGTTTGTCGGAGCTGACAAAATCTTGAGCACAACCAATTAATACAAACTGACCTTAGTGTACCCAGAAGCTCGAAAACCGTGTGTACTTAAGGTACTTCACTAACGTCAACAAATACCAGCAAAATCACTACGCATAGTTACTTACTGAAAGTTACTTTAAAATCTTAACTGCTTATTAAACTGTGGTAGTATTGCACCTAGACTTGAAACAACACCATATACAAGTTGCGACATGCTTAGGTATTGACGGAAAAGGATAGAGTTCAACGGATATCACCAAGCGAAGCAATCATGGTCACCGATGATAACGAAATCATGAAGTTTGCTCTGTTCGGACTGAATGAGAAAATAACAGCAGGAGAAGCTGCAGCAGTGCTAGCAGATCTAGCTAACAAGTACATGTTAAATATGAACACTACAGACAGCGGTATACTCCAATAAAACTCGGCCACGTTCCCCATATCCAGGAAAACAATTCTTAAGCTAGATAGGCTTTCTGTCACACGCTCTGTTCTGTTATCTGTGCCGCTTATGATGAGATCAACGTGGGCAATCGCGATTACGACTTCTAAATTCCCATGGGATCTGTGAATATTGTCGCATTTATCTTAAGCCCGTAGCCGGCATGAAGTTGTCAGGCCGACTGATGATAAGTGTTCATCTTGTGTCACATCTGAACCGCGGGGGAAATTCAAGATTCGTGTTCACGCGTCTACTTGCTTGTCGGAACATTTATCTGCGGCCGCGGACAGGTTATGACGTGCCTTGTGACTGGTATTTCCCAAGGCGGTGATATTGTTTCATAAGCGCATCCTTGGGGGTTAGAGCTAACAAAGTAATATGCTACGGCGCGGATGCTTGTTTTCTTCGAATTTGGTATGTTTGAAGATGTTACCGTTATATTTATGTTAGACAGTCAATATCTCTAAATGTACAGCAGACTGCCCTTAAACTACACGACCTAATTATATCATCGCCCTCTTCGGGTCTTTAAGGATCGGTAAATCATTCAATCACCGTTATTCGTTATACGTAAGTGCTCATACGGAGTGGAATTTCCTGCCAGCTTTTGTGTTTTCTGAGCACTACAACGGCTCTTTATGTAAATAAGGTTCCCAATAAAGTAGGGTAACATAAAATATGTATTCTGATCACTAAATAAAATTCAAAATTGAAAATTAAACCTTATTACAATTCTGGTGTCAGAGCCTCACATTTTGAATGCAAGAAACGTTATATTTTCAAACTTATTCATTGAACTGTACTAATTTAGGACGGTTTTAAAAAGACGTGCGCGGCCTCTGGTTAGAGCGAACACATGACGCAAGGTTACAACTACTGATATTTTAATTTCTACCTATCCGATGTAGATTAGGAACAAAAATTTAGCACCTATTTAGTATTCTCAAAGCTGCTACTGTATTTTCCCAAAGCTGATCCGGGTGTCTTCAAATCAAGTATCACAGGGTGGGCAGTCATGATTCCAGCTAGCATGACAACGCGGCGTCGTTGTCATATGAACGCTACTACGTCACTTACCATCAGCATTTTTCTGATTAGAAAATACAAAAATAAATTTACCCCCATCCTCCTTCAGGATAAAAGTGGTGCTTGATGGCTCTGGTGTCCAGCTCCCGTCGTCGTAGAGCGGGCACGGTGCGGTGCAACGAGCGGAGCTCCCTCTCCCGCAGGGCTCCACCCGTAGACTCCTCCTCGACATCTGGCCAGCCGTCTGCAACAAAACATTCACGTTCCAATTACACGGTGTTGGCAATACTTGAACACGCTATTGGAATACTTCCAACTGTCATGTTGCAACGGCTGAAGTGTTTGGAGGCTTTGTTGGAATATTTATTCAAAGTATGTATGTAATGTTGCATTAAGTGCGGGCTTCAAAATAGTGGATGTCCTAAAGGGGGCAATGAATTAGGATTCATCTGTGGCATCACTTATACATTTTTTGTTAAGTATAAGGTATAAACACATGCAATAAAATGTGCAAATACTAAAAAAACATTGGATTGGTCCCACTGTTATCAGTAACCATTGCAGTGGTAATTCTGAAACTACACTTTTTCTTAACACATGAGAGCACTAAAAAGACATAAGTGGTAATAGTGGGACCATTTTCATGACACATGCGGTTCTTATATTTTGCGTTTCCAAATGATATATTAAAAGAAGACTGTTAATAAATAAATTAATGAAAGAAAAATCTAACCTTTGAATGAATTTACCAAAAATTTTGATCATTTGAGATTAACATGTTTAGATATAAGCGAGGATGTGCCCAAAAATAATAGTCGTAACACGGGTGTAAAGGTTTTACAGCCGCTGTTGTAAGCCTTGAAGTTACTTTATCATAAATTCCTTGATTCATCAAGCCCAGCGTGCATTTACAGCTCTGAATGACGTCATTCGCTGAGTTTGACTGACAGTAAAAACTCTGTGTTGTGTTTGTAAAACCACAGAATGTTGCTAAATTTTTAACATGCGAACCTGCTGCAATATACACAATCTAAAATATATGTTTGCGATACATAACAGAACTTGAGGACAATACAGGCTGTATTTTATCCTCAAGTTCTTTTTTGTACCTTAAAGGTAAATTCAATACACTATTAAATATTCATGATCTAGTGTTTTCTTTCTCTTGTTATTTGTAAACTGTACAATAACAAACATTATCGAAAAAGGGTTCGAAAGAGCACCAGCATTTTAACGACGTTGTTATGTCTAAGGGTAAAATCCTTCGTTTTTGTTAAGTTTTGTGACCATATTTAACAAGACTCTAAAGGTAGTGTTAGTTTCTTTAGGTAAACTATTTTATGTTTTGAACTTATGCATGGAACTGTAGCTAATATTGGTGTCATTTTAAATCATTTAAATTGTACCTCTTGTTTAGAGGGATACCACAAGCATAAATTGTATGTCCTATTTTGTCTACTACCTTTACCTAAATAAAGAATTTTAAATATTTTCACGAACAAAAAATATCTTAGAGACTTCTTGAAATAGCTCAATTGTATGTAATGAATATGAATTTTATATGTGAAAGCGATCGTCGATAACATTCAATCTTGTTCCCACATTCATTTTAAAATGATTATTTTGATGTAAAAGCATATACGATATTGAAACTCTGATACGAATCTATTTTCCATATTGGCGTATGATTTGATATAAGAGTCTTCAAATGTCAAGGCACATATCGATATTCGTGCGACACCGTAAATATTTGACTTGCGAAAAGGCACTTAGTCTGCGTCTACAACGACCTGATAGAAACTGGTGTCGTATCTAAAGGGATTTAAATATATTTAGTAACACTTTGCTGTGGATTGCTAAAAGCTGTAAGGTACCAGACAAGTTAACCGCGAAAATATATTTGAGAAAACTTTTATATAATCCCGATAGGTACAAAGTGAACTTTCAACCACCCAACAAGAATACCCAAGTTTTTCATATTAAAACTGTGCATATGTTTTATGTTGTAACTTTGTGTATTGGTGGGAAACTGAAATAGTGTTGTATAGTTCAAGTATATTGGTTGCTAGCGAGACGGTGGTCGATGATGTCAGAAATGGTCAGTGGACGCTGGTGTCCGTGCCTTGATAAGTTCAAGGCATAGCTGAATCCACCATATTTTCAGGACCTCCGATAAGACCAGAGTTAAGCTCGTCAGATAAATGGTGGGTAAATACAGATGCTTATTAAGGCCTATTATGCGAACTTAAGGCCGTTTTTCCCGGCTTAAAAATACAAAAACAGACAAATTTTTAATCATTAAGCTTTTATCGCAGTTGTCCAATTCAGTTTCGCAAAACAAAACGAAAAAAGATGGCCTTGCAAAACATCCACTGTCAAATTCAGTTATTTTATATCGACATATGTAAACGTAGATGCATGTTCACAGCGCTATATGTATATAATCAATATGTCATTATTACCATAATGTGGCAGGCAGTTGTAGCTGGTGGAGAGTGTAGTCCTGCATCTGCAGCGTGGCGGCGGGGCGGGGCGGGGGGGCGGCGGCGGCGAGGCCGAGGGGGAGGGTGACCACCAGCCGGGGTCCATCAGCCGGCCATGGCTGCACCCGCACCCGCTCCCGCACCCGCACCCGCGCACCCGCTACCTGCGCACACGCACACGCAACACGTCGTACACTGTGACATATATACTAGTAGCACACAGGACAGGCAGGACCACGCGGTCTCAGGGTCATAAAAAATTTAATAACAAAGCTTTGTATTTTCACTTCATATAAATAAATGTGTTCAATGTCTATATCTGTAGAACTTAAACAAAATAAGACAGTCCTACTCTCCGATACGACGTAAACTACGAGAAAGTACCCCCAAAAACATACTATTTATTAATTTTGACTATATAATAATAGATTTTAGCAGCAGTAAAATTAATAAACTATAATCAAATGCAATTCAATTAAAGACTTCGCTGGTTCCACTGGAATTTCAAAATTCATAGAAGTGAGGTAGATCACAAATATAAAAAAATCATCATCTTTGACCAGGATCCAGAATTTTCCGTGCAACGTACCAAGTTTTAAAATTCAGAACATTAATTCTATAATTAGAATTGGTGTTGCCTCGCGTCTCCACGATCGGAAGCCTCTTAGTTGCTCTAATGAATTTCTAATCGGGTCGTAGAGGCGCTCCGCCGCACCGCACCGCACCGTCGGTAAACTGACGGCAATTTAGTAATTATGCACCCAGGAAACGGGTGACGTTTTGTAAAAGCAATATTGCGAAGCGGAGGAAATGTTATATTGAAGGTACTTAGTTTACTATTTATACAATGTGCTCCCAGCTTTAGAAGAGGATCACAATGTACGTTACAGTGGATGTTATAAAAGGCGACAAATAGAATATTATAGAAAATGTGTAGTAAATACCTACGACGGTTAACTACAATCATCCATTTTGTGATCATGGCAAGTGACCATGTAAAATGAATTTCATACCCGTTATTTTATTTCCATATTTAGAGATACATTGAGACAATTGATTAAGACACGTTACTATGAAATACAAAATGAAATTCGACATGGTAAACTCCAAGTTTTACATTTAGTTTGTATACAATTAGATAAGTATTTGACATTATATTTTAATTCCTGTTGTAGTTTATGATTACAACATTTAAAAAAGTGTAAGTCGCTTGATCCAATGTGTTAAATAAGCTAGAATACAGCTGAATTGTTAAATACAAAAATTAAAAACCCTTTCCACTTGTTTGAATATTAACAATATAAACATAATCTATATAACATAGCTATATCTATGTCATATCAAACTCAAAACTTAAGTTAAAGCAGACGAGATAACATATTTCAAGCAGTTTTCCTTCAAGCATCCTAATTGTAGGATTTGTAGGATTGCTCTCAGAATCGGCGAATCCAATTTACATTAAATCTTGGAAGCAGAAACTAATTTGGCATGCCTATGCCCACGTCGCGTCGGTCGAGCCTTTTGAAAAACTTTACCAAACCTAATAATCTCTTAACTTTGTTTCATTCTACGGGGAAGGTGGTACACGAAGCCGAGATTGTGTTAAGCCTTTTGAATTTTTTATTACAATTTTTCTATTTAAACCTTAACTTGTTTGACAAGGTACATTTTATCTTGAAGGTTTTACTTGCGAGTTTTGCTAAAATAAAATAAATTGGTTACTCCTCAAATTGACAATATCTAGAAGATACCAGTAAATTACATTTTTCGACAGCAGCTATATGTATAAACATCGGATATTGGATTTTTTGACTGATGCCTTATGTGCTACTTTTGATACCAATACGTTCAATATATATCTTCTTGTTTGGCTTTGACAGCCGGAAACTTCATTCCTAAACAGGAGCCTCCCTCCAAATTATCTCTGTGAACGAGCGTTCTATTAGGCTAGGCAGACGTGTTGGTGACTTCAGTAAGATGTCCGTGGTGACAGGACAGTTAAGCTGAATAAGTATGCCAATCAATGAGTCAGGGAAGCTTTTGTATATTATACTAGAGTTATGCCCGCGATTTCATAAGCGTGAACTATGAAAAGCCGGTCAAGTGCGTGTCGGGCCACGCCCAGTGTATGGTTCCGTAGTTGAACTGGTTTTAAAGTAACCTATGTAGTAGTTTATATCCTTTTCCAATCCTTGAATTAACGCTATAAAAATCCAAATCATTCTGACTCTCAGTTACGACGCTAAAGAATGGCCCAAAAAACTCACTTTCGCATTTTACAATATCCGTGAGGATGTGATTATGTTTTGATAATGTGAAGACTTGAAACCAATTGTGTAGGACTTTCCCTTTTTTACTACATAACTGTACCGAATTTTTGTGTTTGAGCTCTGAGTAACTATAAAATCAATATTTATCTACAAGCGTTGGTATTAAAGTTCTTTCATTGTAGCTCTAAGATTATATCTAATCTCCTATGGAAGCTGAAGTTTAACTATCGCTATAATTAAAGGACTGTAGCAGGATATTCTTGTCTCTAAGCCCTAATACTCTCAGCTGAATGTTACCCCAAGGCCGGATAATTAGCGCCGGCCAGATAGACGTATAATTAAGATACCAACGCATAATACGGAGAATAAGCGAAATTAAAAAAGTTTAACGTTCATTATTTGAGCTAAGGCGGCGTAATTAGGGATTACTTGAGATTAACCTATTTACGTAATGGCGGTGTTGCACCCTTTCCTATGACGATAATATTACAACAGGGAAATTGTAAAAAAAACTGTAAAAGTCTGGTACCGTTATGATAAGGTCTTAGAAGTTTTAATAAGGTGATTTATAAGTATAGTACATATGAATGTATTTTATACACCTTGATCAATTTCACTGACGCCACAGTCGGCAATATTTTATCTAGATATGCAATGTTCGCACTCTATGTTTGCCCCTCTGAAGTTAGGCGCACCGTAATTTCGCGCATGTACAGTTGGATTGTATGTATGTGTATTATTTTCGATAATAACTATTTCTAGATGACTTACGCTACACAGATTACACTACGCCATTTTCCTCCCGCTGACGTGCCCTGCCTCCCATTTGTACGTTAGTATTTGATACTGCGCAGCCTTTTGTAGCTAACTTCAGAAGGGCAAACATAGCGCGCGAGTACTGTACCGAGTTGGTTTTCCTAATAAAATAAAATGAAATATGGTATGTGGCTACCAAATTACATCACGATTAGTTGCGCACTGAGTTGAGATGTCAAGAGATAATATTTGTGTGTCGTTCCTTCAAGTCGTAACAAAATCAACAACATGTTTTGATTTCTTTATAATATGTATATAAAAATGTAAAATGTAAAATAAAAAATGTAAAATATAGTTGACGGATCGAAAAGAACATAGGGTATTTTTATTCCGATCGATAAAATAGTTAAGTGAAATTGCATACCCAATTAGTACATTTTATCTTATACCTTTAAACGAGTTTTAGTGATGCTGAGTATACATGTTGTGCAACTACAGAACCCTATATTGCACGTGACCCGACACGCACTTGGCCGTTTATTTTAATAAACACAGCTCATCTACGACAACGACAATATAAAATTGCACGACACGCGGATAAAGCCAGTTTTGCACCCTTAGTGCCGATAGAGTATCAGACTATACGAGTATGTAAGACATCAACGCGCGTGCCAGATAATTTAAAAATTTGGTTATTTTGTTTTATTGAAATTTTCGTCTGTGGAATGTTGTCCATCTTAATTTAATATTTGGCTTTGAGTAAGCTACAGTAATTTTGTACACAGAAAAGTGAGTTAGGCGGGGGGAAAAAAACAGCCTGCTTTTGGTGCAGACCGAACAAGTAGTTCTTTTAGTATAATTTCTAAGACCACACAGACTAACCTAAGAGGAAATCGTAGGTGAACTAAGATCACCGACATAGCTCGACGAGTCAGTGCGCTGAAGTGTCAATAAGGCAAGCCGCATCGCTCGAAGAACGGATAACCGATGAGGAGTAATAGTTCTCGAGTGGCGACCACATACCAGGAAACGTCTACTAGGCCGACCCCGTACTAGATGGGTCGACGACCTAGTAAAGGTCGCGAGGAGTCGCTGACTGTAACTGATGGCGTTCGTGGCTGATAATCATGCAGATCAACTACAAGGCAAACGTGTGGAAACATAATTGGCATTGACAAAAATATCCGTCACGTCAGTTAAAAATAGCGTATGTCTGGTGAGTGTGGTTACCCCCGCACGACGTCTCCTCTGAGTATGTATTCCTGGTAGATATTACCAGTAATTACCTAGGACACCCGCACCGCTCCAGCCCTTCGCTCACGCTATACACACTGCCGCGATGCATCCGCCCGCTGGCGCGCTCGCGTCACACTCCCTCCCTCATGCTCTACCATCCACCGACTAACACCTACACGCACAACACTCTCTTCAACACACACATCCTCCGGACCCTCCACTACATGAGGCTTTATCACACTCGGCGCACACTTCACAATTGTCCACTTCACAAAGTCCACGTCATTGTGTCAGTACCTGAAAAGAAACGAAAGATCATTAATTTCGAAGAATTGTTCGAAACATAAGTGGTGAAGAATGAATGAATCTCGCCCAAAGAGACTTTGGAAGTCGACGAAGTTCCATTCAATTTATATTCATACAAAAAGGACGGAACTTATATTTTATCTCGGGCGTGATACCGTTAAGTTGAACTCTTAATGCGTCCCTGTATACGTAAGTTATCAAGTGGATTTAATTTTATAACTTATTTATGAATTTTATTGCGCAAGAAAAAAATGTGTTTATAGGGTTCCGTAGTCAAAGAATGTTAGTAGTTTCACTCTGTCCGTCTGTCCGTCCGCGACTTAGCTCAGAGACACACAAATTCACTAGTCCTAATGCTCGCCTTTGAGCCTTTACAAAGCATTTCAAATGTGTAACTTTACGCCACGGCGAAAGTGGGCTATTAGCTACTTTATCACGCCTTGATGAAGATTAAAATTCAGTGCAAGCCGCGTACGTGGCGTTGCGGTGTAAATAACACTGTTATGTGAAGCGTAATTTGCATTCAATGAGATATGCCACGGAGCCACCACGGAGCGGATAGATCGCTCGCGAACCTTCGGGTTACTGGGACGGAAGTTTATTATACGGACCCAGAGGGCTCCATATTTCACAGATTCACTTGTATACAGTTCAATATCTAGTCTATATGTGTACAGCTTGAGTGGTTTCGTGCTTAGAATAATTTCGATTTCATATGCAGATATTCCAATCATACTATAGTTATTCAAATGTACGATAGGTTTGCACTTGGCCTTCATCACACCTGTTATAAGGCAGTTAGATGGTAAGTAATGAGGCACTGGCTCTGCTACCTTTGACAGCGAAACTACTAAAAAGCTACTTGCCGGCACGGCAGACTTAGGTAACATGATGGTAGTTAGCCACCAACCAAAACACTTGGCTTCTTTGTTACCTCTTGACGCCCCAACTACTCAACTAATCGTGATGGTTTTTATCACATAGGAGCCTATATACGAGTAGCATGGAGATGAAAGAATGCTACTTTTTATCTGGCAAAGTGTTACAGCGGAATAATTTAGTTAATCTGCGCAGATGAAGTTAGCAAGAGCTAGTAGTGTTAATATAAAAGTAAGGGTTAAGGCCAAAGTTAAGGCGATCCGGACGATAAAAGTTCCATACTAAATTTCTTTTACTGTAATATTTTCAAATAGGATAGCTGGCATTGCGCTGTAATTATGTTAAAGTAGAACACACAACAACACAATTTACATTTTTATTCATTTCACTTTTGGATTATTGTTTAAAACTATACCTAGGGGGCCTATAGCACTGCTTCGTAACGGCTATTGTACGTACGTGTAGCTTTTAAATTTGTACGGTAATGAAATTCATTTCCGGCCATTATAATTCGATGTCCTATTTCTAGGTAATTATTGCGCACAGATAATTCCCGTCGAGCAAATATTTGTCTATTTCAATACGCAAGATATCCTGTAATAACAAGTGGCAGGGAGTAGTCAAGGTAAAACGAAATGATAATCATACAAATATCTACCTTTGCTAATAATACAAATGTGAATGTGTATTTGTGCATTGGTTTGTCATTTTGATTTTGCATAGTAATATCGTAATAGTGTGTGGTCTGCAGAGGGGAGTGACGCTACTTTTTATCAAAGCAAAGTATTCGTGTGGCACAGTTCCTTAAGAAACATTGAAAAATGCAAGCATTGTGTAACTTTGTAACCACATCGTGTAAGACATCGTAAGATATGGTAATAAAAACTGCTTTCATGTGACGAGTCCTCTAACAGGTCACCGTTGCGTCGCTACGTTCTACAATGTAAATATACATTTATATGTAAAACGCAGTAAGCCCAAATCGACATTTTATACGCAATGTAATATTACGGTAGAAAATCTCAGCTAAGACCTTATATCTGTGCCTGTATTCTGGGGAATACTCTCAAAGAAATTCGTTATATTTCCCGAAGCGTGACGACTGTCGGGTTGCAAATAAATCCCGGGCTTTTCTTAAGTCAGAGATAGACGTGTATTGTCGTTAGATGTACCTCTTATTGATTGAATTTTTATTTGTTAAGTAAAAAAAAAACTGTTATAGAATTACAGATACTCTTTATTGTACACCAAAATAAACAAAATAAGGAACGAAATTGTGCTGTTGTTGTTGTTGTTGTTAATGCTAAATATACTATTTCTTGATAGAAGACTTAATTTAGAATAATTAACACGTTCAAAAAGAAGTAAGAAGCAGACTTCAACTGCCTGCCCAAAAAGTATAAAGCACCCAACCCCTAAAATGTTCACTCTTAGAGGTAGAATTATCGTGGATTTTTTTTGGATGATTTTCTCAAAAAGCGCTGAATCAATTTCGATAAAATATATGGGACCACCTATGGCGTATTCTCTACCAAACAAAAAAAGAATCAATTTTCGAAGTTATCGCGTACATACAAAAAAACATACACTGGAATTGATTGAACCAAATTAAAAAAAAACTAAACATGAATGAACATTTAGAATAAAAAGAGATATGGAAGGATATGAACCAGAAGTCGCGGGCAACAAGCTTGATAATATACGCGTTATCTTGTACCGGATTTGCAAATATCAATCAGATCTAAGTAATGGTCGAATGTACAAAACAACTGTTGTTTTAATATAGGGCCCTGCCGTGCTCGAAGGAAATCTGCCACTAACAGTCTGTTATCCAGCGCCGAAGAAGTTTAACTCAAGTTCCGCTTCATAAAAATCAATTTTCCGAGCTGTTGAGCGCCCTGGAAATGAGTTTGACAGTTTCTGCGGGAAAAAGCGAAAACGCGGCAAAAACTGTAACTATACCGTCTCAAGTTTCCATTGTAACAAGAAATCTGTTGAAGTTGCAAGTTCCCTGAATATGATAATTTAGCAAACTCGAAGACTTGCCCTTAATAAGTCCAACTAGTTATCAT
This sequence comes from Carcina quercana, assembly GCA_910589575.2. Lineage (NCBI taxonomy): Eukaryota > Metazoa > Arthropoda > Insecta > Lepidoptera > Depressariidae > Carcina > Carcina quercana. The sequence continues at coordinate 7,275,118 of OU342442.1, forward strand.
ACAAATGATATAGAAACTTTCCCGCTGACTGTATACTTTTGAATCCTTAAGTTGATTCTGTAACTAACTAAACTAGAGCATCGGTATGTCTTAAAATAGATCAACCATACTTATTTAGTGAATCAATTAACTCCTACAATTATACATATACTATGAGCACATACTATGCTCGGAATTTCTGTGTGTGATAAAATCCGGAAGGAGTCAGTGAACTGAAGTGGCAATGGGCAGGCCACATCACTGGAAGAACGGATAACCGATGGGAAGTAAAAATTCTCGAGTGGCGACTGCGTACCGGGAAACGTCTACTAGGCCGCGAGGAGTCACTGTATGCAAGTGCCTCGGGACCGGTCAATGTGACGTGTCATGAAGGAGGTCCAGCAGTGGACACTTCCCGACTGCTTATGATATGATATGATATATACGACATAAATTTATACATAAAGAAAAAATTCCTTTCTTTCTGCTATGCTCTCTTACATCTACACAATAAATGAAATTCCCAAGATGAAATTTAACGAGATCATCACACTTGACATGGCTATCTGTCGCAGTAAGATGTCGATGACTCTTAGGTAGTCACTTACTGCTCCCCGTCCCGTCCCCGCGAATTTTCCCTTGTCATCTTCTACGGCAGCAAAGACAAAACAGGCGTTTTTATTATTCTAAAATTCTTCAGGCACCTCGTTGAGCTCGATTTCGTGCTACGACATAATTATTCAATTTACTTCCTCGCACATGAAGTGTGCCAACAATCAATTATATTTTACACTTGGAGAACTCTTAACAGAGTTGCCTTTATTTTTTCTTAATAGTCCGAATGGGGTTTTAGGGTACGATAAAAGTGAAATATTGAATATTTTAAAGTTTCGATAGAACAACCGTGAACAACGGCTGTCAGGTCAGCAACATTAATATACATTCCATGAGCTACGAATACATTCTGCCTTAATTTCATTTTGCAGAATAAAATGAAACGCTAACAGGCTTAGATTGCGCCACTCCCATCAAAACACCGTAGCGCAGGCTTTTAAACACCCTTGTATCAGCTTTAAACATTTAACTTTGTAGCTAGAGGCGCTTCGTGATACCTAATAACAGTGCATTAAGGCAATATTACCCTCTAAGCACCTGTTTGTGATTCTACCTCGTGCACTGCTTACGATGTGAGAAGCAACGATATAACATGGGTGGAGTAATTAATAGGGGTTGTATAACATTTGTATATAAGCCGTGTGCTCTTACGGTGCAACTCACTAAGGAAGAACGTCTTGACAACCTTACGGCTCACGTTCTTTGTTGACGTCATTCGCTGTTGATCCTTGTGCGCCGTGAAATTGTCAGGATGGTTGTCCTTTGTGGATTGCATCCCTGGTTTTCTTGAATCATCCCATGTCATCCCATGGGTGTCGTAAAAAGTTATTAAATGAAATGTTCAGGTAGTGGTCAGCAGCCTGTCAACGTAGGGCAACTCTTATACTAACATTACCGGTTGACAAGTCTGGTGATTACGGAAAATCACGGAGTATGCTAGGTGGTAGGCTCATGTCTAACAGTGAATCTGCGTAGCTGATAATTATGATGAAAATGTATATTTTCTAATCTGAATATTTTGCGTTCATATTTTACGATTTTAAAAATTGTTCGCATTTCAACGGTTTATTGTACACTGATAAATTAATATAAAAAAATATTTCATAAAGAAGCTTTTATTTAAATGCTCTAAAAAGAAGAAAATAAACTTAAAAACTTTAAATGAAATCAAACCCATCAATTGATTACATTGAACAATTTATATGCTATAAAAGCTTGTCGCGTGATTTTAATTGTATTAATGTCGATATGGCGTACCATGAAGGAGGTCTATGTGTCGATGAATAGAATACAAGAATTATGTAAACTGATATAGAGAAAAAAGTATGTATTTTATAGAATTGATAAATCGACATACATCTACACTAGTAAATCACGCGACAAGCTTTTATAGCATATAAATTGTTCAATGTAATCAATTGATGGGTTTGATTTCATTTAAAGTTTTTAATTTTCTTTTTTTCTTTTTAGAGCATTTAAATAAAAGCTTCTTTATGAAATATTTTTTTATATTAATTTATTTTTTATTTTTTAGTTATCGTGTAAATGTTTCTTAAGACTAAAAAAAGTCTAGTTAAATTACTGAATCTATTTCAATTTTAAAAAGCATCCAAGTGCAAGTTAGGCCCCACCCAGAACTGTGTAAAGTACTCGTTCTGCCCTGCAAAGGCAGCTTAGTCGTGATAGTTTTTTTTTTCTTTTAAGTTCAGTGTACTTACATACTACTGTGAAGTATTCAGATTTTTAAAAGCAATTGTTTAGAAGATATACGGGGGGAGACGCGAAAATAGTAAGTACATTTCGAACGACATTTCTTAATACATTTGCTGAAAAAATATAACAAATAGTAAAATTATGATGAAGATGATTATGTTCCGGTTAGCACAGAAAGCATAGCTAGCAACCTAAGTAACGTCTCTAGGTCCATTTGTCTGTCGGCTTTAATCACTTAACATCGGATGATATGAAGACGAAAGTACCAGGACCTCATACCTAAGGGGGAGACTAACTACAACTTCAAAGAGAGAAAAAGAGATATATAATATCTTGGCAGAAGGTCTCTGTCATCCCCATAAAAGTAAATTAAATCATTATCAACATTCGAATCTACATGTATTTAAAAAGCGAAGGCCCGCGTTCTATTTAAAAAATACTCGAACTGAAGCCAATCCTCTTGTAACATGTCAATGCAGCAAAAAGTATGTAATTAAACAGACCGAGATCTTTGTGCGGAGGTTAGTGCGGAACAAGTATCTCACACGCTTTCTGACACTTATGTCAACCTGGTAGTAATTGAGATTGTGGCCAAGAGTGTGTTGCACATACTGCCCAGTGACTAGGCAAAAATACTAGTTTTGATTTTTGAATGAAAAACATTCCTTCAGTTAATAAGAAAAACGCACGCTTGCCTTGCGTTTTTAAGACAACCTTCTGAAATCACGAACTTTTAGCACGCAAAAAAGCTATGAAACGTAACACTTTCTGACCACAATTTATGGCCTTTATGTATAACATTCAGCATTTGCACAGTGGATATAATCACAGACTTTGCACAGATTAGGTACTGATATAATGCACCTACTATACCGCCCGTTCACGTTTATCACGACTTGATTTGATTATGTGGTTACTCTTTCATTCCCTTGGGCCAAAAAGAGACAAATAGCATTTTGAATCTAAAACACTCTTCAGTGAAAGAAAATTATTCTTTAAACCGAAACACTCTTCAACTAAAAAGTCTAAAGCAAATGAATCTATTTAGATTTATAAAAAAAAGTGACAGGAGCTACGCGTTCTCATTAGTAGAATAACCCGCGCCGTAACATGTCATGTGAGCTAAATCAAAACTTCTTCCGTTTCTGATCCTGGTACTTCAAATGATTTTTAGTAGTTTCTTAGGAATCAACCTGCGCTACGATACGATATATAGAAACGATATAGCACGCTCCCTTGCACTTATGTCAGCCTGGTATTGTAATTTTGAGATGAGCCCGAATTCGAGGGGCCCATTGAAGAGTTTCTCTTTATTCCTCCTGACTCCAGCATCAGACCAGCTCGATAGTACCAAAAAAACGCATTGTCATCGGAACTGAACCAACGTACAAAATTTCAACTCCCTAGGATAAGAGGAAGTGCTTCTAATTCAGCTTGCAAGATTTGACCCGAACATACATACATACATACAAACATTGCAAGTTAAATAAAAGCTTTTAAAAATAAAAGCTACCTTCTATCAAGCGATATGACAAGCCAAGTGCAAGAAAATTGTGTTTAAAAACACACAACCAATTTCAATGGCATAAATATAGAGAGATTTGAAAGATATTTCAAAGTTCAGCTTGTTCCTAAAGAAATTTTCGAAAATTGCAAAGTTTAGGCGTGTATAAATTGTTTATAACAATAATATGCACTAGTAGACAATGCTACAATACGAATCATTTCTTACACAATATTAACCTAACTTACTTATCTGTAAGCCTACGGAGTTAATATTCATGTTCAATATATTCCCTCGTATTTCTAAAAAAAACGCCTAAAAAGCTCTCACAAAATATATTCACGAAGCATCTTTGAAGGGAATCACTGTGACCCTTCCGATGTCTTTGAGGATACCTTAAATAATTTACTTGGATATTCGAGGGCGAAGGGCGGAAGGTCCTTTTGGTCTATACTGCTGAAGTATATGCCGGTCACAAAGACGATACATTAGCTATGCGTGAGTGCGTCCGCAGTTGTCCCTCACCGATATCATATTACACAACCTGGGGATGTCCATGGCTGAACACAGGGCTAATCAGCAATAATCCTAACCCTAATCCTACTAATATTATAAGTGTGAAAGTTTGGATGTTTAGATGTTTGGATGTTTGTGACGCTTTCACGGAAAAACTACTGAATGGATTTGAATTAAACTTTACAATAATATAGCTTATACATCAGAATAACATATAGGCTATAATTTCTAAAGACATATTGTGTAAATTGTCCAAAATCACACTTATAATATTAGCGGGATTACATGGGCAATTTTGGCATAACAAAAACGCGTTGTCTAGCAACCGACCATAGAATATGTAATTCGTATATACAAACTTTCGCGTTTATAATATTAGTGTGAAGACTATTTGAATGTACTACGTCAGACATTGAAATTTCTTTTGTTTCTTTAAACTATTAGCCTACGTAACAGAATAAACACTATTTTGTACCTTATGCTGGAAATGGAGATAGATGACTTCTATGCCTATCGAACAAGTAGAATAAATCCTGAAGTACACGCGGACAAAGTCGCGGGCGGAAGCTAGTCTTATATATATTAATACGTTAAGAAAAAACTTTGGAGACCTTTTTAAGAAAATTGCGCGGACGGAGGAGTATGAAATTTCGCATACTTATATTCGCATATATATATATATAGGAATGCAGAATGCTAATATTTTTAAATCATTAGTCAAATTATATAGACACTAAAATTCGCATGCCCGAGGTATCTTTGTAGTTCGACATGTGACTAACGACCGAAGAATTGCTCGGAACATGAAAAATGAGATCCTATTGCAAGCGTCTCGCTCTTACACGTATGAGGTCGCAATTAGCGACCTCCAGCGAAGATAAACTTGTCCGCGCCTAAATCATTATAGATAATCCATACCTATAAACGAGCAATTATTTTTCGGATCTCGGAAACGGCTCCAGCAATTTCGCTAAAATTTTGTATTTAGGGGGTTTTGGGGGCGAAAAATCGATCTAGATTAGTCTTATGGGAAAACGCGCGTTTTTGAGTTTTCATGTGCTTTTTCTTTCGCATTATTCGACACTAAATATGATGGGAAATTTCACGCTGTCAAACATAATCGCTTTATCCGAGTGGTTCACACGTGTCATTCCGTCCGAGATATCCGCGTTAAAATCCCAGTTGGAAAATTGCTTTTGTTTTTGTTTTTTGTGTGTAGGGGCAGAAATAAAGTTTTTGTTTGTTTTTAAAGAACTACGAGCAAAGCTCGGTTGCCCTGATATTAATTTATTATGTGTTTATTTCGTGGGCATGTATATTATTACAACAATGTATCCTCAATAATCTATAATGTTCTAACTAAACAAATATAAATTTACCACGATGATTATACCCGAGCGTGTGAAATCAGCGACCATATTTTGCGTAAGAAAGAAAACCGCACGAAACACGCGTTTTCCCAGATATAAGACCGATAAGAGAATATATATCAATTTTTCGCAACTGAAAACTCCCACATACCAAATTTCGAGCGAAATTGTTAGAGAAGTTTCAGAGATCGACGGTATAAATAAATAAATATACAAGAATTGCTCGTTTAAAGGTTTACTATGTCGTATATAAGTCACTTTCTTTATAAACTAAGTCTTAATTCGTAACTACCTTTCTTTTATGGCTAGTGAAATAGATACATTATTATTCAGTTTTTCGATGAACATTTATTAAGTTTTAAGCTATGCAAAGACAGACTAGCGAGATCTACAGCTCACAGAGACACTAGTTTAAAATATTTAAAGCAGTAAAATTGCATTATTAAACACTCTTAGTTATTTTGAACGGGTTTAACCTTAAGTTGTAGTCAGAACTTCAGAATAATTTAAAAGTTTAGCTAACCACGAGATTTTTTAGGTCAACTGAAAAAGTCACTTGCAAAAAATGTACTTCTTTACCATTCTTTTGTAGCTCACTACGACGAACACGATCTGCTCGAGCACTTGCCTATTATATAATAACAATGATTCATGGACTACCCTACTCTGTATGTACCATTGAGGATGTGACACGATATTTTTAACACTGAGTCGTATTGTTAAACGTTGCTGTCTCATTGTTCGATACAGTTTAAACTAGACTGTTATTTGAACGTGAGCTCGTTGACGATTCCATCGCAAGCATCCCACACAAAGCAGTACTTGTTTGTCCTCCAATACGAGTACAACTAAAGGAACACGCATTCATCTCTATCTGCTCGCGACAAACACTTATGATCGTTTGTTTCGTCTACTTTTAGTCAAAGACATAGGTTTAGGTGGACACTAATGTCAGAGTGTGATTGATGTTCTTTCTTTTATTGTTGTTAATAGTAGATTGTTACACAAGGGATGAAAGTTATCAATTGCATCCTCCTGCTTATTATACTCCATATTCATTAGTCATAAGTCATATTCTTCTAATTTAAGTGCATAATTCATTAAAAATTGATACCGCATGCACCCCCTAAAAAAATATTTTTTTTTTGAGGAAATTAAAAAATATGTATATATGTCAATGGACTACTAACTTAACTAACCTAACTTAATCTGAATTAAAGCGACTCAACTTAAATATACACAAACACACCAAATTAAATTATTGGATTTTTTGGTTTGAAGTAGTGAGCAGTCAAATTTGAATTATCACAATAATAAAAAACACCCAAACGTCATTTTTTCTACAAAAGTGTGTTATTGTTGCCACCCGTGAGTAAAGAACTGAACGTTGCGCGCTAATTTGAATACAGATCGAAAAAGCGCGATATTTCTTTGGAGGATATTTACTGCTTGACGAAGACCTATGCCATATACCAAATATATACCCATCCCCGATCTTGTGACCAAGCGTAGTCCCCTCCCCCCCCCCCCCCCTAAATGGGTCACGTAGTATGGGTACGTTCCCTAAGTTTATCAGAGTAAATTAATAACGTGAATTATGTGACTCTAGTAAGTGAGCATCGTCTACTGATCTCGTGCAACAGCCTTATAAATCTAATCCCTTTACGGAATTAATATGCGGAAACAGTAAATCATTTTCCAATCATTTCAAAATGTCCCATCCTGTTGTTGTGAGAAATAATCTCACCCACAATATATCATATGTTATTAGCTCGAGTGTAATGTCCTTCTAAAACTGTAACCATTATTCAACCGCTATGCCAAAGGAAGCTCATAAAGCAGAGATGAATAATGAGGAACACATGTTCTAATAAATTAAGCGAACAATAAAAATTATTTATTCGCATGTTAGCAAAATACTGACGATGTAGACATTTCCGCCGACAACAAATTGAGATGCCACCCATAAATCTATGGCATGGCGCACGCATTCCAAACGAGTTTTTTTTTTTTTGCGAAAAATACGAACTCATTCAACAACGGCACTGATTTAAACTGATTTATTCTACTAATTTTATAATATTCTAATAAAATAATAATTAACGCGCACAAGAATAACTAGAAAACGACTTCAACTGCATTAAAAGTCTCCAGCATTCATCCCCTAAAATGCTCACCCTTAGTGGTAGAATTATGTGGTTGTATTATATTTGGTTTTTGTTGATTTTCTCAAAAACCGTTAGATCAATTTCGGTAAAATTTAGATGGGACCGCCTCTGAAGTATGTTCTATCAAATAAAAAAGAATCATCAAAACAGATTCATAGTTGGCGGAGTTATCGCGTAACAAACATACAGTCGAATTGAGAACCTCCTCTTTTTTGAAGTCGGTTGAAAAACAACACGCGTTAATGAGCTAATTTCATAATAGCCTGCGACATTGCCTGGTAAGTAAGTATTATGGAGTCCCAAATAAACTTTTCGTTGATCTTCCGTTTAAAAATATTATCTGATAAATCGCTTACTTTTTTCTGATACACAGAGATAGTCTTATTTTATGGCAATCGGTCGAATGGTTCAGACATGAAAGTTTAATAAAGAAGCTCACGTCGTGATTCTGAAATATCAGTTTATTCCTAACTCTACTACTTATCTATAGCTAATTAAGTATTTGTTCCCTGTCTGTTACGCTAGAATACCAGGATATTCTATCTTTAGGAATGCTGTTAAGAATTTGATTAGATATCTAGTTCTATTTCTGTGTCGTGGATACAGCTTTCTGATTTACGCTTGCAGTGCTAAGCCACCGCAATTGGCTAATTCGCCGTAGACGATTTCCATAAACTTCGATAGCGCACTGAATAGTCGGGATCTTCTGGTCAAAGCTCGACAAACGTCTACGAAAGCTGCAGATAATCGAATAACGAGAATTCCCGTCGTAAACGTTCCCGGGAGAGATCCATTTTATTCCCGAGGGCCGTCTTATTACATTACCGCCCTTACATTTAATATATCTAGCACGCTTTTAGGTTTCATTCGTAGACATCTGGACATTTACTTTAATTTATGGTGTCTATTATTCAGGACCGTGGCGCCATTGTGACGTCACCATCTGTAGCCAATGAATGGTTTTCTCTAAGCTCAAGATAACCACAACTCTTCGCTTCGTTAACCTTAATTGTATCTATGATTTGTGGCCACGTTTCGATGGCCAATTATTTCTTTAACAAGGAGGCGTATAGACTTCGATAATAATCAGCCAATTGCTTCTTTTCCAAATATAATTATGGAACTGTTGTGTTCATCGTTTGAAAGATTTATTGATATGCGAGGTTAAAGAAACACGCGGATAACGGAGTTAGTAAATTATTTGGTGTCTAAGAGATTTCTAGAAGGTTACATACATTTACAATACAGACTGTAATTATTTGTCATAAAATTTTATATTTCATGATACTTATCTGCCAAAAATATAAGATAATCAAATTAACGAACAAAGTTTCGACGAGCTCATTACGAACGAAAATGTAACTCATAATATCCATACTAATATTTTTACTTGGTTGTACTAAAAAGTATTAGTCGTATCGAGAAAAAAAACGATAGAGGCATTTACTTTTTTACGTGGACTACCGCATGAGACAATTTTTTTTTGTCTCATGCATCTTCCCCATTTCAAGAAAGTTTTGCTGAACACCATTAAGCAATACACCGCTATAAATCCTAAGACTTAAATGTGTTAAAGTTAACTTAACAAGGACCTTCGTTTGAACCAATGGGAAGCACAGTCCATCAATCAAACGCACCGCAAACTTTCAAAACTTTATTTATTACTGTTCCGCTACCAGTTTGGATTCACCTTGTGACTTTGTTTTTTACTGCCGCAGTGAATGTGGAGGATATCACCCGAGGGACTAGTTTTCTCTTCGCTAAAACTAAATTCCAGAGAAATATCACTCTTCGCAGGAGTGCAATTCACTAAGTACAATATCACCACTTTGCCGGCGATATCTCTAGTTTACTGGGCAGCAAAGATCAATATCGAAAGTCGTTAGAAAATACATTAGTAAGACGTGCGGTTTTAAGGGTAGTTTTCCTTAGTGAATTGCAATCCGGTATAGTATAACCGTATAACAATAAAATTGACAAATAAAAAAGAAAATGCTATTACATATTACACCACTTACACCATATCTTTTGCTAGAAATAATACAGCTAAGCGTAGATTTTATCCGTCGAACGCTTTTAATAAAGCTAGGAAGTACTACTGAGCAAAGTAAAAATAACACTGATTAACAACATGCTTTATTCATAGAACCCTTTGAATTTGAAAATAGCTTAGCAAGCTAATATAACGCTTTTACTGAAACCAGGAAATACTACTATATAATCATGGCTTTATTCATAAAACGTCAGTACACTTTTCAGCTTGTTTATAAGCATGAAAGAAAGGAGACATGAAGGTAATATTTCTTGAGATCGAATTACCAGGTCAGAATTAATTATATTAGACCCATACCTACCTAATACCTACCTACCCATACCTAAATATCACTACTTTTAAATTTCTTAGACTGCTTCAACAAGGTGGCTATGACATGGTTTCTTGGTTCGGTCAAAGCTTCGCAAAGACTTTCAACATTATTTGGAGATTGGAGGCTTAAATCAAATAATAAAGGCTTTTAAAACAATGAATCTAATGACGTCAGAGAGTGCTCATTATCTGATTTTAAAATAAAAGATATTATGTCTCAGCCACGCGGTATTTTAAATGAAAGTCATTAAGACCCAGAAGCATCAGAGTGAAATGGACGTAGCGAAATTATTTTAACGAGAAATATTAAAAAGGGCTCGTTATAGGCAGTGACTTTAGGGCTGTCGCGTTCAACAAAAAATATCCACGCAATTGTATTTTCCGCTTTGACAACCAATCACTTGGATAATCTCGAATTGGTGTCGCTTCGTTAGAAAATCCACGAGACTTTAATTCCACCTGAAGAAATGATGATAAATGAGTATGTGGTCAACCATGGCAACTGATCCATACTTGCTAAGAAAAGTGACAGGATAAATACTTTTCTTTACATTCTGTTCTGTAATGAAGTATAAGAATCGATCTGAAATGAATAATAACGTTAGTCTAAGAGAAGATTGTTTATCAGACGGTCTTGAATATTAATGCTCCTAAGTCTGAAACCAACGAACGAAGTTCAGTGGTTAATCAGATCAAACTGTTAAGGAGCCACATAGCCACACGGTCGGGGTTGCAGTTTACCTAGGATCAAGATCCGTACAGAATAAACACGCATGTTATATTATTTTAACAATGTAATACAAACACTCCTTATGTTAAAACACGAGACCCGAGGTAACCATTACCTATATACACTCTAGGCCAATATCCAAAGGTATACCTATAAAGTTACCAAGTCAAAATAAGGTTTCCTCTCCACACATGAACCGAAGACGGGTGTATTGAAATATAATCTCTTCTAATGAATAACCTACGGCACACTTTCATTAACGCTTCTGTTGAATGATTTATAGCATCATTATTCATTACTCTTGTCCTATTAATTTCAGTTCCCTTCATAAAGATGCTTCTGTGTTGTGTGTGAGACGTGGAAGGTTTCCAATTAGTTCGTGTTCAATGGATCATGGTGTGACTTCATAAGATTTGTTTGTAAGGAAATCAATGGTGGTTTAGGGGCTCTTCAAACAGTACTTTACTTGTTTGTGGCGGGAAGTTTTTTGAAGGCTTAAAGCTCCCCGTTCCCTTTGATATTCAAAGGAGGTGGAGATGAATTCAAGTATGACGAGAATATTATTATGTATATCGAAAGAGTGATGACAACCGACGCGGAATTTCGGGACTTTTGAAAAGTGGAGCTCGAAGTAAAGGATGAGGCCGAATATTCTTAATACAACCATTAAGAAGCATTCGTGAATAATTTCGTATGTTTAAAAACATCGGACTTTGTTTTCAACGCAGGAAATTATTCTTTACACGCTCAGCAGCGTACGGGAAGAAAATACTAAACAAACATCATCAACAGCCTATATTCGTCCCCACTGCAGCGGCTCAGGCCTACTCTCTTACAGAGAGTGTATGGGTCAGAGTCCACCACGCGGGTCCAGTGAGGATTAACGGACTTCACATGCCTGTTCAAGACAGGTTTCCTCACGATGTTTCCTTTCACCGTTAAGCAATCGTATAATGTACTTGAATTGAAAAACAACTCATAGGTACACGGCTGGATTCGAATCCGGGACCCTCAGATTGAGAGTCCCGCGCCTTATCCATTGCGCCACCCACACTTTTACTAAACAATATTATGGTGTAATTATTTAATGGTAAAGGTGTAGTTATGTAGAAATCCATGTGAATAAATAATTTATCAAACTGAATTTGAGCAATCGATAACCCTAGCGTCCGGTAGCGTGTAGGTAGGGCGACCAAACATCGTATCTTCGTCGCGGGACGTAATGTGCACATTAAATGAATCTCCCGGGCATAAACACCGTAATACAACTTGTACCATCTCCATCTGCGGTCCCTGCTAAATATAATGAACGTATGAAAACACTGAAACGTCTAATATGTTGCTTTATGGACGTGATTTATGGTTATTAAAGTCGTGAGATGTATTAAACGGGATGTCGTTAATGGCGATGACCGTCACTAGCGCGAGGTAATTAATTATCTGTAAGGCATTACGAAGAGAACGTGTTGCGATTAGGTTATTAATACGATAAGCCCGATGTAAGTGTTGGAACTGCATAGATTTGTTAAAATATACTCAGACAAGTAATGTAATCTCTATATGCACTGCGCCACCACACCACAGCTACGAATCCCCAGGACGCTACGGGTATCCTACGAGATATATGTACTAGACTCTAATACTTACCCACTTCTTGTACTGTAATATTATACTATCTTTTCCCCCATTAAAACGTAATTTCAACTGTAAATCGCTTATTTCAACTATTTGCGTGTTCAATAACAACATTCGTATCCTATTGGGCAGAGCAGAGCTGCGCAGTCAATGTGCTGATTGGATGATCCGAATATCGGTATATTACTTACTACCGGCGCTCGTTTTCTGTGCCTATCGGCTGGCAACAGTTTAAATGCTGTTGTTCTTGGTATATGAATACAAAGCATTGAAGCTTTTGGGAGAGCAAGCTTTTCTCCTGCTACCTTCCGTAACTTACCATCACTCTCCTACCACTCAACCTCACTTCCCAAGAACACACAAAATTACACACTCTCATACATATGATAACTACATCCAGTATTTTAATTATATATTTGTTATGTTCTGCATATTCTTTAAAATTATTTGTAGTTTTTTTCTAGACGTATAAATGTGGTAACCGTATGTATTAAACCCCCACGGGACATGCAAGGCTTAGTTTGGGGGAATGGTGGGATGGGCATTGGCAATTGCTAGCTTTAGTAAATAATTTAGATAAATAGAGAAATAATAAAGAAACTATTTATTGCATTGCCTCGGAATATTTTTATTCTAAATCTCTGATCAGTTATTACTAAATATTGCAAGAGAAATGATCTAATTACAATAGGTGAGGTGTTACAATGGCGGGAGTGTCCGACCCCGCCCCTTGAAGCCACGTTGAGCAGTCCACAATGACTAGACTCAACTCCTACGTGCCTGCTTCGGCATTTCTTAGAGTAGACCGGTCTTCATAACATGGTTGAGATCTTAGTCATCTGTAACAGGATAATTGAATGGTTGTCAAAAGCTATACTCGCATACGAAACAAATGCTGGTGCAAACATGAGTGTGGTTCCCATTTCAATAGTTTATGTGGATTCTACTTTTTAGATGATGAAAGTACTGGGTACTGGTATATGTATAAAACCAAACGTGTTGATATTTTAAGGCGCTACATTGAAATCCTAAAGAGCGTGGTTTGTGTGAGAATCTGGAACTCTAATATTGGCCATGGGGTCGGGAATGTCAGATACTCCGCGCAAGTCCTGCATTTAGAAAATATTGATTTAAGCTAAAACACATTTAATTCATTTAAAAAATAGCCGTGACAATAATAAAATACGGCTTCTTTAAGCTCAGCTCAGCTTATATGTGTTAGGATTAACGAAATCATAAACAGATTTTTGGCAAAATTTAACTATCCACGATTGAATGAACTCATTTCTAGTCAGATTAGACAGAAGGCCAGTGTTTAAAATACACAGCTTAAAAAAATTTAGGCAGCTTATCTTATAAGGTGTAATCCCCATTAAAGGTACGCAGTTTCGTCTTTGTGGCAGGTTTTATTAGACTTCAAAGTTAATGCTTTGCAAAGCTTCGTTAACTGTTATTATTCGTGCCTCCGTAATGGAAAATTCATAGGAACCGGAAGAAACTGTGGTCGGTAGGGAATAGCGTTATGAACGGATAGCAGCTCTTCTTTTTATACATTGTAAAAAGCTAGGTGTGATGAGACAACCCTATTTATTTAGAGTAAGATACTACAGGACTAGACCTGTAGTTAGAATAGGGCCACAATTTATACATGATTTTGATATAAAAGCTGTGGCAAAATGTTAAATGCTGTGACAGTTTAATATTCCTAATGAATTACTACTACTACCATATGGCCTGCTGAAACTTTGATATATTATTTATAAATAAAAGTATATGTTAAAACCTTTTAGTACAAACTTTTGTCCGTGACGTCGCATACATTTAATGTCCCGTGTGTCTATGAATGGGTTTGATCTAAACGTCATTGTCAAAGTGTATTTGACTGACAGTGTCACGAGAGACGTGGGCGAGAGTGGACGTTTAGTGGTGCCGATCACGTTGGTATTGCCGAGCCAGTGAAATATTAATTAAATGTAGGGACTAACTACTTTATATGAAACGTCCACTGCTGGACATAGGCCTCTTCCATAGTATGCCACTATGACTGGTCCCGAGCCACTTGCATCCAGCGATTTCCCGCGACCTTTACTAAGTCATCAGTACATCTAGTAGGGGGACGGCCCGGTATACGTTTCCCGGTACGTGGTCGCCAGTCTCTTAATTTAACTCCCCATCGGTTATCCGAGCGATTCTTCGAGAGATGTGGACTGCCCATTGCTACTTCATATCACTGACTCGTTGAGCTATGTTGGTGGCCTTAGTTCGTGTACGTTTTAATATTATTTTTCATTCAAAAGTCGAAAAACAACAGCCATAACAGCAATGTAATATTTTAAAAGTTGATCATTGTCCAACAAATATGCGAGTTTATCGCCGATAGAGCGATAAATTACAGATTTGTATCGTTACGGCCGCGTATTTCACTCAGCGGCTATTAATACGTACAAAATAATACAAATGTGTTTGTGGTGGGTGAGAATGTGCGCAGTTATTCATAGATTCATTTTGTCGGCATTATTAAAACGTTTGTAGAGTGTTTCAAGAGAAAATATTTTATATACTCTTTTCTATGACATTTTAATGTGCGCCTCAAAAATCATATAATCGGTCAAACTATTGAGACGTGAAAAATATAGACATTCTCATGTATATAATGAAATAACAGGTCCGGTCTTATTCTCCAATAATAATATATTCATCTAATACGTTTAAACGGGTCCGTCCGGGTTCGAATCCCGGTCATTTTACAATGTTTTACTTAAGTTTTTTAAGACAATTTTTTTTTACTTTTGGCCAAAGACTCCGAGCAAAGCTCAGTCACCCAAGTACTTTAAGATTAAACTTCATCACATACCTACTGATTCTGTTCTGATCTATCTAACTAGAATGGTCCGAAACAATTCTTTTCAAATCGAGTGTGAAAAGGAAATACGGAATCGTCTTCTGAACATGACTAAATCAATGCTTGCCATCGTAAATTACATTTCTTGTCATCGGTAAAGGCCGTGGTCATGGATTGAATTTTAAAAACTGTCGATCACCTATTACGCCATGCTACATCCAAACAAAAACTGGAGAGATTAATTGTATCAAAGTGTGTGTGTGTGACAGGGTCACGTTTTAGCGAACACACGCCGCGCCGCGGGAGGGACAGTGATACGTGGAGGCATCACATAAGTGTCGCTCAGGTTGACAGATGGCGAAAACATGACCCTCCTCCCTCGCGCACGTAACTGGTACAACCTAAGGGTAAACTGTTTTCAATGCAATCACGAAAATGTGATGTAATCATAATATATCTAATAAAATAAATCTCAGAATCTGCGTGGTTTTCTTTACTGTGAAGGGTAAAGGTAATCAGCTTATATACAGTTTTAGAACATAAGCAAAATCTTTTAAGGGGTCGTAACAGGTGACTACAGGGAACGCTGCCTCGCATAGCAACAAGTAGCGCCTACGTCATCCTTAGTATTGAACGGTTATTTATTACCAACCTCCCTGGCAAGCGTGTCTTTCATCATAACTATCTATGAGGTACAATACATTCCTTATAAGGAAAGGACAATGAAAGTCACTGACAGCCCTCTGTGCAGAGCATGAGTGGAGGCCTAGGAGGCAGCTGCTCACCGTCCTGCTGGAGTGCGTAGGCCTTCCACAACACAAATAAGCTGTTAGGCTTTCTGTTGGCATGAGTAAGGCACACCACCCGCAAAATAGGCGCCCTGACGTTTAGTTATACATATAACGAATAGGTACGAATGTATTTACACTTAAATTTTATGAAAAAATATCTTCATAGTAGTCAAAAATCATATTACTTTTAAAAAGGCGTTCTGCGTTTAAAAAATCCGAATGTGACAAGTTATGCGCGGACCTTGACTATTTTTTTTTCATCGATACGGAGTTGAATTGCCATGCAAATACGAAATTATTATTCATATTTTTCGGACATGCTTTTACACCATATTTTAAAGTAACGTATGCTCTATGCCAGCTACTAGTTTAATGAAATTAATGTGCCTTTACATTTATTATTAACGGTCTATAAAGTGTACTAACATATTGGCCGCAGTTCTAATTTTGAAATAGGTATGTACCTAAGTGAGGTACAGGTTACAGATTTGGATGTAAGCCAGCGCATCTCACCCGTGTAATCAGACTGCACTCTGCGGCCACAATGCAGTGTATATTGTTGCATCGAAACTGCACTTGTCTTATAGACAAGAAAATAGATTTATTTACGCCAGAAGGAAAACATTTTTGTTCGCTTGCTTTATCAAACTTGTAAAGAACAGTAGTTTCTCCAAAGTGTTATTTAGCAAGGTTTTTATGGCTTCGAAAATGATTCGCTTCACATCGTTCTTATTGAATTCGTCCAAAATGCAAGCACATAAAAAATTCATATTGTCTCAAAATAATGGTTTTTCATCATACATTTCATGTGTCTGAATAAAACTACAAGTTGTTCGTTAAACAATTCGTCATTAACTCACAGAGATTTTTCAAGAGATAAGTCCTGACTGGCTGACTGACTCACATATCACCACACAGCCTAAAACACTGGTCCTACAGCCATGAAATTTGGAGGGTGTGTTCTTTGTATATTCTACTGCAGTTTCCTAAAACATTTGAAACCTTTATGCGTTAACCTCATTTCTTTTTAATAAACTGCCAGTACGAATAAGACTAGAAATGAGATCAAATAAAAAACTGAATCGAAGTCATCAATGTTATCATATTATCATTATGCCATAGCATTGCAAGTTACTCGAAAATATTACAGATGACCAACTTTTTCATTTGCGAGTCTTTACTTTAAGTTAGTTAACTGAATGGAAATTCCTATTTAGATTCTTGGAATGGCGCCACCGGGTATTGCATAGTTGTAAATGGCATCTGGTAAAATAAGCAACTGTGTTGAAACGGCCACAACACGTACATGCAATAGTAACAAAATTAATGATTACTGACAGAAAGCACACTATATGATTAACGACCCTAACGGTCGTGTTATAGAATTGCTAATAACTAATTATAAAGCAATCTTCCACTCTATACAAAGGCTCTATGCCGCCGCCCAAGGACGTTCCAATTACTTTTTTACAATTACAATATAATCCTAAATAAATTGCAGGTAATGAAAAAAAAATTCTAACGCTACCTTTCTTTTTAATTTTTAACCGACTTCATAAAAGGAGGAGGTTCTCAATTCAACGGGTATGTTTTTATGTTTGTAACAAACATTTAAAAAAAGAACTTTTGACTAGGTGAACCGATTTGAATGATTCTTTTTTATTTGAAAGGTAGTGCTTCCCGTGTGTCCTATTTCAATTTGGTCCAGTTCTGACAGTGGCATCCATGAGAAAACTATTTAAATAAAATATGACTTAATAAAAGTAGACTTTGAGGGCAATTGAAGTTGGTTTCCAGTTCTTTTTGAACGAATTTACTTATAAATTTTTATTATAAAGGTTAATTGATTTAGCAACCTATGTATGTTGCTAAGTGGATATTCTGATAGAAACAGTGACCTGTTCATTTTATGTATGATGGGATTGCACTTGGCCTTTATCTGACATGATGGTAAATAACCATAAGCCCATTGGATGTTAATCGTGAGCACTCAGAAACCTCAATCTAATGATGCGCTGGCTCTGCTACCTTTCGCATTCAAAAAGAACTAAAAACCGACTTCAATTGCCTTAAAAATTTGGTTTTTGTTGATTTTGTCAAAGAGCGATCAATTAATTTCAATAAAATGTATATGGAACAACCCCGGAAGTATGTTCTACTAAACAAACCAAAAAGAATTATCAAAATCGGTTCACTCTTGGCGGAGTTATCGCGTAACACACATACAAAAAGAAACGTACGCTTCGAATTGAGAACCTCCTCCTTTTTGAAGTCGGTTGAAAAGTATCCATTCAAAATGATTTTGCATATTTGAGACATTTGAGATACCCTTCCCCAGTTGACAATATCGCCGTGAAATAGATCGAGTGGTACTACTTAGATACGCAGCTAGATAGCTTGAGGTCAAACCGTGTTATTTTGCGAGACGCGCGCGGGCATCGTTCCAATCTCCTGAGCGATATAATCGCAATTTTATCGCGTCTCTCAACGTCGATGTGACTATAAAGTAGTCCCTACGAGGTACGTTCTTACCTAGTTCTATTTATTGTGAACGCAATACATCTCATTTTGTCCCAGTTCGCCCCCGCAAGCCCGCCCATGCTATTTGGACCGGTAATCCCATTTTCCGCGAAAGAAAAGCTTTGTGGACGACTGAATAATTTCTGAACAAATTACGCAGTGAAATGTCATTTGCTGCGCTCGCGTTCGAGTCAATGTGACGCATTCAATGGTATTGGATACATTGTGTGAATAAGATTGTTTTAGTCCTCTTCTAATGCTTCCATACTAAATTTCTTTTAAAATAGAACAGCTGGCTTTGATAAGTAATAAGTAACCTAAAAATAGGAGATGAAATTATAGTGTCGCGAAATAAATATCGTTAATTTCCAACTTTATAGTTAGTAACAATAGCAGTTACGCAGCTAATGGTTCATAGATGGCGCTTTGAACAATAATCGAAAAAAGTGTTTAAAATGAAAATTGTGATTCAATGTGAAGTTGTATGTTAATGATACTCATTCCGCGCAACCACAATCTGATGTCCTATTTTTATATATTAGAATAGAATTACATCAAATTCAATTTACTTTATGCAAAATGTATACGTATGCTATATTTTTCAATACTTAATGTACAAAATAAGTGATAATACTAAAACATGGCTTATTTATTTAAAAGGTTCATCAGCTGCATAAGATTGCATAAGTCTACTTGTTGCAACGGCACGTCGTCATTTTACCTTAAAAGCGAAGGAATTAGCCATGGCTTGGTTGGCGGATTGCTGATCACAGTAAGATGTGGCTGCCCATCTCTTATTTTTCCTCAGTCGCCTTTCACGACACCCGAGGGATGACATGCAACAGTTTTTGTTAGATAACATATTTCGTATATACATTTCGTTTTGATTCAGGTGAGGGTGCTTCGTGAGGTTCTGAACAAGTGTTGTGTTATGATTTGTATAAAATTGTACAACATTTGTATAATAACCGAATTCGTGAATAACGAACACGTTATGTCAACATCATTCAATTCGACTCGATAAATGTCGACATTTGGAGGTAATATGAATCCACATTATTAGGCCCATTAGATTGAGAAATTCGTGAACAAATTAATGAGTACCTACGTTGGGAATCTCATTCATTGTACTGGAGAAAAGTACGTGTTTGAGCCAATTCCACTCAATGAACGATTTGAGTCTACCCCTGATTGAATACGTGTCAAAAGCAGGTAGGTATACGGACCGAAGGATTATGAATAGCAGAAATTTAGTTATATACCCGTATTTACTTAGGAATAAATTAGGAGCCGGTGATAATTTATAGCAGAGAAAATATAACATATAAATGTAATAAGTGACTTTATGTATATTATTGAATTGATGTTATAATTA
Organism: Carcina quercana; assembly: GCA_910589575.2. Lineage (NCBI taxonomy): Eukaryota > Metazoa > Arthropoda > Insecta > Lepidoptera > Depressariidae > Carcina > Carcina quercana. The sequence continues at coordinate 7,295,241 of OU342442.1, forward strand.
TATTATCTCTACACATATTTATATGGAAATATGAAAATATAGAAGTTGTTGATGTTTGAATAAAATAAAGAAAGGATGAAAAGCACGCAACGTCCGTGAGTCATGTTTAAATTACTTCGCTAGCTCGGGATTTGATGTAGGTGCTCGCACCAGAAATCTACTTTGCCCACTTGTTGAACAAATAACTAAATATCTAACTCTGATATGAAAAAAAATCATAAAACCGATCGATGGCATTTTCATAGCGTTACATCCCGTATTTCAATTTTCACGAGTGATAGAGATCAAGTGTGCACACTACAAAAATATATCATACAAAAAAATGTACATTTTCAGATTTTTGAACACAATTACAATTCACATTAGCTCCCGCACTAGGATACCCCAGTTGCGGACAGCCAATCTTGGCTAACAAATGCCTATTTAATACAAGGAAAATTAATTTAAAAACGTAATTAACTCACCTGCACCTTTCGTTTGGCCTTGATCTGACCTGATGGTAAATGAAGATAAGGATGAATAATAAAATCATTCTTGAGCTGAAGGCGACAGCTAATGAGGCGCTACGACTTTTCTATGGGTGAAAGAAGATTCCGGTTTTCGTTGATTCGGCCAATATCGATGAACGCTCCGTGCCACAGCCGGAAGGCATTCATTGCTACATTTGCCATAAAGGCAGATGAAATCGCAGAGATCCTGAGCCACGATGCCGGTGTTTCCACTTAATAAACTTCAAATGAACCGTGCCAAATGTTTATTACGCTGCTGAGATCTTTGCGGAGAGAAAAAGCTCTGTTGCGACACGGATTCACGAAGATTTGATACAGGATATGCTAGACTACTAATAAATTTATTGTCAGAGTAAAAAATATTGCGGATTGTACTCACAAAAATAGTAAGGTCATAAATAGTTCGCGTTCGCGTTCTAGAGAAAATAAAGGGTTAAAAGTAACCTTACGACTAGGTATCATGCAATGTTAATATTTTCAAACTCCATTCTTGCACAGGGCTGCAGACATTTTATGCATTTTAAGCGCTCGTCACAGGAAGCCATTACTATCTCTACGCTAAGCTACCTCACATCTTTTTTCGTAGGATTTTGATGCAACTGCTCTGCCAGAGATTTATAACGGCGCTATCACAAACGCTTTTGTAGATAAACGAAGATTAATTGTGGCGTATGGCGTTCCTTTTGAATATTTATGAACATCTGATTCGACAAAAATAGAGCTCCGTTCTTTTGTAAAAGTCCACATGAAATGTCTTTGAAGTCACTCCTTTACTCGCGCTTGATCTGTGTATCATAATTTTAATTATAATCGATATCAAGAGTAATTTGATGAATTAAAAAAAAGTGAATTACAAATTTAGAAACGAAAGGTTGCCTATTTTATTTCTAGTACATGTCGACAAATTGGACGCATACGTAGATTATTAGTACTTCGTATGAAAAGACTTGAGAAATTATCCCGTGGGAATCACTAATTCGATAAGAATGAAAGTAGCCTACATACTTCTTCAACTATCCCTATAAAAAATTAATTTTTTCTGCCTATACGATACGATGAGATGGAAAGACAAACATACAGATTTAGTAATTTTATAAAGGCTTTACTTTTAACTTTAACAAAGCTTTATTCCACAATTCTCCAATATTGCCTACAAGCTGCATAGCTGGGTGATTGCAACCTAGCTGCCGCGGTGTCTAGATCCTCTCTTCTCTTAGAGCGTGTTACAAATTTAGTAGATAATTATTGTTTATTAAAGATCACCACAAATGACAGATGTTTCCGTAACATTTTGTGAGGTAAACGCGCTCAATTACAATGTCGGCTGATGTTGAATTCATGTCTATGTGTGTGTTTGTGTGTATTTATGTTTTTGTTCATTTGTATGTTTATCTCTGTATCTGTGTTTTCTGGCGAATACACGATCTATCTATATACTTGTCATATCCCAATACGATAACCTCTATCCACACTGATAGAGCCGAGTCAGCCCCACCCACCGGAAGGGTTGCGAGAGCCCTCCACCGGCCCGATCACCAGCGCGGTCCAAGGCCCCGGAAAGCGTTAGTAAGCAGCCCCAGAGTGGCCCTCAGGAATAAGGTCGCGGAAGTAGCTCTCGACTCACAAATCACTCGCTTTTTACGAACATCTGATGGAGGCTATAAATGTTTCAACGCTGTTAAACTGGCGTAAATACAAAAGGGGTTTCGGTAAAAATGGCGATGCGTATATATATAAAAATATTCCAACGCGGGAAGAGTTCAACAGAACAACAGCAACATTTAAAGAAAACGAAACGTGGAAATTGATTGAATACAAACAAGGACTAGACACACGCTGTACTGGAGTCTATACGATTTCTTGGAGTAACTTTTTATTCCAAACAAACTTTTTGATTATAACCCAAACTCTGGTGACAAATATTGACAAAAATATCGGAATAAACCAAAAAGAATTATTCAATGACCATAATAAACAAATGCGTCATTAACCAAATGGAAGCATGTTGACATCGGAGAAGCGGCACAGATTTCAACCCCAACAGCCTACTGAATATGCAATAAAAACCTGTTCTACCAAAGAGGCGTAATGGCTGCTTCCGCATCATCATTATCCGTATTATTATTATAATGTAGCAGCACAAGTGCAAAGCTCTGTTTTTATCATAATCGTAAAGGCTGACGATAGCTGTCTAGGTTGTAAACATGATGTACCAGTACATTAGGTCAGACTACGCTTGCCTTGTGGTTCCAGCTTAGAAAAGCACCACCCACGTACCACCCCATTTCTTCCCGTGGGTGTCGTAAGAGGCGACAGACAGAAAACAATACTGGGGGAGGGGCAGCAGCCTCCTTTTGAAGATCTCATCAGTTGTGCAGGCATTTGTCTGTTTAGCAGTATTACTTATTATTCAGTAAGATCATTGTGTAAAATTTCACCAACAAATCCGCGATGAAAATAAGAATGTCCAATTTCGATGTCAAGATTGCTCGGAAGTTTTTAGATGAAGTTTTCACGGATTCAACAATGAAAATTAGAGAATACCTATCCTTTTTGTGTAACACTACTTAAACATATTTTCCTGGAACCTATTTTATAAGTTCTACCTTCAGCAACATGACGCATCCTTCACGCATACCAACCATTTTTGAGTTCAATAAATTATGCCAAAGCCGTAATAAACTTTCATCAAGATTATATTACTAGCTACAACATGACATGCTGCAAATAGAGCTTAAGTCTTTAGCAGCAGCAAACATCCGTACATTATTCACGTCGGAGAAACAATGTGTGAAAACGGACATAAAGGGATGATTGATTATCGCACGGCGTTTCTCGCAGATATAGTAGAGATAGCGTCGAGATGTCTCTGACGACAAACGTAAATGTGTCATTAACTGTGACGACGTCAAACATATTATTGTAAATTAAGCGTGGAAAGCGTCGATGGCGCATTGGATAAGGCGTGGACTCTCAGTCTGAGGGTTTCGGGTTCGAATCCAGCCGTGTACCTATGAGTTGTTTTTTCAATTCAAGTACATTATCCGATTGCTTAACGGTGAAGTAAAACATCGTGAGGAAACCTGCATGTCTTGAACAGGCATGTGAAATCCGCCATTCCGCACTGGGCCCGCGTGGTGAACTACGGCCCATACACTCTCTGTAGGAGAGTAGGCATGTGCCCCTACAGCGGGGACATATATAGGCTGTTGATGTAGCGTGGAAAAGGAAAATCAGTTTGGTCGTTTCGAAAATTGTAAGATACCTATAGCATACTTCTAAAAATCATCCCATGGGAACCTTTTATATAGTTCAAAAGTAGCTTATATGTCCTCCATGGCGTTAACAATGTGAGTGCCAAGTTTAATCAAGACCGATTGAGCCGTTTAGTTGTGAAAAGGTATCAAAGAGATAAAGAAGCGGGGAATAACCCATAAACTTACTTTCGGTTATAATATTACTGTGGTGTGAAGTGATTCAATGGATAGACCCTCGCTCTGTACATGAAATCAATAAAAACGACTTATTAGCACAAACAGATTAGACGAAGCTATAAGTGTTGCTTATTTAATGTGTCTCTGTAATATTATATCCTTATGGCTTATGTTTATATTAATTTATTTACAATTTCAACCATGTATTTCCAATACATCACAAAAAATAAAGGCGAAAAAATTAAAGCTGTACTCATTATAATTGTAATATGTGTATGGTATCTACTGTCTTTAGTGCTGAATGCTGAATTGTTAAACTGAACTGGCAACAACAATTAAAGAGCATAGATAGGCCGATTCGCGTCATTGAAAGTTTTCAAATAAAATAACTAAATCACATGAAAATTCGCTTTCAGCATTTTCCCTAAGGCTTAGATTTCCTAAAAAGCGGGAATCTTCGAGGTTGAATAGTCGTGGTCTAAAATTCTAGATGCAGGTTTTAACTCTAGACCAACGCGTGCCAAAGAGCATAGATATGCCGATTCGCGTCATTGAAAGCTTTTAAATAAAATATCTAAATCACTATTCGTAACACTTTATATACTAATGTATACATTTTTATTTGTCAAAATAGAAATATAACAGTTCATAGTTTTAAATCAAAGCGATACAAAAAAGTTGCCGTCCTCAAAGCCACAGATATAAAGCGATAGAGATCCAGTTAGTCGAGCCTACTTCAACTCTAATTGATTCAATAATCCCTCTGTAGCCTTCATTTGACGCTACAAATTGGAAACGGAAACATTTTACCAACTACACCCCGTTCGCAACATTTGAGTCAGCGTCGAGCAAAACTCCCTGTTAACTAACTCCAATTTCAATAGGTAAACAGTTTCAACGTGTGATAAAGTCGACGCTTCGCAATACTAGGGAATGTTGAACGTTTAACTTATTTGGATTGGGCTATAAGTTTTTAACTATTCTAGTTCTACTAGGTAGTCTTGGATAGGAAAACGTCAAAAGGAATGTATTTCCGTAGCGCAATAAAATCATACAATCGAAAGTAATATTTGTCGGTTGGTCGCCTTTTGACCAGTAAATTGATCTTGCTACGCATCTTGTATGGCTTGCTATGGCATGGAGAGGCAGTGATACTCTTATAACGATGAAGTGTTTTCGTGCGGATAATTTCGAAATTCGAACTCGGGAACATATGATCTCTCCATGCGCTTCCTGTTAATATTCTCAGGTGTGGTAAACCTTTCAAAATAACAACTTGCAAATTAATGGATCCATAACTTTTTATTAAAAACATAATGATATTTTTTCACTACAATGACGTAGCTCGTGAGTCTTGAAAATCAATTATTGCAAGGGTACACATACATACATGTAAATTGGGATGAAGTTGTTTCCTGATAACCTACGTGACGTAATATAACGGTTTTCTCCAAAATCACTATCGATAAAATTTTGAATCAATTTTTATTCAGATTACTTGGAGATAAATCTCGAAACAGTTTTCGAATTAGATCACTACAAATGTTGTCCATTAACGCAAGCATAGCAATATTCAATTTACGTATCAGTGGAACGAAAATGCCAGTGGTCTTAGTCTAGTTAGTTACTTAGTTAGACTTAGTTCCGGCTTCATCTACTATAGCGCCATAAGCTAGCAGCTATGCCGTTGCAATATTCGTGATCAAACATTGGTACAGTGTAAGCAGGCTCGTGTATTTCCTAGCTATGCCAACACAATGCAATTCGTTTCGCCGTCAACTCTCCGTCAGAGTGAGTGGATTTCCGCGCGGTAGAACATTGCGAGAGAAAAATAGCCTCTATACGTCCTACTGAATTGTGAGAGGCTTGTTCATTAGTACATAAAATGCTCTGAACGTACTACTGTCGGAGGGGTGACAGATGGATGAATAAAATCAGTCTTTTCGATTATATTTCCCTAGGTTTACAACCAACGCAAATACATTCATACAAAATAACACATCACACAGAAAACAATAATACAAAATATGGTATTAATTACCGGCTCTTCCCGAAGACACAAATCCTTTTTAAAGTCACAAATTACACACGAAAAATATAATAGTCAAATAGGACTTTGTCAATTTATCAGAAATTAATGTTGTATAAAAATACATAGCAGATTTTATATACATAAAACTGAACTACGACTCTGGCAGAGACCGCTGATGAAATTCGTATGTAAAACATTAAAGTTTATACATTTGTTTTCAGTTAGCCTCATAAAGTGTAAACTTTGCGAGCTTTGCGACGACAACATGTGTCGGAAGTAGCAAAAACATATTTCAACCGCTCCAAAACAAACAATACAGGACAATATCACAACCATTTATATTGTCTACATGAAGATAGCCGGAACAGAGCGTATGGTAAGACAAAAGTGTTTAACTTTAGATTCAGCACAAGTGTCTCTCTGTCTATACTTGCCTTCACGCCACCGCCGCTTTTTTGATGCCGCAAAAAGGGGTATAGAATTAATAGAAGTTCAGGCATTTAATGAAAATTATTTAGTTGTACCAGAACCTCTCTGTGCTAGATCACGTCGTAGTCCTTTCTGACTAATTAAAAAGCTTAAAATTCATCATCTACAGCTGGTACAGTCTGCTGTCATGTCCTCACGAGCCACCCTCGTAGATACTCGTAGATGTTGGACTTTTCATGAGGGGATTTATGATAGTTGGGTGATCACTGTAAGATGTTGTTGAAATACAGGTTGACGTTGCGGATCTATTGTTTCTTCACTTTATTCGCTTATTACGTCATCAATGGAATTATATTTGGTGATCATTACTCTATGGAAGTTCATTTGTTTTGTATTGAAAACCTTATAAACTTATTCATGTAGGTAAGTATTTGCAGAAAGAAAAGTTTCAACAAGTGAGAGTTCGTGAAAGACCTTCATTGTGTTTGCGCGAATTTCGTTTCCCTTCCATCTTTGTTCCTAACAGTTCTTTGAGAGAACTGCGCTCCACTTCGTTGGCAAACTTGGATACGACTTAAAATACAATCCTTGTTTTGGAACACCATTTGCGGCGGAGACGGAGCTTACCACTAAAAAGAACATGGACGGTAATTGCAGACGTCTCGTCTCCAAGTTTAAAATGTTTCTTTATATTTACGAAACGACTTCGTCGATGGACTTCGGTAATAAATACGGAACACTCAAATTAAATTGTCAAAGTTGGTTTTACTTGGATTTTTGTATTCTTTCGTAGCTTAGTTAAGGCTGCACCGAAAGTTCAGTGGCGCCCGCTTTAAAGTGTTTACTCAAAACAACTAACTAAAAATAAATCCCCTGCGTCCACTTCGATCCACTGCAGGTATTCGTTTTCTTAACCTGAGTCTATAAATGGATTCTAAGACACTTCAAGGTGCACTTTGATTCATCAAAGAATTTTACGCACTTACAATATAGACATTCTCTTTTGTTTTTACTAAGATTCCACCGAATCTCGGCACTGACGCGATCAATTTCACGCACTTCAGCACTGGAAACTGCAGATTCATAAAAAGTGAAAACGTCCTAGAATAACTATAGACATTTGAATGTAAGTGGCCTTTATGAGATGAGGAATATATAGTATTTATATTACTTGCTATTTTCTCTTCTATTTTACTCTCAGTGCTTTATAAAGTCGAGGATTCATCAGTAGAATACTCACTGCCCACAGATATTGGCGTCACGTTGTCTCGCAAATAGTTTGAAAATGAAATCGTAGAACAAAGTTTCGAATATTTATAACTTTTCTGATTCTACATCAGGTTGTATATTTTTCAAACGATTGTAGTTCATACAAACCTAGTGAGGTAGACTCTGCATGGGAATCATAGATTAGGTAATTAGTTACTACGATGGGAATTGGTGGATTTTAGTGGTGTACCTTGTGCCTTTGGCATCTGTGAATCCTGCATTTTAGACAGAGCATAGACAAGTCTGAGTGTTTACTGGAAGCGTGACGATTACATACATTACATATCTTTGGATGATCATAGCCAATACTTAATGGAAAGTTTTATTGATGGTGGTGTTATTGACTGCCGAATGGCCCGTGGTACCCTAAATAATTTAAAATTTCTAAGAGTGAGTAATTATATAAATAAAAAAATATTTCATGATATGACCAAACATGAACAGTCATAATTTTTATTTGTTTGTATAAATACAGCATAAAATTATAGAACTCAATTAAATGTAAATATTTAGGACGATACTAGAATAAAATAGTCAAAAAACAAGTCAAATTATTTGTAGTAATTGCTGCTTTTTAATTTATCGAGTTATTATGGTTTCACTAAATTCTGCGTAATATCAATAAAACTGTTTAGCGTGCTCTCCGTTAGTATGTTTATAGATTTTTAGAAGTGATAGGCGCCACTGATCTCTCTACACAGCCTTAACATAATGGCCAGTCTCAAAGTCGTCAAAAATGTTTTTTCACATTGGTTTGGAGTTTTCAAAAGAGGCCCACAGCTGTGTGGCATAGGCGCAAGTGAGCAGAACGGTATTGTCGCGTAGCATCGGTAGACCAGTACCATAAAAATGTCGTTTAGTTTAGTTTTTGTTTGGGATTGCTTTCGAATTTTGAGCAAATTGTATGAAACTGAAATTCAGATTTATACGGATTTCGATCGGTCGTTATTAATGATACCAGACTTGTAGCTATACTAAAGGTCAGATAGACTGGATGGATCATCAATTGGATATCTAATTGGTGGCAGATCCACCACAAACAACTGAGGTCGCCTCGATTGAATTTGAGTGCAGGCAAATGACCAATGATGCGATGTAAATTGTGAAATTGAATTGATACAATTGACAACATTCAACAAGAAACTTGCCGGGCAACCGCAAAAAAAACTTGAGAGGTGTCAAGGGACACCCGGATGGAACGAAGTTCCTTTCGATTAATTAGTGAAGGAATTGTAATAAAATTTTACAAATTTTCAATAAGGTTTGAACGGATTTTTAGGTTAGGTAGGAAATATGGTTTTGTAGATTTTTTCATTAGATTTTTTATGTACGTGATACGTTTTGTTTTTAGCGACATATGTCATTGAGTAGCGGCAACTAATCAGAGCCATCTGTCGTCAAATAGCTGTTCTGTTGGTATCGTCTTACTACTACGTACGTCGTACTAACAGATGACGCTAACTTACTATAGCAAAAAGTGTCGGAGACAACTTTTCGTAAGAATTTTTTCCGTCTAGCCCCCTTTCACAACGCGCGATAAGGAACTTCGTTCCAATAACTAGATACAGGCGACAATGAACAATTAGCAAAGTAGTATATTAAGACAGTACATTAGCAGTTTTATATTAATTAGATCTAAACAGAGTTCAAAACTTAAACATATTTGTAGGGTCTTACATGTTGCTTCCATCTCTTCCGATTTAAAGGACAATAAGGTAGAATAGCAATATGATCATCCAGAAACGAGGATTAACCACTGTGATACTTTTCAATACAGCTATTTGGAGGGTAGATTTAGTCTAGCTGTAGCTAGTCAAAGAGAGATATAATAGAACAGTACCACAAGCAAAATTATACAAATTATGTTTTCTTGTCGAATTATTCTTATTGTGCATGCAACGGGCCTATCTGATGTAGTTAATAAGTGCTATGTCACTTTTTACTCTTGTTAAGCACGCTTCCATCGTACAGCCTTATCGTCAGTCACCATGAACTGATTGGAGGAAGAAGTGCAATCACTTTGTGGAAGAAAAAAACACTAAAAAGAGACCTAATTTTCCGTCACTACATATGCAATATACAACCTATCCCGAATTTATAGTTGTCCATTAAATAGACACTAGAATCACAGGTCGGACACTTCGAACAAATGTCGAGATATCGGTTCCTATTGCCAAACATCGTACAGATGTGGTTTGTAAATACGCGCATGTGTGAGTAAGACCGCGCGCGCCGTATTACCTATCCTAGACCGGGTCACTTTCTTGCGGGGAGAGGTGAGGTAACGAGGATCAGTGGGAGGCGGTAACGTCCGTTCTATACTAGTAGTAATAGTACTATATCATTCTGTGCCAGAGTGCAGATACAGAGGATCAGACGGTTATTGAATCGGTGACAGGTCCAGCGCAAACAGCTGAGGCTCAGCGGACGCTGCACCGAACGATCAAACGGTAAATTGTGAAATTGAGTTGAAAGAATCGAATCTATGTCGTCAGTGAGGTCGAGCTTTGTGTTTCGTTCAGACTTAGTTTGTTTAATACACAACAAAATGAAATACGATCAATGAAATTTTATTTATTACTAAAAAATATAGTTTTAGGAATCTCATATATCTCCATGAAAGTCATAAATGAGAACCAAGTGTTTTCTAAGTCTTCTATCTCAGTTTCAATAGCACCTGTGTATCGATAGTAAACATAGCCAGAGCCCCTCGAGCGCCTCAGTAACTTGATGCTTCTAGGAGAGCATGCATCCATCCTGCAGCCTTGTAATCAATATCAAAATATGAAGGAAGATTTGTGGGGATTATACAAAGCCAAGGTGAGGCCCTAGAAATTCGACAAATGGACGCTTATGTTATGAGCATAAGTCCAACTCATAGAAAGTTGGAAAAATTCGTTTAGAATCCATAAAGTGAAAATTTATAATAATATTAAGTATTTATTCTCTAAAAATAATGCGTTGATGGTGATTTATTTATAATCTTTTGCAACTTTGAGTCGATGAAACTGAATAGCTTCCTTTCAGGTTCCTCCAAGGACAGTGTAAAGGGCTTTATTGCTTCATGGGTTTACAAAGATCTTATTTAATATTTTACCATAATTACCTCTATCAACTTCTGGGTGGTCCAGAAAATCTCTTAAAAGCAGGTGTATATTCAGTTTCAATTACAATATCAACCACATAAGGCACTGGGCAGCATTATTAAATTAATACGAGTAATCCAAATTTATGTTAGAATTAAAGGCACAGGTGAAAAAATGCAAACGAAAATAGAATTCAAATGTAACAAATCTGGTCTTCCAATAAAATTTATCATTTCACTAAGCAGCTGCATCTAAGTACCGGACCGCTGGAACCGCAAAGAAATATGTATCCTAACAAACGAACAGTTTACTGGTCATTCTGAATAGCGCTGCGGGATGCAAAATATCCAGCGCTGTTCCCGCTGCAGCGCGCTGTTCAAACCACTATTCGACTGCTCACCAAATTGCATATGTGTGCTTGAAGTACTGGATTTGCTTCGATAAGCTTAAAGATTTTATACCAAACTATTTGCAGGTTTCTGTATTAAAGTTCCTTAAAGTTTTCAAAGCTTTGGCACGAGTGGCAATAACCAAGGCTTTCGTTGTAACAGTTTCATGGTGAATTCTTTTAGATATTAAACTTTGTTTGGTTTTCTCAGTTAATCAATGCATTGTTAGTTTCAAAAATATATGAAATACTATTTTAGGAGTTGTGTTCTCATACAATAGTTGGTGCATTTTGCTAATAACGCAGTGTCTTATGAGAAAAATTTAACGAATATTGGTCATTTGATTTGTTATTTACGGTGAATAAATAAAAATTTATTTGATCTTAATAATATACATATTCATGCTAGCTCTATGTAAAAACTATTTTATTTTATTAATTATATAGGGGGCTGCCCTTAGGGTGTTATTAATATCGTGCGGATTTCTTCACGCACGCGGGACGCGGGGCGGATCCTAGTCAACCCGACGCGGGTTTGTCGCCCTTTGTATAAAACCGCAATGCATAGCAGCCCGCAGCAAACTAGATCGTGGGCTAGCGTGTCTCACGCTGCGTGTAATGTGCCACGTGCGGGGCAATCCCGCGTGCTTGATGAAAACTGCACGATATTAAGAGGGTATGCTGTTGTCAAAGCGCCCATACAAACGTAGTCCAGTCATATTTTGAGTATTAAGCTATGAAAATCTATGAAATTTTCAAGACACAATCTAGAAATAAATATCTGTGTCGGTGGTGAGTCAGATTTTCGTTTAAATATATACTTCCAGAGTTATAGGGCGTCAAAGTATTGTATTTTTCGGTAATAAAAAGCCCCAACTTTGAACCTGTTGATACTCTTGTAGAGTATGAATCAATTTAGAACAATTTGGAAAAACCACCGATATCTGAAATTTTATTAATATACTGTATTGAAAAAATGGCTACATAATATACTGTATCCTTCAAATGATCACTCGACTACAAAACCTCCAAATAACGGGTGGATAACTTCGCGTAGTGTATGCTGTCTTACCGTACGCGCTCGGGTAGGATAGGGCTCGGATAGGGACAGCTACAAAACAATGCAACCTTGAACGCGGCCACGTGCTCTAAACAGACAATCCTCTTAAACAGAATTTGAAATGAAATTCACATACAGTTAATGTGATACAACAATCGATTTCAGCTTTATAGTAAGTCTAACAAAAATTACCCCCATTGGCAAGAGTACGAAACAAAGCGGGAAAATCGACACGAATCATGAGTGATCCTGACACCCGCTGTTTTCAAGTGTTAGCCCCCACAAGGGCTTTATTGGTGTGCTCACGATTCTCATTTCACTTTCCGAAGAAACCCGAGTGATATAAAAGAGGGATAATAAAAGCAGGACGTGTACCGAGAGACCACCTCGGATTTATTTTACGTCCGGATATTTTATGTGCGGCATTAGAATACACGTGCCTCCTTGTTAGTGCCACGCCGTTTATCAGATGTGTCGTTATTATTATGAGAATGTATGATATTTGGACTATTTCCTTTTCTCTATTTGCTTGTTTATCCTGCCATTTGCTTCGGAGAGTACGGTCCGAACAACTTAAGTGTAACGAGCGTGATAACAGCGGGGCACTCGTCCATGTGAATAATTATGTCTGGTTTCTGGCAAATTTTCTTTCAATCTTTTTATTGTCCACGTGTGCAAATCACTAAGGACAAAACATTCTTACAACCGCACGCCTAGTTTCCTAGGCAACAAGTATAGTTCGTTTGCTTAGATGCTATTGAACGGAATATGTCATTGTTGTATTTTTATACAATAATTAATATCGCGCTGGATTTAATTTAGGCAACAAAACTAATTTTATCAACAAAATATGTGTAGCTAGACATTACCACACACATGATGAAAAATAAAATTAAACCTTACTTTTCACCACTCGAAGTGTCGTGCACCTCATTGCTATGCCTCGATATAAAATGACAAATTCACCAGCGGGTGTAAGATGAAGCCAGCATCATCTGATTTCTTTTGATTAGAGACGGCGTTTGCCGGGCGGCATATACTTTATCTATCTCGATTGACGTCATCAAATACATCTGTAAATACACCATGATGTTTTTTCTTAGTGAATTGCACCCTAGGCTGTCTAGCCAAGTAGGATTACTTAATAATGTATTAATTAATATAAGATTTTGGAAACCAAACCCTACAACTCTCTAACATTCCGTCGAGTTTGTATCTCGTTAAGTCGTTACTCGTTCACATTGCATCAGTTTTTGAGCACTCTGTAGTCAGATTTGATCGTGTTTTTTCTTCTTCTTCTAATAACCTTTCAATAATGCGATAACAGCATAAACTTAATCATATTTCATAAAATCATAATGAAGTCCGCCGCCACCTGCCGTACGAAAGTTTCGTAACAAAATTTAATTAAAACATTTGCTTTTATCGTGAAAGAAGCTTCCGCATATTTTGGCAACATCTTAATTATATTTTTCAAAGGAGAGTATCTGTAATATAAAATCGATTACAAGAAGCATCGATTGATGTATAAAGAAGAAGCGAGTAATTTGTATTTCCATACACTCCTGGATAGGTATAATAGACAACATGGGGCCAGACGTTACGCTACTAGAAATTGACTAATAAATTACATTCGTGAAAACAATTTTCACTACTTCCAGCATCAGCTACATTTGTAACGTTTACTTATTAGATCAATGGCCAATGAGGATTGTACAATTTTGAGATAAACAACTCTAAAGTAGATGATTTTTAAACCCCCGACGCAAGAAGAGGGGTGTTATCAGTTGACGTCAATGTCTGTGTATCTCTCTGTCTGTGGTATCGTAGCTATCGGATGGACAGATTTTGATGCGATTTTTTGAACGTGAAAGTAAGTTTCCTGGCGGTGGTGGTTCTTAGCTATGTTTGATAAAAATCGATTCAGCAGTTTGAAGAGTATCAGCTGATACTAGGCATTTTTGGTATTAATTTTTAAAATTTTTGGTATGATTATTGTGGAGGCTTTTTAATTTTTAAGATTCATTTGTAGACTTTCCATGAGACGATTTACCATTAACCATCCAACTTGTGAGGCGGATTGGCGATCGCAAAAATATATTATTTATACATCGGCTTCTCTCGGCAGTCGGGTATCTTTATAACATTTCTTGCATTTCTTACTCCAAAAAAGTACTGCTTCCCATCTCCTCAAACCCAAAGTAACAGTTTATGTCTCCCATAGATGACACGTCGTGGTACCTACTATTGAGAAAACGGAACAACACGGCCGACAGTTAACTATTGGCAGTTGGCAATATGTATTATATAATAGTACTTACTCTGTGGACATAAGTAAGTTGATCATAGGAAATGTGAAATTTTTATCTCTAATTTTGTTTAATCATATACTTTAGTGTAATATGTAAATATATGGTACGATACAAACCATATTCAATGGGAATGGTTTCAACTTTTTTAATAAACCCGTGTGAGTTTTGTCTTATCTCCCGTTTCCAGTCGGCTTCGCTAAATCGAATCCATGCCCGGAATGAATTTGTTAAACGACTCACGACATTTTACTTTATTATGGAAATTGTACATGTTTCACGGTTTTTTGCATCTTCGCGAAGAGAGGTAACGCTTAGATAAATCTCAGAGATGAAAGAAGACCATTTACCCATAATGAGCATAATGGTAATTTTAGCATTCGTTTCAGAGTGTTTTAATAAATTATTTTTAAGATAGGTTAGCACTTGGCTTTCGTCTCACCTGATGGTAAGTAACGATAAGGCCATTGGATGGTACATAATTTTCAATCTAATGAGGAGCTGGATCTGCTATCTTTCATACCGGAACACAACATTGCTATTATAACTTGCTTGCTATTGACATATTAACAAGCTGTTAGGCGGTAGACTTAGGTAACTTGATGTTTAAAATTTTAAAATTTAAACTGTTTAATTCAAATAAAAAACTAATACTACTGTTACATTTTCCAGTACGCAAAATCTCCTGTTGGTATTGTGTATAGGCAAATACTGCGGCCTATCTCCTGAATAATATTATGTTCAGTCAATTCCCTTGTCAGTTAGTTGCATTGTTACAACTAAATGATATAGAAGCAATTAGATGTTACTGAAATTTGTTAGTAACGTGGCCTATATGTAAAAGGACATATGCTTATTATTATTACAATCTAGAGGTACCGTGCGAAGTTGTAAACTACTTAATATGCAATTTTGTATTTTTTTAACGCCTAACCTAACATTTAATAAAAATCAAAACAATTAACAAATACGATATTCGTAACCATATATTTTCGTCAACTTTTTAATAATTAAACATATTATTTCATACAAAATCTCAAAGAAACGAATCAATTAATAAATGTACTATCGCATATATCAAATCTCCGTGGTCTCGCAGTGGAAATAAAGCGATGTGTAACGAGATTACGTAATCTCTGTAGCATTTCTCCCATTTGTCAAATCATCAAACGCTGGTGGTAAAATCCTATAAGGCACAACCAATCTCCTTGACACACCCAAAGGGAGTCGTAGGGATTCAAACGGAATCGGGGCACCTACTACGAACAACGATATCAACTTAAATCTCGTCTTCCGATAGTATGCCACTTTGTCGATTTGATTTGTTCGACGTTTATACAGTCTTCTTGTACTCGTATTTCCGTGTTTTAATGGTTCCTTAACTCAAAAGGAAAAAAGGAATCCTTATAAAATATTTTTTGTTTTGGAACAACATCGTTAATTTACTCGTAATTCTTTAAACAAACAATCAGTAAAGGTGTGAAAGCATTATTTCAAGTTGATAGCATCAGTAGTTGCTGATATAAACTGCCAGGCAGATAGACCGCTGATTATTCTATTCCGTGAGACAGATGGTTAAAATTGCTGAAAGTAACTGCTACCAATTAAAATAACCAATAACAATCAACTTCCTTGCATTCGTCTTTCGATACTGCAAACTAGATTTTCATGTCGTCCTAGAAAGCGTTTGGTATCGGTATCGTTCTTCGTAGTAGGTACGCTAAGTCCCTATACGCAATACATTGCTGCTTTTCCTTTCTTTTGAGACGTCACCTTCACTCTATTAGCATTTTTATAGGCTTTTCAGGCGGTCGTTATCTCAACAAGGCGGTATAAGGCCGTGTACCACGAAACCCACCGAATAGCACTCTGTTTAGAGTCGAATATTATGCGTGTCGTTATGGTGGTCGACTTACCCATTTATTTAACGTTAACTTACTTAAACAAGGCGTTTTCCCCCATTCTACGGGTACTCTGTTCTTTGAGGGATTTTTGAATTTTAAATATTTTCCTGTCAGTTTGTTTATGTTTATTTTTTACTAAAATTGTATGTGCATTTTCTCTAAACAAAATAACAAAGTGAAATAGCAAATTAACATTAAAACTTTTCCTGATGTCATTAAATCACAATCTTTTCAGATCCAATCGCTCGATACCTTTTTTATGCGCTAATAAAATGTGAAGGTAATTTTGGGGAAGCGTCACACATGCGACCCTTTCTAACGTCAATTCGATTTCATTCACAAAGGAGTGATCCATTTTCTTTCACGTCTCAATTACTCAATCGACCTGTATGGAGTTTAAATATCGCGAGAAAACATATGACTGAAAAGAGTTACAATTTATTCAATTTTTATATTACACGATCACACTAATATGAGAAATGCAAAGGTTTGTTTGTTCGTGTGCTTGCTATCTTGCTACCTTAATGATACAACTAATCGTGGTGAATTTCGGTGCGACTGTCTTATCAATTTCATATCAATCTTACGTTTTTAAATTTGTAAGTTGGTATCAAGTTTACAGATTTATAAGGTCATAAACAAATTATTGTGACATTTCAGTCACATAAAATCTTTCAATAAGTTTATCGTTTTTTTCTGCCCATAGAAATATTTTAGATACTACAAAACCAGAGCACTTTCACCATTGGGCAAATGCCCCACTCAGTTCCATCATGGCTCCGCCCAGCAAGCGGTCGTCAGCTTGTATGGGGGATGCCGGATTGAAGAATACATTTTTAAATTGAACAGTAAGAGGATTATAAATCTCCCGGGAAATCTAGGAACCTGCATAAGCATGGAGCAATTATTAACGGTTTCTGCTGCTGAAGAAAAAACTACGATTATATGAAAAAACGGGGCCTAGTTCCCTTGAGAAACGGAAGAAGTATCGGCGCTTGAAATTGAGGCTGCGTTAATATTTAACCGTCAAGAGTTTTGGCCCTTGTTGTGTTCCTTACACGGTTCTAATATTTATATTTTCGTACTGTTCCAGTAAACGCGATGTTTTAGCCGTCTGAAAGATGATGACATTTTGGGCTGTGCTTCAATGTCATTGCCTAAATACAGTCAAAGTTCCAATTGGAAATAAGGCCAGTTACTTCCCCAGGAACATTTCTGAAACTTGGAGTGAGGCAAGGCAAAGGCAAAAGTCCTTTCAGCGGTATAAACACGACGCACATGTGTTTTGGTGACATTGAACTAGTTGTAGAAAGTAATTTTATATTGTGCGCCTGCCTATATCTACCACCATGTTAACTAAGTCTGCCGCCAAACAGCAGTATTAATAGCACTGTGCACACTCATTACATTGAGGGTCTGGGGGCACACACCATACAACGGCCTTATCGTTACTTACCATCAGATTAAGTGCCATAAATTTATTTAAAAAATCCAGATACAAAACATAGATTATACTCGTACAAAAGCTTGTTAAACCCCGCGTCGTAATAAAACACCCAGTAACTTAATAGTTTCCCGCCAAATAAGTTTTTATATACGGTTATATCGGGAGGACCCGGACACCAAATTACGAATTGCTACTTCTGTACACATCCTACGAACTTGTGGCTATAATCTGATATTCTGCGAAATGTAACATCACAACTTGTGACGCGTATCAGCTTTCACCCCTAGGGAGTAGTGGCTGAGGAGGGTCACTACTCTTGAGGTTCTATTAATAAAAGTCAATTTACTCTCAACTTGATCTTGGAAGTTGTTATTTTTAGTGACAGATAAGATAAACAACAAGCCAATTATAACTGACATTCAGCGACGAAACTCTGACATCTTTGAAGTTTGTTTAGTTTGCTATTTCGTCAATGATTGTAAGCTATTACCTTTTGCACGCGAATTGGTCGACGTGAACTTCTAGTTTAAATAGGATAAAAAGTTGCCTATATACTTTTTCAGACCTTCAACTATCCCTATACAAAAATTCAAGACGTTCTGACTTCGTTACGATGTAAAGGAAAGATAAACAAAAAAAGTCACCTTCGCAAATATAATATTACGTCTAGAATAGATAAGCTCAGAGAAGAGAGAAATATCGTTTAAAGGTTTAATATCAGCATTCGTAGTCTATTGAGTACCGTTGGAATTGAGATCCGGAAATTGCTTTATGGCGGTGGATGTACCTTATTGGGTTTGATTAGTTATAGGGCATTTTCTATGCATGCCTGGTAAGCGTCCACCAGACACCATTTAGCTATGTAAATCTGGTGCCAGTACTGTGATGGTCCGATAAGCAAAGATAAAATATTCTAAACTAACTCACTCAACATAAGAATCTGACATTTCAAAACACAAAATGTATTTCAACAGATATTGTAAAGGTTTCCTACAATAACAAAAATAAAGTACAATTTATAAAATTACAAATTATTGAAAATTTTCCAGTGCGCGTAATCTTCATTATTTGAAAGTATTTGCGCCTGGAGAGTTGCACACGTAGCTAATTTGAGCAAGTGTCTCTGGAAGCATCCACCCTTGCGTCAAAGAATACACAACTGTTCTTATGCACTAACTATATATATTTGTTAGTCTATTGTTAAGTCAAAACAAAAGGAGAGATGGATATACATTATTGTTCATGTTGTCAAATTTTATATAAATAACAAGAATAAATACTCAGACAAAAAAGAAAGTGGTATAATTTAGTTTTGGAGCATTTGTTGAACGAGCTTGAGGAAATTGAATTATCTACACCCAAAGAGGCGCGTTTTCTTTTGTCTTAGACATTAGAAGAAACAAAGGCCAAAAGGTGTTGTCCCTTTTACTTTTATTCAATAATAATAAACTTGGTTTACCCTACCACAACATCATTTCCGTAATAAGCCAGGTAAAGAGAGGTAGGTTCTAGATATTTTGGTCCTTATGTAATTCCGAGCGAAAGCTACAATAATCCACAATGCAGTGACCCTATATAGGTTTGACCAAGCTTTAGAATACAGCAGTAAACCCGGTAACTAGATACGAGTATAGGGCTGGCAACCATACTGTTAAAACAGTATTATACACGATATTATACACTCACGCAGCGCAGTAAATGCCGAGAAGGTCATCTCTCAGTATAAACTGCACTTCAACCGTATTAGATAACCCCCACACTGGGTATCGGATCCGCGACCCCCACCCCACCATAGACCGCTGGTTGTAGTAAATCGACATGTACACTCAATTATTTACTAGCTGAAAAGTACACAAAGTATATATTTGACTCCCACCTGGCTGGTAATATTGGTTACCGAACACTCCCCGGGGAAACTCTACCGCACAGTACCTATTGCAATCCCGATTCACCTGTATCCCGGGGCAGGTGTGAATTAACACTTGCCGATAAGCTTCGACGGACAGCTTCCTTGAGATTTATGTGTGTACGTACATATACAGTATGTACACTTTGGTTTATAGCTCTCGTGGCTTTCATTATGGTAACTGGGGTAACTCGGTAATATCTCTGTGTTTCTTGGATGATTTTTAAGCGAGAGGAAATATCGTACGGTAAGCGTGAAAATTTTTAGCTTCGGCTACAATTAAAACCGTTTTATTTTAAAAACTTACATCTGCAAAGTCATGTCTTGACCTAGATTCCTGATTAGATTATGGTCCAAAAAATATTTTTATTGGAGAACAAGAATTCAAAATATTGTTTGCTATATATTTGAACTCACAAGAAGTTCGAATGTTCAATTCCCAGTGCAGTGGTGTTAGTGATGATGATGGTTTTGGTGATTGGTTTATTAAAAATTATTTGCATAAGATATATAAATTATAATGCTTTCAAACTAAATTTATCATTAATTTTTCAACCTAGTTTCGAGTTGAAGTTGAGTTTGAAGTGTAAATGAAGTCAGGTGTTTAAAAATGAACTTATTACCGTTTTGGAGGTTATTTTGGGATTAAATTGTATCTAGTGAAGTATTATTTATCGTGCACTGTTTTATCAAAGATAATCAACATCATCAACATTCATATGTATTTTTCCGCACCTACAAATCTCTAATTCTTATTTAAAGTATGGGAATTGGAATTAGACTCATAAGACCAACATAATGTTAAAGAATGAAAATATAAGATACAAAAGATACTATAGCTCTTGCAATTTACAAAGTACAGCTATTTTGTGCCCAAGAAAAGCGTCTGTCGTTCCGAAATCGCAAAATCTTTTGTATTTCGTTCAATTTGATGGAAATAAGCTGTTTGTGTTATGTGATTCAATCAAGACAATCTTATTATTTCCGCCCGAATCAAAACAGGCGTTTGTACAGTAGTTAAAATTTCAATTTTCGCAACAGGCAGTCACTCGGCTTTTCATCTCGGCTGATCTTTTGTGAAGGCCGTTAGTCTAAATGCCTGCTCATCTGAAGGCATTAATTAATATGGCCGAAAATATAAACTTCCTCCCAGGTATATTAATTGTATTTTGCAGTCACCCTTCCCATTTTTGGCAGATAACAAAAATGAACAACGCGAATTTCGCACGCTAAAAGACACTTTAATGAATATAATACCGGGAACAAAGCCCACTCACAGGTGAAATTTTTCCTCATACTTCTACTGAAAGTATGCAATAATTCACGCTGCTGTACTCGTTCTGGAGAGCGTCTGAAACATGCGATCTGGCAGCAACACATTTAAAAGCTTACCCAGATATTTTAAAACCACACCAACAGCCTACAGCACAATAATGTTGGTCTCCCGTTTCACGACTAAACTGGTGAACTGATCTTGATAGGTGTGATAAATTATTGGGACGACATAAACGATGTCGCCGGATAACGTTATAAATGTAATGCAGTTATAAATGACTCCCCTGTTTGCCAGTCATATCCAGACCCAGTTAAAGCCACTTGAAACATAAACTTGAAATTTGGAGTACTAATCCTTTTATGATGACCACCAATAAAAATATAGAAATTCCTCCGATGAAAAAGAAAGAAAAGGGTGAAAAAATTTTATGGCCAAAAAATATTGAAGCCACAATTCGATCCATTTGACGATTTAAAGAACCAACAAGGAAGGAATTTCAAAGCGGTCAAAGCCGCTGCCCGGTTGTAAATATATCGTAAAAATTTTAAAGGATTTCAATAACTGTTCCGTTGCTAGCTCACGTTTCCGGTTGTACTCTTAAGGGGTGTTTTCACTGCCCGCCGACAGGGGTGATAGATGGCACGCATGCCCGCGACTTTTTTCCACCAGCCTGCGGGTAGGGGTCAATTAATTATTATCTTTAACCCGCATACATTTAGCATTTTCGCGTCACCGGTTCTCCTTGAAGCATGTTATCTTTTTGGAGAGGGTTGCAAAAGATAAAATTTTCATGACGGTATTTTTAAATGAGATTTACAAAAATTCATGAAATAATATTTAAAAGACGCTATATTCGAAACAATATGGTGGTGTTTTAACAATTATTCTTCTTTTTTATTCCGAATTTGTATTAGGAATACTAACATACTTTTATTATGTTCATCTTTTCATACGAATTCAAGGGGTCAAAAAGAGGTCCGCAAAAAGTCTGCCCATAAAATTAATGGTTCCAGCAGTTATTGCACGCAAACTCTGCCGATCCGCATTAAGTAAGTGTGCGGTAGTACGCAACTAAGAACTAACTGGTACCTAGCAGGCTTTTGGGGGAATCATGTTACAAAACCTATCAAATTTAAAGCTGAACCTTAAAATCAATGACCTAATTTTTAAATAAAATTGGTCTAGAGTCGTGAGAGAGTCGGACTCGCATATTAAGGGACCCGAATTTAGGTTTAGAGTAGTATATAATATAAATCCTCTAAAAATTTAAACAAATTCATTATATCCTAAATACTAAATTTGTTGTATTCAACCAAAGATTTTGTCATTTTTGAAATTCCCTTACCATGCATGGGTACTCCCTTGGAACATTATTTTGACACAATTTTCAACGTTGGTCACGGAATGACACTATATTCGTATGTGGAAATACCAATCTATTTCCCTATTTCCATTTAAAAGCTAGAATCCTCTGACAGACCGAGGCTTTCATGCGGACAGATTTGCCGCAACAAAATAAAGCTCTGACTGGATCCTTTGGTTTCGGAATTCTAAAATACTGCACTGCATAGAACTGCACCTAAAATACACCTGCTATTATTGTAACCAATTAGAAGTTACGTGGCAATACATTTTATAATTTACATAAAAACATAAACACGACGTTTTAAAAAAATATAAATCCAGTCCTCGAAATTCTACATCACTGCGAATTCTCTAATTCCTAGCATAATTTCACTGTGTCCACTTCCATCTGACATACGTCACTCGACACGACACGACACGACACGTCACATACGTTTTAATAAACTCGTCGCCTCTAACATCGTAGCCACCACAACAATGCGACACAGATACGGGCCGCATGAAACGAAGCATCCACAATGATCGCATTAGCTTCATTTAAGCCAGAGCTTTGCACCAACAATCCGAATGTATTTCGCTTTACGTTTTCCGTAGAAATTCCACAATTACACCCATTTGTTATATCACAAAAGACGTCAGATTGTAGGTAGGAATGCGGTGGCATGCTTACTCTTAAAGCCGCACAAATGTCGGCTATTCAGGGATTCTTTTTACTTGCGTTTAGATTTATGTTTTTTGTTTTTGTGCAAATGATGCCGCAGGGAAATTCCTTGGAAAATCCGAAGTGCATAGTCTGTGGGAACATCTGTGCTATTTGACACAAATAAAAGATTTTTGCTTAGAAATATCGATAGTAATTAAGCTGCTTATTATAGGCATTCTTCGTTAAAGGTAATTTGAAATTACGTCAATCTAAACTTCCAAATTATTGTCATAGATTACAGGACTAACGCTCCGCTAATTGTGGCTTTGTCTTCGAGGCTTCTTGGAGATGATGGTTTTCCAATTACAAATTTAGAGATTGAACAATGATAAATTGAGTAACTATACAATGGAATAAAACAAGGACTAAGAAAGGACGGTTGTAATGAACATAAAAACGTTCAAAGAAATGAAACGACATCAACTTCTTTCACGATCGAAACTAGCTAAGAAATTTTTGATTACGAATGATCCAAAAATTTAGTTACAAATGAAATAATAATAGTAATTATTTTGTCGAATAGGTACATAGACTGTGTGTGTGTGTGTGAGCGCGTGTGTGTAGCTCATGGACATACAATTCATGACGATATTTTAATGTTTCCCGTGTTTTAACATATTGATTCTTGAAACGAATTCCATGGCCTAATCTTCTTCGTGTCGAGGCTCCTTAAATACATGATGCCTAATAAACATGTATACTGTAATAAATTAGGTATTCCAATATGAGACGGTAGAAAGCATTCATTACCAAAAGTAAACAAATAGGATGACTTTAACCGTCTCACGATGATTTTATATAAAAAATCGTCAAGTTTCAATTCAAGTATAAAATATATATAATAGTCAATTTCCGAAAGCTCTCGGGTAACTATTAACTGGAAAGAAGATTGTTGTCGACAGTTAACGGTTAGATAAGTTTCTATCCTTTAAATTGAACAAGTTTTAAGCCAATTTTCAGACTTTACCCTCCGGCGAAGATTTTGCTGTCAGAATAGTCAAACAGTTAACTAAGTGCTTTTAACTTACCACCTTAATTTGTGTTATTAGTATTTGGCTTGTGGCTAAATTCGATAAAAGTCAAGTAACTTAATTATTTAATAGCAATTATTATTACAAATACCAGCACATTTTGAAGAAATCAAATAAAACAGTTTCGTAAAGCGGTTGTACACTTATTGCCAGGAGGAACTCACAATTTGATGAAAAGCAACACTAATTTTTTCCGTGAAAAAATTCCTTCGTGTTGCGAAAAAATACTAGAAATTTATATTCAATATAGAAAGAAGACATTAAAATGTCCTCTTCTGAATAAGAAAAGAAGTACGAGTATCCCCTAATTTTTCGTAAAGTCAATTCAATTCGAAGTCTCATTTAATTGTTTGTCAAGATTTTTTGATAACTTCTCAAAACTATTCTTGATAGAGACATCGCTTACGTCTTCCTATAATGCTTAGACAAATTCCTGTCTTTAATGTTTATTAAAGGGTTTGGAAACTTACTAAAAAAACAGTCTATTTTAGAATGAACAAATGAAGTCCATTCATATGATACCCCGCTTAAACTGGTTACTTATCTTTACACTTTTGACTTCATTGGGTCACCATTTCTCTTAACTGTTCAAAAATTCAAGCCGATAGTTCAGTAGATCGATAGTCATTAACAGTTTTTGAGATAAACAGCTGGGATAGACAAACGGAGAGAGTGATTTTAGAAGGGTTGCTGTTCCTCTAGTGTGAGTTTTCAACGATACCGTCACTTTTATGTTAGCGTCAGATATGTATGAAGAATTGTGCAGCGCCTCTAGCGGCACGTTTACGAAACTGTGATTCTTCATACAAATTTGACGTAACGTAAACGCGATAGTATCAGATAAAGACTCACACTAGAGGTACTGGTAGCCAGCCAGGCGGAAAAAGAAAATATTATATCACCAACAAAACCAAATATCGAATCGAACCCGGGACCTCTAGATTGTTAGTAGAAGTGTGTAGACACTATGCCACGGAGGCAGTTAATTGTATAAACAGGTTGCTACCAAGAGTAACTACCTGTGCGTCAACAATATGAGTATACTAGTATGTGTAGGTAGAACCTAAAACGTAAATAAAAACGTAAGTAAACGCGTAAACATAAATCCCATCATAAAACAGTAACCTCGTAAAACGCGAGTCTCCGTTCCATTAAGGAGGCAGACAGCACGTCAGGAGATAGATAAATTGCTGAAATAGCTAATTTCTCGCGTTTACGCTAATTTAACTGAGTTGCGTGATAAGAATTTATGTGGCAACACAGTGGGAATACCTAGGGGCGGTGCGGTGCGGTGAGGGGTATCACGGCTACGGGTGATGGAAGTAATATTCCACGCGGGTGATTAAAAGTTACTTTACATTATGAGCCATCGTCACCATTGAGCCATGAGCATACTACTAGCGCATTTTCCATGAGTGTTTTTTTTAATAATCACCACGCTGATCGTAGTAACACGTATTGGTACACCACGACATGGGGGTTATATTCTTCACAGACGAATTATATAATAGAATAGAAGCGTGCTTATCCAAAAGCCTCAACTTAATGAGGCACTGATTTTCATTACCGGAACAGGTGTGATATTACTATTTTGCGCCAGAGTTAGATAGCACCCCAGAGAACTATGTATAATGATAGCACGTTAGAGAGGCGGACATATACTCGTAAGAGTCCTCGAACCGAAAATCAAGACGGCTTGCGGTCTTCGAATAATTTTACTTTAGTGATCTTTTACACCACGTATGGGAAAATACTAACGAGCTCCAATTGTAAAGCCGTTATGACACGGATTCTGGGACGTACGAAAATATTTAACTTTACTATACATTTTTACTCGACACTGCTTTTCCATTACTTACATAAATGTTTTTGGCTCAATTTAATTTTATCTAGCTCGGTATAGTCTTAATTATTCGTTCATTTACTAGACCCGCTAACCGCCCTTTGGTGGGATTAAAAATTAGGAAAGAAGTTCTCTAAAAAGAATTCTCTAAAACCTACACTAATTAAATTAAATCTTTAAAGGCTGCTCCTCAGCTCCATTCGATAGTCACAGAGATGATGACTCACGTACTCGAGTCTCTCTTCCAACTGTTGACAGAGTGGTTCATTATCTTTTGTAAGCTTATTCCACTCATTTTAAATGACCAAAGAAAGCACCGCCCGCGTTTTAATTCCACCTTTTTGATTAACGTTCTGTTTTTAAAATACTAGGATTTTTCCTCCAAGATTTAATTTAATTTCGCTGTCAGTTCCCTTTAATTAAATTCCACAACAGTCTAAAAGGGATAGGCAGAGGACGCGTTGGAATTAAATCCTGTGTTCTGTGAATCGCCCTTTAGATGTTTAGTTTCGCTGAATGATTCAATTTGTCTGATACGTCTCTCGGATAGATACTTCGGTATTTCACTAAATACGTAGATTTAGAGTTCATTTATATTTCAGTTTGATAAAACCAAATCCTATATCAAAACCTTAAAACAACGCAATATATATTTATATTAATAAAATAACAAAACTGTTCCCCAGAAAGCTATTTTTAGCTATTTAAAAAATGGATTTGTGTTGTGTTTTAAAAAAGGAATCAATATACATTATTTTATATTATGTACAAAAGTTTCATAGTATAACAAACGGTTTTGTGTTTTCAAATTAAATAATTAAATAATTTCTAGATGACCTCCAAATTAGTCGAAATAATCAGAAATATGATAAAATAAGAAATTATTTTGTTAACGATGATATGCTTAACAATTTAAGATAACCTTTAACGACTGAAAACTGAACATCTATGTGATTCGAAATATTTTTTTTATTAATATACGTATGTAAGCATCAGAGAAAAATTAAATACTTAACATATTATCAATGGTAATCCGTAAATTACATTAGATTTAGTTAATTAAAAATACATATTTTTATTTAATTTTTCTGTTTATTATTGACATAATAACTTAAAATAAAAAATACTCACAAAATAATCGCCAAGCAGACTTCTATCGGTATTCAAAAAATCCGCATCACAGTAAGATTCTCACAAACCAAACCACTGTTTCATGGTCACCGTAACTAAAGCCTGTCGTAGTCCGCGCCAATTCGTAACGCAGTAGAAAAGTGCGGGAAAGTTGGGGAGGCGGCGGAGCGGGTCGCGCGTGGTGCGAACTAGCGGTGCAGCAGGCGGGGCGTCCGACGCTGTACTGTACTACGGAGTGCGGAGCCCGGGTGTGCCCGGGTCCCGCGCCCCGGGCTCGCTCTCACGCCTTCCCAGCCTACACTTCGACACGTTAAGGTCTGCACACAATATACTCGTGGCCGATCCAGTGAGACGTATCTCTGCGCATCACTGTATGTATCACTCTTCACGATAAATCACAAATGTCATGACGTGTTTCCTTATCATTTTCAGTCTATTGAAATCGCAAAAGTATCCCTTTCACAAGCGCAAAACTTTTTAGCTTTATCGGAATTTAATTTTTTATATTTAATTTTTAATAAACTGACAAGTTCTGTTATTAAATAATACATAATTATTGATTGTATTTTTCTTTGTTTATCATTTATCAAAAAAGTCCGAGTAGTCCTTGCTATGGTAGGAAAGGAAGAAAACGGTGGAGGAGACCTATTTCCAGCATTGGACGTTTCCGGACTGATGATGATGATTTATTACTCGTTCAGATCAGAAGCGGTCGGAACTTTTTCACTTATCTGATTCATAACTACAATTTGAACGTTTAACCAGTGACATTGAAGCTGTATGCAGTAACTAACAAAGTTAATTTCCAATATTATTATGATTCTGTATATAGTGTATGCTGTGTATATCATACAAACACTATCTCGTTTGTCTATGAGTTGATATGCTAAACGTCAGTGTCAGAGTGTTAATAACTGACAGTCGACGAAAGCCGTGGGTGAGTGCGGACGTTTCTAGCACCGAACACGAGGGCATCGCCGAGCCAGTGATGTGATAGATAACGTCGTACAGACGAACTGCTACACTGCCAATTTTACTCTTCGGAGCAGTATGTAAAAAAAAAACGCAAAATGTACACGACTCGCAAAATGTACAGAACGCAAAATGTGCAAAATGTACAGGAAGGCCCATGTTCACACACATTCAATGTTTTATATTGTCAACTGGTATTAAAAAACGGATATTTCCCTTTTTAGGGTTCCGTATCCAAAAGGTAACCAACTGGACCCTATTACAAAGACTTTGCTGTCCTTCCATCTGTCTCTCTGTCCAACTGTCACCAGGCTGTGATTCATGAGCCGTGATAGACAGTTGAAATTTTCACAGATGATTGCTGCAATAACAACAAATCTTTAAAAAAAGAATAAAATAAATACTTAAGGGGGTCCCATACAACATACATGATTTTTTGCCGTTTTTATAGATAATGGTACGGAACCCTTCGTGCGCGAGTCCGATTCGCACTTGGCCTTTTTTTTAAATTGCATTTTTAACCGCCTCCGTGGCCTAGTGGCTAAATGTTAGACTAACAATCTCGAGGTTCTGAGTTCGATCCCCAGTGAGAGTACCTATCGGTACTACCATCTACTTAGCTACCCAGCTACCACCATGTTACCTAAGTCTGCCACCAGACAGCAATAATAGTACTGTTGTATTATTAAATATATCAGAGCCAGTGCCTCATTAGATTAAGGCTTTTGGGTGCGCACACTTACCATCCAATTAATTACTATTATTTTGGGCTATTCTCAAAACTATGTAATAAATAAAGCTGGTGCACCTATTTCTACAGCACTTTTCGTCTGCCATGAAACAGAGCATCATTGCGTCATTGTGAAAGAGGTCTTAGACCTTTTTGCATATTTTGCGTTTTGTACATTCTGCTCCGAATGTCAATTTTATTTGCCAACGTTATACTTTATTGCCTACTGGCAGACCATAAATAAATAATATAAATTAACCCTCGTAGACGGAACTACACAAAGGACCACAGTCGTACAGTCTCTGACGTAACGATGTCCGTGGGGTCAACTAATGTGGAGTAATTGACAGGAAAATTGTTACCTTCAAAACGTTAGTAACGCAAAGGCATTAGTTGCGCATTTTCCGTAGGAAATTGTATGAGGAAAAACAAAAACATTACCTTTATATGTGGTATATAAGAAGAAAGTCAAAAACTAAACCCCAACTACAAGGGCTATAAGAATACACGGATTACACCTCGTCTAATAATGCGTGAGGTCAAAAAAAATACACACACGTGTAACTGACAATGACGTGCGTATATTGACGTCCGAGTGTCTGACCTCTATTGTACTTCTTTGTGTGTACTTTGTGTATAACAAATAAAAGTGTCTGACCTAGTTGCTTCATGCGTATTCAACGTACGGAACACGGCCTCTGTATGTTCTAATGTCGGTTCCCGACTTCTATAAGCAATGGATTTGCCGTATTAATAAAATTAAAAATATTTTTGTTCAGTTTATATAACCAACATATTTGCAGATTGTTCTCAAGCTACTCGTCATGTAGGTCAAAACTCGTGGAAAGCACGACGCTACCAATGAGACCTCATATACCAAAATACTGTCAGTTTAGGGAATACGAGTATACATACAAAACCTACGGAAACCTTGTAGTTTCAGCGTCAGATTACGTACCCGTCCCAGGACGTAAGCGGCGCCCCCGGGACGTCCTCAACGACCCCTATGATCCGATCACCTTGGCTCTGCAAGCAGCATCGATCCGTCCTCAAAACAGCACATCGCAGATCCGCCGGCGGAGACGGCAAAGACACACCATCCCCACTACCAGCAATAATCCCAGCGCTTATCGCAATTAACAGCAAAATCCGAACCAATTTTCTCCGATCCCTTCATCACAAAGCGACAGCACTAAGCCGAGGTCCGAGAGGTCGCCCTTAGGCTAGTCGATCGTGAAAGCATTTTAACTTGCAGAGCGCCATCCGCGCTTGCCAAATTGTCCAGGTGAAGCTGTAGTGGTCGCAGGTGAAACAGCATCAAGTCCAAACGAAAAAAATTGCTAAAACATAACCCTCCTTATGGCTTCGCTGCAGTTGAGTAAAAAGGCAAGTTTGTAAGGCATTATCTAGCCGTATAGACCTGGCTTTAGAATAAAGGCACCATGTCTTCCTGTTCGTCCACATAGTCTGTAGAATGTCTAAGATAAAAACACGACTACATGTACTCCACGGAAATTATGTTTGTGGTTCATTTTTAATAACAGTCAGGCAGTCCAAGCCCGTCACCCATGTAACATAGAGCAACCATAAAAAATTAAAGTGTCATACGAGTACATTTAAGGCGAGACAGCTCTAAAAAGTCTGATAATTCGATTTGAAGGCTCGACATTGGCGCGCTTTTTGGTAAAAAAAGTGGTTACCACTGGCACTCTACTAGCTAATGTGATATAAAGTGTTTGTTTCAACTGCTAATTGTTATGTGTTAATTCTATGTCTCATTGTGTATACTAAATTGAAATTTAAATGAATGAAATTCGTTCCACTTTGTATTCGAATAAGTCCCACTCTACAAACACACTCCGCCCCAAGTTTTATATTCTGCGTTCGTCACACACGAAACAATTTTGCATGAAGCTCCCGGAACACTCGCTGAAAACCAATAGCGTTTCATTCTTAGAATAATAACACCTAGAAGGAACCCAATCTGACTAAAGTTTTACATAGAGAAACATTGTGTGTGCATCAGTATTATAATACGATCTTCATAGTTCCCACCATTGTCAGTTCCTACTTCAAAAACAACAACTTCGTGAATCAAAACAGACACAATTGTACAATATTAATAAATCCCTATAACCAATTACGTTAATACTGAAATTTCAAAATGGATAATTACGATATTTGTTACTAAATGCTCACATTGTTTAAATACATAATTATTCCTAAAAATTAGATAAACAGAGCTGGTTGAGGCAGCGTGCATCGCCTTCTCACCGGAAGTAATTGCCGACGACATATTATACAATATTAATCTTTCTTGTTAATAAATCATAGAATCATTTATACAATATCAAAATACAAAAGCAGTTCTTGTTTAAACATTTATAACTAAATGAAAATATCGTTCAGTCACGTATCCGAGTAACTTGTAGTAACTTATTTGATGTGACTTAGTCGGCGGGCACCTGCTGGAGATGCTTGTCATGCCTCTTCATATAGATGTCGCTGGTAGCTCTTGCACCGGATGTTATCGTCGGTAACAAAAGCGAAGCATAAAAATATTACTTTAGCTTACTTAGAGACTTTTTAGAGACTTAGGAAGCGTAGTAGTTGATAGCCGGGCCAACAAACAACCACCAAACTGAGTACCGATAGCAACCCGCGCCGGGAGTCGAACCCATGTTTCTTAAATGTAAGCCCAACTGTGTAGCCGCTAGTTGCTGCCTTTCCATTTGTGCTGTGCCAACTACTTATTATAGAAACTGATATTTTAAATTTAAATCTAAAAGCACTAAGATTATATTTTGAGTAGTGACGGATTCTTAGACCAACTAAGCCAGGATGACTAAATTTCTTGCTTCACTCGACGATCGCAGACTCACATCTACATGTTATTGTTCTAAGTTGTCATAAACATAAGTCCTGTGCCACACTCTGCGGATTATCTACAACGAATATTCTGCACAATGTCGTTTACGTTTTTATGTCGAACGAAGGCCATTTAATCGCCTTCATAACCTAGCCTAGCCTAACCTAGGAATCACAATCGCATGTTCTATTCCAGCAGAGCGTCTAATTATGCTCACTTTGGTCCCACCAATTTATCTACGTATGCCGCCAAACAGTTAGCTAGATTTATAAATACCTACATAATATTGAAACTTATAAAGCGCTGCAAGTCTTGTGGATGACAAATAGAAAGAATTTTGTTTTGGCACAGTAGACGTAGCATGCACTTTTTCTTCTTTCTGTTTTCTTAATTTGTAAACAAATATATTCTAGATGAATATATTTTTATGTCGTGGTAAAAAGGTTGCCTACTCAGCTAGTTGCAATTTGAATAGGAGGTGGAAAACAATTGATTGGTCGCAAAAATAGGTTTGAAAATAGAACACCTTCTGCAAAACGTGACGCTGCACTAACCAGGAAACTAAACTACTAAGTTTCCTATTTCACTACTCTACCTTTCGATAAGTATAACTTTTAAAAGGCGGGTTCACCCTAAAACCTTTTCTCATCCCTTTTCTCATTGTATCGACAATATCTGAAGCCTTCCTCTTATCTTAATGATGTCCCGTCCCCTACGAATCTTGTGTAAATTCCTTACAATGTTGCGTGGATATTCTTTGGAGAAATCAAGCTTCAATTCGCACAATATATATGATTGGGTAAAAATGATATTAGTGAGAAAAACGGTTATTATTACTATACTATTAATGATCTGTGTTTAGATCATCATCAGACGGGAAACGTCCACTGCTGGACATAGGCCTCCCCTCTTGTACGCCACAATAAATATATATTTTATTCTGTTTTTTAGTATTTGTTGTTATAGCGGCAACAGAAATACATCATCTGTGAAAATGACAACTGTCTAACTATCACGGTTCATGAGTAACGGCCTGGTGACAGACGAACAGACAGGCAAATGGACGGACATGGTAGTCTTAGTAATAGGGTCCAGTTGGTTACCCTTTGGGTACGGAACCCTTATAAAAAGGGTCAGTTACTCAAACCTAAGACATTCAACTTTATAAATACGATGCAAAAATATTTTTTATTTTGTACATGTAGAATTACATCAATAGAATAAATCGTAAACTGTTAGGATCTGACAACTGAGACAAGTAGATTACTGTTTCGTAATGTGAAACAACAGAAAACAACTGCCAACATATAAAACGACTGTACAGACTAAATTATTGTTAATAGATTTCCATGACGAGAAATAGGAACGAACAGAATAATAAATGAAATGTTAGCTCAGCAGTACAGCAACCAACTTTTTATCTCTCCAACAAATTCGACACACCGAATCTTGGTAACTTTAATATTAACTGACATAAAACAAACATAATCAGAAACAAGAAGAGTAATTCAAAAAAGTCGTTGTACGATGCTCTCAGTGATACCTCCGCGAACTTTTGAGAGAAGTCGCAAGTTTTTTAATTATTTCGTCCGTGTTCAATATTTTCATAGCGCTAGCCCCAACGTTCCTACGTTTTGATTCTTAATTACTGCTCGAGGACGAAGGATTTATTTGCGCCTGCTCAGAAAGGAACCACAAAGTGGATTTGCAACTTTCTGTTCTCTAATTAAGCAGAGGATTAGATGTTAATTTCGTACCGTCTCCCAAACGTAGATTATCTCTCTTACTCTGTCTGTCTATCTCCCTCTCTCTAGGACAAATCGAATATTACAGTCAATACTGTTAACGTTATTCTGTTGTCGTATTGTTCGTATTATTTTTACAAACTTTTTGTTTGCGACTCAGTCTGCGATGACTTCAAAAATCAGTTTAGTAGCGTACGTCCCGGTCCGTGCCATCTCTAAATTTAATCAAGATCAGTTAGTCAATTTCATCGTGAAAAGGCAACAAAGAATCGGAGGAACAGACCAACAGAAGTCCAGGGAGACGGGGAATATTACTTTGAAGTTTAAAATATTAGTGGGAAGATCGAAAAAATAGAGCACTGCTGTCAAAACGAAGGATGATTTTCCAAAACGTATCATGTGTGAGAGATTGGTGTTCACATTCAAATCGGTACACATATGGAAAATGATATCCTGTTGATTGTATCCTGAAGTTGTTATGTTTCCTCTGTGCCCCTATTCACCATTTTAAACAAACACGGAAAGAGATAACAACTGTATATAATCGTGTGTACTCGTATATACTGACTGAGCTTTCAACTCGGTACACAGCCAGAGAACATGGACGTCTAATCCAAACTAATTATCGCTCTTAAGAGCACTCATTGTGTGATTTGACAACAACACATTAGCTGATTTTTATTTATGGTCAACGACACTACCAAACGACATCTCCAGCGGTAAGGTCTACAAAATGAGTTATTAATGACACCGCTGACAAAAAGGATGTTCTCTATATTTAATGCGTTTTAACACTACAGTGGTGTAGATGACATTTGATGAGATATTTTCCGCGAGAAATAGTTATATTCTTGTCGTTTAAGAGTACGCAGTAAGCAGCGTTCAACTCCGCGCTGAGATCACGCGCGTAACGCTTCGAAATGTTGTTGTTTCACCTAGAGTGAGACAAGGCGCTAGAAAGAAAACCAAGGACCGACCTTTTCCCCTACCGTTCCCCGCGCTAGAGTGTTCGGCTGCAAATGCATCATAATTTTGTAGTTTTTAACTGATTTTCGTAATTTCGTTCTCATTTGAAAACCACAAAATCAATTTCAAAAAGTCTTTTTTCGTGTATAACTACATACTTTAATCAATATCTAGAATAGGGTTTGACATAAATCTAAACCATATTTTGGCCGTAATAATAAGCCGAACTAAACAGGGTTCAACTAAAATGCAAAACTTATACCGGTTCTATTTTCTTTAAAATAACATTTCAAAAGTCAGATAAATGATAAAAATTTACGATAATGCAACGTGTTATTCAAAAATAAGGACGTAACTGCGTTTGTTAAGAGACTCGCGTTTGCTGCAGACTGTTAAGAATATGAAATACATACTATGGCATATCATACCATACTATGGCAAAGCAGTGATTTTTACAAAATTCATTTGTACTATCAACACTTTATATATGTACGCTAAACGAGGGATATACGGTGTGAGTGGTTTAAACAAACAAAAATTAATTAACTAATTACGTCGTTGTCTAACCGTGCACAAATACAATCCTAACACAGTTTCTAACTTTCTCGTAATTCAACTAGTTCAGAGGGTAAAGGGAAGGTTGAGCGATTGACAGATTATTAATGTACATTGATGTTCTCTATATAATCTGATATAGCTTTCTATGCGAACCCTCTTTGCATAAAAATATTGATTACCATATTAAAAGCATTTTGGTAGAATTGGTATTATAAAACAACACAGACCTGTCCCAAAAAGTCTGGTCTGAGCGGCTTGTGCCTGCTTGAGCTAGATAGAATGATAGAAAGATATCTAGGTAGGATGTTCATCAAGCGTGAGGATAGTTAAATGGGACAAAAACAAAGTAATAATTTAGAATTCCAAATGACTACAAAACGCTAATTTTGGGCCCGATCGTGACAAGAGAGAGAAGGAACGATAAAATAGAGGCAAAACTGTTCATGGTAACTGTAAGAGTACTTGTTTAATTCAAATTGCTAAAATTCTTCATCAGTTGCATTATTTAAAATTAGTTTACTTGATATTTTAGGCATACATTTTTATTAACTTGTTTATTTAATTACAACCAAGAATCACATATTTAAAAAGTACGAAATTGTATATACTATTATTGTATTCTGTGGCGAAATCGCTTGATACCTTTAACCGTTGCACTGTCTTAAAAACTAATTAATTAATATTATTTCGGCAATATGAACCAAAAATAAATACTCCTGAGCTCGGTAAACCTCCACCAAACAATGTTGTTTCTAAATAAAATTTATGTTGCTATAAAAATGGCTTTTATGAATATTGAGGTATTAAAAGGTAATGAATGGTTGAGAACTTAAAGATTTATTAAGGAAACGTTTAAGCAGCTTTGGACCACTGACTTTAAGGAAACTTAATTATGTAAATAACAATTTCTAGTTGAATCAAGGAATAAAATAACACAGAGATTATTTCGCCTTTTCTTCTCTGTAGAACGCTATTACGAAAGAGATTCATACATATAGCACATTAATTAATGTCAATTTTATTGACTTTAACTTTGCCAAAAAGAGCTGAAATAATAACAGGTTCAAAAAGAACTATGGGACCGAATTCAAATGCCCTAAAAGTCTAGCCTTCATCCGCTAAAAGGTTAACCCTTGGGGTTTATATTTTGTTTTTTGTTGATTTTCTCAAAAAGCACTGAATCAATTTCGATAAAATCTATAAAGGAGCCTACATGAAGTATGATCGACCAAACAAAAAATAATCATCAAAATCGATTCATAATTGGCAGAATTATCGCGTAGAAACAACAATAAAAACAGACGAATTGAGAAACTCCTCCTCTTTTGAAGTCGGTTATAAATACTTACACTGGTTGATATAATACTTTATTAATACAATTAAAGGTAAAAGTAAGGTAGTTTGTTACTACATAGCACCTTAAGTCGTTTAAGGCGCTAACAAAAAACAAATCCTGATAACATAGAAAACTTTTATCCTAACCAATTAAGTGGCTCCTGTCGGAATGAATTACTTTCACCAGACAAAAATATTGGTTTGCCTTGTCTTAAGATGACCTAAGACGAGTCTAGTACATTAATTAACTATTCTTGTTCTATATTCACAAATCTAGATCAGAACTATAATCTTCAGGGACGTAAAATGATACTCTATAAATATGGAGATTGAATTGAATGCGTAATAGCAAACTTGTACAATGCACCACACAACTTTACCTTACGCCTTTGCAAGACCAGACCACTGGTTGTATGTCAGTAATCGTATATTCGTATCCAACTTGTATTGCTCTCTGTAATAGATGGAGCCACCACTACCTATATAATGTATGCGTCCTCTATTTAACGTGCATTTACATCCATAAGCAATTAGCTCTAAAGCCTTATTATCTTCCATTTAAGTGCAAATTAGGGAACGTTTAAGACCCTTAAAGCGTAGTAACAACAAAGTTTTGGAGGACCCAACACGTTAAAATAATAAAGATGTAATTGTCACCACAAAGGGACCAAAGTTGTATGTGTAATTAACTGTGTGTTTGTAATAAACTCATGTCGTAATGAGTACGGCAAGTTGCGGGGGACTCGTCAATTTACGCGTCAGTATATTTCAATGACTATAACGCAAAGAAAACATGACGTGAAATTTTTCTTAAAAAAATTTCGTTTGTGGATTACTAGAGCCGAACATGTTTGCTAAAAGCTTTTTAGGATTCCGTAGTAAAACAAGGAACCCTTATCAAAGTTTCGCTCGTTCGTCTGTCTGTCCGCGACTTAGCTCAGATACTCTTCTACTAGAAAGCTGTAATCTGGTACAGGAATAAAATCTGTAAAAAAAATTTGTTTAGAGTATCTCTCATGCTCGTAATGTGGAGACCACACCCAAGAACGATTCTGTATAAAACTGACCGTCATATTTCTTAAAAGCAAATCGACTCTCGTCTAAATGCCTTCGGAATGTGAGGGAAATGCTAATGAAGGTAATGCTATGTAAATAAGTCGAAACCGAATAAAATTTAAGCATCTGCGTGGATGTGGGGCCGACGTACTGCAGATCGCATTAAATTAATAGCTGTCTGATGAGGATTAATCAATTAGATAGAATGGACTGTTTATCAATAACAAGCATCGGACGGGCGGCGGCGGCTGTTTGAAATGCACTCCACTATCCGATGCAGTGGAGAGTGATACTAACAGTGTATAAATGTTGTTTTAGTGATAGCATACCTTTATTATTGTTTGGATGATTTTGCTATTGTCACAGCTAGCACCTAATTACCTATTTCAATCGCTTGTTCTTTTCCAAAAATCGATGCCATGACGTTCTATTATTTATCTGTTCTCTAATGCAAGATTCAAAGGCATTGATTATTTATTTTTTATGAAAAATATCCAGGACTTAGGCAACAGCATCTTACTACGATCACCAAACCACTTCCCAAGCGCAGTAACTATGGGGAATCCCCTCGTGGAGATCAATGAGAGTCCATAATATATAAGACAACTAAGCGGCTCATCTAGTGAGGGTCAGACTGTTACACGTTTCCCGGTGCGTGGTCGCCACCCGAGAACGCCTACTCCTCTGGAATAACTAGAGTCTACACCGATCTCAAAACATGATACAAACCAGTGTTT
The DNA here is from genome assembly GCA_910589575.2 of Carcina quercana. Taxonomy (NCBI): domain Eukaryota; kingdom Metazoa; phylum Arthropoda; class Insecta; order Lepidoptera; family Depressariidae; genus Carcina; species Carcina quercana. The sequence goes on from OU342442.1 coordinate 7,333,331, forward strand.
ATAAAGTAAGAAACAATTCATAAAGCTCCGTCTAATCCCTGATTAAAATCCGATCTTCCTTTACCTGGGCATACAAAGATGTAGATTCATCACGCAAGTCTACCTCGGTTAATATTTGAGAACGTAATGACATAATTTATACCCTGAAGTTCCACCCTCTCACCGCGCTCAACTAATTTTGATTTACAACTTTATGCTTATTCTGAACCACAAGCTTCCCACAACTGCGTCCCGAATATATAAATCATGTATACGCTTCCATTATTAAGTGTAATAAATGTTTTAAATTTTATTTTCAAGTGAGAAAATACATATATTTTTAAGTGCTAAATTAATTTCAACTGTGGCAAAGTTACAAATATCAAGTTATTCAAGGGCATTGATTATTTATTTTTTATGAAAAATATCCAGGACTTAGGCAACAGCATCTTACTACGATCACCAAACCACTTCCCAAGCGCAGTAACTATGTGGAATCCCCTCGTGGAGATCAATGAGAGTCCATAATATATAAGACAACTAAGCGGCTCATCTAGTGAGGGTCAGACTGTTACACGTTTCCCGGTGCGTGGTCGCCACCCGAGAACGCCTACTCCTCTGGAATAACTAGAGTCTACACCGATCTCAAAACATGATACAAACCAGTGTTTATAAAGTAAGAAACAATTCATAAAGCTCCGTCTAATCCCTGATTAAAATCCGATCTTCCTTTACCTGGGCATACAAAGATGTAGATTCATCACGCAAGTCTACCTCGGTTAATATTTGAGAACGTAATGACATAATTTATACCCTGAAGTTCCACCCTCTCACCGCGCTCAACTAATTTTGATTTACAACTTTATGCTTATTCTGAACCACAAGCTTCCCACAACTGCGTCCCGAATATATAAATCATGTATACGCTTCCATTATTAAGTGTAATAAATGTTTTAAATTTTATTTTCAAGTGAGAAAATACATATATTTTTAAGTGCTAAATTAATTTCAACTGTGGCAAAGTTACAAATATCTTTTTTAATAGAGTAAAGAAAGAGAAACTGTAAATCCATTCAAATTTTATTTCCTTCATTTCGTGCAGAAGAATTAGAATGCTCAATTTTTAAGTTATTATGGACCTCTTTAAATTTATTACGACACTCTTTTTCAAGAAGTGCCCGGTCTTTTATAAGGCTTGAGTGCCACAGGTCCAACACGTAGAGGCCCCTTTAAAACTTTAATATAAAGATGGATAGGAGGCACCTATCCGGATTTCTCTCTGAACTTATCAACAGCGAGACACGCTCAGATACAACCCCGGTGAGGTACGGGGCTATTGCGATAGGTTACAAATATATCTGGGCTATAGAGACAGGTGGACCATTAGACAGGACTATGGGGAGGGAACGGACGTCTGCCTGACCAACTCCCTTGGGTTGTATATGTTGGCAGACGGTGACTGCCGCCCACTGAATGGGCTCCCCAAAATATTCACGAATACTGTCGACAAAGGGAGCAACAGTGGCATGGGTGACTCTAGGGTGCGGAGAGGTGCGGTACCGTTTCACAGGCAGATTCTCCGTTATTACGCGTTTAGAGAGTCCCGCAGACATATACAATAAAATAAATTAAAATAAACTATTACACACTGAAATAATAAACCCATATCCTGAACACTATTATTTACTAATGCACGTTGGTGCCGCTATGGTGGTGTTTGTCGCTATCCTCCCTCGAAAGCTACGGTACACGGTCTTCAGATCGCAGGTTGGGGCTCGACTTTATATCTTCATAGAGAAAGTGGTTCCCGTCATCCCGTGTGATAATTTCTTCGGTAACAAACTATTTATTTAATCTATGAACAACTTCATCTAATAATTATTCCAGTACATATTTGCTATATATGTTCATTCGTTCTTACAACAGTAAGAACAAACATGGATATACGAGTTTGCTACTAAATTCTCTCTACTCGCTTCAGTTTCAAAGTAAAATATGCGCAGTTAGCAATGAGTTAGTTATGTATGGTTGTTGGTTAGTTATGTGTGGTACCAGTGTTTCTAAAACTTTAAGTGCACGTTTTGGCAGTGCTGAATGTAATGCATGGTACCGGAAAAAGTTCCGATTATTTGTCAATAAAATCAATTATTGTACCGCATATATAACTTCTCATGCTAAATGTGTTTCTTTTTAGGAGTGTATATATAACATATAAGAGTATTGTGAAACAATAAAAATATATTCAACACGCATTTTTATACAAAATTTAATATCATGCTACTACAACAAAAACACGGTTGTGGAAGAAGTTGTGGTTAGAAGAGTGTGCGTCGCTATATTTCTTCGAGGTTTGTTTTTCAGACACATTGTTTTTAAACTTATCTCGTAATGTAACGGGTTTTTTTCACATTCAGATTAACAACTCTTTTGTTGAGAAGCGTCACCAATGAGTGTGCGTCTTGAAATTAAAATATACTTTCGTCCCTAGAGAGGGAAATGCCATTTTCATCCCGCTGCTTAGATAATGAAATGCCTACTTTCAGAACAGGAGAGATGAAAAATAAATAGTCCTCACATTATACAAAGGTTGAAGAAACTGTGTCATACCACAAGGTATCCCTGGCGGGTGTAGCTGCGAGTGGCCGGCGCTCGGCGCACCTGGCGCCACTAGCAATATCGCGCGGATTATCGCGGACCTAACGCCTCGCCTCCGTACCTTTAGGCACTTTACAGTGGATACAAATATATAAACGTTATTAGTATATGCGTATCGTGTTCATAAGGTACATATAGTATTTCTTCTATGTGTAGTAAATCGTTAATGAGTACGTGCTGCCAGTGATGACATACGGAAAACAAGCTTAACGTAACTATCGCTCGAACGGATAACCGATGGAATATAAGAGTTCTCAAGTAGCGACCACGTACCGAGAGACGTGTATTAGGCCGTCCAGCTACTAGATAGTAATAAAAACAAAAGGTATTTATTACACAAAAATATTACATTTTACTCATAAACTCGTCACATTTAAGAAGATGTACCAAACATAAAGTCAAGGCCTCCGTTGCTGAGCTAGGTAAACCTGTATTTCAGCATCGCCTCTCCCCTCCGAATTATGTTAATTTATAAATAATAAAACAACTAAATATTTGTTAATAAACTACAAAGTAAATGTTAATTAGAGAGTGTGTGTGTTAGTGTATGGCGTAAGAGTGTGTGTGACTTATATAACTAGTTACTTAAACAAAATAAAATGTAATTACATATTATTATGTAATTACATTTATTTTGTTTGTGGTGTGAGTGATACGTCTCATGCTATTTCCAGGAAAATTTCCAGTAATTTTAATTTAAGAATTGAAAGTGGATACTGTTTAAGATAGCTTGGGAGTCATCCATCAAGTCTGCTATGATAATTTTAACTTATATTTCATGAATTAATCATACGACTATGTATCTTTCAGAGTGCGAAGGCCCTTTTATTGTTCTTCCGTCTTCTGACCTAAAATAATAACGTTCGTTGACTTGCGTTAGTACATTATACGCTATAAAACCGGCATATCAAAACACAACGTCTTATTTTGTGGGGAATGTGTAAGATGAAACGAGAGACTCAAGTGTGAGATGAAATAGGCCAGAATGTTGCGGATCGTAGCTTAAGGTTTAAAGAGAAGTTGATTTTAATTAGTTTTGTCAAGCAAAAGTGTTTGATGAAGCACAGAAACATATAAAACATTAACATCAGAACGTTACTGTAATTAACGCGTTCAAAAATAAATAGAAGCCAACGTCAACTGCCCTAAAAGTCAGCATTCATCCCCTAAAAAGTTTTTAGGGTTAAAAAGAATAGAATTATCTGGGTATATAATTATTTGTTGATGTTTTTATTTTCCCCAAAAGCACTCAATTTCGAAAACATTTATACATATCCACTACTGAAGTACCAAGTAGTACTTATGATGTACCAAAAAAATATCATCAAAATCAATTCATAATTGGTGGAGTTATCGCGTAACATAAATACACAAAAAAAAAACATACAGTCGAATTGAGAACCTCCTCCTTTTGTAGTCGGTTGAAAATATATAAACACTAGTGCCCCTCGTAGGTATCTCGTGATCCTTAAAAATTGTACTTCTTCTTCTTTCTTCCACTTCCCGACTACCGATTTTAATAAAACTTGTAAATAGTCTATCATGCTAATTATGATTCACTTTTGTCAGATACTCGTATGGATCGACGTGATGGATGAGATAACGATTAGTAACCATGTGGGCTCGGTCATAGAATATGAGCACCCCATATCATCCCGTAGCCATAGTAGCTCAATTGGGAAGAGCGTCATTCCTTGAACAACAATCGAGGTCTGGGTTCGATCCTGGCTCCTACCGATTTGTTATATGTAATTTATGTACGAATGATAAAAATCATTACCATTGGCTTTACGATGAGGGACAACACTCCTGAGAAGAAATTCAAAGGTGTGTATGAAGTCTACCACTCCGCACTGGGCCCGCGTGGGGAGTAGGAAAGTAGGCCTAAGCCCCTTCAGTGAAGACATATATAGGCTGTTGATGATGATGAGGATACCATCCCACGGTTGTCATGAAAGGCAACTAACGGAACACTGTCTGGATATGAGCAGCAACATCTACCCATGTAACAACAACATCTTACTGCGATCACCAATCCGTCTGCTAAGCGCAATGAGTGTTACGGCACGCGCCCACCTCTTTGTTGGTGTATGTTTGTATGTATTTTATGCATATTCATATACGTGTCTAACGTTTCATTTCACGTCGACATCGTAGTTTGTAAATACAAACAAGACGCGTTACTCACTCTGTGTCGTGACATGAAATATGAATTCCAGTAAAACTGCGATAGCACAGTTTTATGAGAGACCCGATTTTACTACCCTTAGTAGATAAAACTTCATGAATATTCCTTGAATATTCTTACTTATATCAAAACACCTAAGACAGGTTATTTGCCTCTTATTTACATAAGAAATAAAGACACCATAAAAACCACAAGACTAAAGTATCATATTAAAAGTTTATGTGCTAAAATGAGATTTAGTAAACTTTTTCCCACTTTAAAAAAAGTGTTAGCGATAATCACTCCGTTACACACACGGTTGAAATTTCCACAGAATCTTCTCGTGTAAGTTTTAAGGTCAGTGACCCTCGCAAACCCTAGTGTCAAAGTTGTTGAACCGCCATAGTCCTCTGACGTTGTTCATGTAGCTACTACCTGTCGTTGTGCCTTCCGAAGAACGGAATCATCTAACTATTCAGACAATCAGTGCGTCTGAGTCTAACGCTATGGGTATCATAATATTTATGACTCTAAATCTATCGTGTTCTAAAAAGTAGCGTGTTAGGAACTTATCCTTAGATATATTTTACGTCAGCCAGAACAGAATGATTGTTTGAAACTATGTTTTAAAAGAATATTAACGAAAGTCCATTGAGCACGTTGCGTGTATAAGAACAAGATAGTTTTTATGCTCAATGAGCTACTGTTGATCCAAAGACATTTAACATTAATAGTAATAGACAGGACAGAGCAAACAAAATTTTTGATCCTAAACTTATTACCAATTGGTAGTAAGTTACTCAGTCTAGTGTCACATCACGTCACGCGGCCGTACAAGACATTTGACATACGATTGACTTTTGAGATCAAAATGTTTATATTAAACGTTTCGCAATGCCCGCTCTATAACCTATTACTATATTTAAATCTCTCTGTGTTGATCTCACCTCAAGTGACGATAATGCTGTTGGATGGAAACCGTTCTCACTCATGAACTTTAAGTTAATTAGAGTCTGGCGACGTTATATTTCATTAGTGCTATTAACTCTGTCGTTTGGTCGTAGACAATTGATATCGCCAGGCGAACATGGAAAAATGCCCCACCATCAAAGCGAGTATCAGTCATACCTCGAACTGGGAATCGAAGCTATGACCTCCGTAATGCGAAGTACAACTATGTACCCACTAATCCTCAGAGGAAAGGCCTATAAATTGATAATGTTACACCTAAGCGTAGGGACACACCTGTCTTTGCTGTTCTGATCTACCTATAATGATCTAGATCAGAAAATATTCCGGGATGATCGCGTCACACATACCGGTCGCCCGGCTTTCCTGATTTGCACTGCAGGCTTACTGAGACTCTGTCTCTCTCAGATATATGGAGTTTGTATGTAATTCGCGCCTCTTTCTGTCCGGCCAGCACGTTCTCCAGGGATGCTGGCAGGTTGCTTGCTGACCGGGCGGGCGTGCTTGGCGGTGAGAGTAGACAGGTGTGTCTTGATCGGTACATACATATGTATGGCATTCTAGCCTTCCGGATCCTGGATGATCTGGGTATAACAGAAAAGACAGGTGTGTTCCCACGCTTAGTGTGCCACTGGATCACTGTGTGCGCCGCGCCTCTGCGTCTCTAAGAAAAACGTAATGGTCGCTTTTGTAAGGAAGTCCTGCCTAATAACCGGTCGCGTTATTTCAATATATTAAACTTCCCAGTACTCGTTAAAGAGTCCATTAAACAGGCAGAGGCTATCATTGAAGCTGTTTCAGCAGCTCCCAGAACCAATTAAGTAATTTTGTGCGTAGCTGAATGTGAAACAGATGCCGCCTCGCAATTCACAGTAAGTTTAGATGACTTGTTATCACCAATTTACCGTAATTGTTAGGTATTTCAATGTTACTAGTTTCCAAATTTATTGAATCTTATGATATTAAACTGTTTAGATGATTATATTTCATATTTAAGGAAGTGTTTTACAGATTTCTTGTTACAGGTCTAACTAACGCATATCTGAGTCTGTTCCTGAGGCATGGGAGCTGTACGGGAGGATGTGTTTACGGAACGTCTAACGACGCCTGAGTATATAATAGCGGTCATTAATAATCGTTTCGTTAAATAATAAAAAACTTGAGAGGTGTCAAGGGACACCCGGATGGAACGAAGTTCCTTTCGATTTATTAGTGAAGAAATTGTAATAAAATTTTACAAATTTTCAATAAGGTTTGAACGGATTTTTAACATTATATTTTAAATATGGTTTTGTAGGTTTTTCCATTAGATTTTTTATGTACGTGATACGTTTTGTTTTTAGCGACATCTGTCATTGAGTAGCGGCAACTAATCAGAGCCATCTGTCGTCACATAGCTGTACTGTTGGTATCGTCTTACTACTACGTACGTCGTACTAACAGATGACGCTAACTTACTATAGCAAAAAGTGTCGGTGACAACTTTTCGTAAGAATTTTTTCCGGCTAGCCCCCTTTCACAACGCGCGATAAGGAACTTCGTTCAAATAGTTATCTAAACCTACTCTGTGTCAAAATGTTTAGTTTGTATAATTAACGAATAAATTAATACCTACCTAACTTATCCGCTATACAGAGCTAGAACACATACCTTTGTCTGGAATATATCGCCGCCAAAACTATGAAAAAGTTAATTTAATATGAAATTAAGCAGACTGAACTGTGCGCACGTATGCGCCCAGCGGGAAATACTTTATTATCTTGCAACGGAAAACGGTGCACATGTGCGCAACTGAGTGCAGCTTCGTGCATGTTGCGCGACTCGGTGCCGCGCCTTGCTACACGGAGAAACTTATCAAACTGGCGAAATTGTAGTATAGGTACTCATATGTACCAAACTTATATCATACTAATATTGACAAAACTTTGTTAGTTATTAACAAAGTCACAGAACTACCGATTCTGTTCTTATCTACAAGAACAACCGGGACGATTCTTGCTTGCTCCGGGTGGTAAGTGTGTGACACTCGCTACATTTTGCACTGTACTCTAGCCTGGTTTCAATTCTACCTTAATCAGAATCGGTAGGTGTGGGGCGGGGCAAAATCTAGAGCTTGCGTTTAAATTACAAAAAGACCGTATTTCGTTTTTAGAGTCTATATCCGAAGCCACACTGCAAATCGACATGTATATAAGCCAGACGGTTTATCAACTCTCACGTTCTACACAGTCTCTTATCCTAATTATCTCCCCCGCGCGCTTCCCTCCTTCTGAAAACCTCCATATTTCACAGGGTAATAACAACCCAGTTCCATCACATGAATAGCTATAATCGCTTATCTCTATTAGCTACCCGCGGACCTGTTTACATAACAAAACGCACGGGATTCTCTTGATATTATCAGTATACACTGTTATGTTAATCCAGCATAATTGTTTACGTTTATCTAGACTCGCTTTACGTCGGGACCACGTAGATTTATGAGAAACAAGCTTCGCGAATAGATAACACATTTGTGGTGTTTTTTGAAAGGAAACACGTCTGTTTCATATCTTTCATGCTATTAATTTTGCTTTTTTTTTTGCTTGAAATGGTTACTTCATTTCAGATAGAACCATTTAATACTCGTATGTCAACGTGTGGTCCGGGCTTTATAAACTTTAGAATAGGATTGTTCTGTGATAAAAGTCGACTATGGAAAAATCTTAAAAACTTTACTGCAATCAATATATTTGTTTACCGATCAAGTGAGTGTCGGGCCATCGCAATGTAGGGTTCTGTAGTGTTATACTGCTTTTATAAAAAGTAATTTTGAGTGAAATGTTGTACGAAATTTTCATTTTTGTCACTCAAATTTTAATTTATAATTTGGTCGACTATTATTCGTTAACCTGTGAAGCCACCGTAGTCGTGATAGTTTTCCTTTCAAGCCTCGCCGCCAAGCCGCGGATGGACAGACGGAGGGAGCGAACCATAAGGGTTCCTTGTTTGACTACGGAACCCTAAAACACGAGACTTGCCAATTAAAGATCGATGCAGCAGCTAATATCAGCTTATTATGATTCGTTATGACGGTTGACTAGGAAAGTTTATATCCAGTTTATAGCCAGTAGGCTACAAGTAGACTCCAAATCATACATTGCATGAACTATTTGAGTTTATCAGTATCCATACTCGTACAGCTAGAGAATGTAATGTTCGCACGGAACATCGACCCACTAACGTCAAAAAACAACTATAGCTGAACCGGTAAAACAAATCCTGGTCTAGTGTCCATTATATACCTCTCATTCTCACGGAACACAAATCCGACATAGACAATACGGGTACAGTCATCTTGAATAGGGTACAGTCATCGACAATACACTACAGCGACAATAAATCGTCGCTAAAAGGCCTCGTTGTGCTGGCCCACTGACAAAGACTCCGTCCGTCCGTGCATCCGCGTTAATGGTATATACGTGCAGAATTAAACAGCCGTTCGACCACACGTCCTCTGACCCGAGGGACGACCCGGAACTTCCTACCCTTTAAGAAAAAAGAAATCCATTTAGAGCCAGCGGGTCTTAACCTTTCATAGCAGGTCCTAGGGTACCCTAAAAGGTCAATGATGCTCATTGAAATGACAGTTGTAGCGGCAGACGGCGGTGAGTAAATAGAGCGAATGGAATGAATGAACAATGGAATGAAATATTTATTACTAAGTCTTGGTGAGTGAATAATTCTGATTTATAAATTGGTTTGTCTCACCAGGTGAATTGTGGACGATGAACTAGTCCAGCGGATACATAGATTCAAATCTCAGAGATTTTGCTGCTATAGTAATTTTCTGACGATACGGAGACGTTTTGACTTCTTTCAAGATACTTCACTCAGTACCTTTTTTTAATGACATTGCTAGAGTTTTAGAACCACTGCCGTAGAATATCGCAACAATGAACGCGGATGTCTAAGCGGAAATGTCTTTTATCACGATCTCGCAAACACCCTGCTTTGTTGTGATCAAAGAAATTCCACAATGTTAAACCTCCTGAGACGCTGCCCATTGGTGCATTGGGAGTTCGGGCGGCCGTGCGTAAGATCGCTGAGTTATATGGCCGGTTGGACCTTTGAAAATAAATATTTTAGTGTGACTTCCTCTTTCTCTGAATTCCATGCCATGTTTCTTGTTCGCCAGTTCTTTTATTGTTCAGTATACATATGTGTGACACATAGCTTACTTGTGAAATGCGGTCAAATTACGAAAATTTACAAATAATTATAAAAATTACATAAAAGGGGGAATATATATTATATATTTAACACGTTCAACGTCCAGTGCCCCATATATGGGTCACTACGAAACGACCAGTTATGCACTTAGGGTAATTTATCAAAGGTTAGTAGTAAGTTAGTGGTGAATTTATCTGCTTGCAAGGGTCTCTGCTAAAGCACCTACTGAATGTAAAAAACTGTTTTTTTTGGCAATAATTATTTATTTATTACCATTTATTTTAAAAATATCGTTGAAATATTAAAGAGATATGATTTACTTACTACACTCTAACATTTTGAAGTGAAACACTTCAAAATTAAGGAACAAACATACTTCACGCGACATTGTGAAATATTTGGCAATAAAACAAAACAAAAAGTCCGGTTATACTTGTGTTTGTAGTTGACATTATATTTATGAAACTTCTGCCGAAGATAGAATCATACTAGTAGTATTTAAGAGGGTATGCTGTTGTCAAAGCGCCCATACAAACGTAGTCCAGTCATATTTTGAGTAATAAGCTATGAAAATCTATGAAATTTTCAAGACACAATCTAGAAACAAATATATGTGTCGGTGGTTAGTCAGATTTTCGTTTAAATATATACTTCCAGAGTTACAGGGCGTCAAAGTATTGTATTTTTCGGTAATAAAAAGCCCCAACTTTGAACCTGATTTACAAGAGTATGAATCAATTTAGAACGATTAGGAAAAACCACCGACATCTGAAATTTCATTAGTATACTGTATTAAAAAAATGGTTACATAATATACTGTATCCTTCAAATGATCCCTGGACTACGAAACATCCAAATAACGGGTGGATAACATCGCATAATGTATGCTGTCTCACCGTACGCGCTCGGGTAGGATAGGGCTCGGATAGGGACAGCTACAAAACAATTTAACCTTGAAACCGACCACGTGGTCTTACCAACATAGCCTCTTAATAAGAATAATAAATGCTAAAGTGAGTTTGTTAACATAGCGTCTCAATGGCTCATACAATCATGATGAAATTCGTAGCGCAGGTAGCCTGGAGCATGTAAAAGGACATGGTTTATTTTAAAACTGGTCAATAATGTTTTTCTCTTGGCATAATTTCTGAATAGTTTGTACAAATATAGACATAAATGATTATTTACAATGGTAAACCACCACACCCAAAATATAGAACATTATTATTATATAATATATACAATTATACATATTTAAACTAGATAGGGCGTGACGAATACGCATAGTTGGTTGGTTGGTACGCCCAACCCAGTCAGTAATAACATAAAATCAAATCCTTTATTTAGCTTCAATAAATGTCCTAGAATATTTAAGGTGCTAAAGAAAAATAATCAGACACTCTCCATGTTCAACAAATTTTAACTTTTTTTCTTTAAGCTTTAAGTAATCTACGTCTTAAGCAAACTTTTACAATTCACGTCTGAAATTGTGTTCATTGGCTCGAAAAACACTAAAAAAAGAAAGCGGTAATATAATTTTCTCAAGTTTGTCGCTATGAAGTTTCACTCTTCTCGAATACGGGGCGCGGCAAACACTCGACACCTGGGGGCACTTCAACTTTGCCTTAAAATTACAACTCCCGGGAGGTTAATTTATCTCCGAATGTGATTATTGAAGAAGTTGTGATGACAATAACTTTGTAGGGAGGAGCGCAAACAACAATAACTGTGTTTTGAGATGAGAATGGTTTAAGATCCAAACTCGCAACTGCTCTGTAATATGTTAATTTTGTAACCTAGACTGAGGAAACTCAGGTTAATCACAGTTTTTATGGAATAAAACTGTCTATTCCGTGACTTGAGAATAGAAGGATTATATTGTAAAGCATATCGACGCTATCAATATAACAATTGATATGGACACAGCATACTAAATAGCGATAGGATACAAGTACTTGTAAATATAGATTTTAAAATTATGTAGGGAAAACAGAGTACAACAAATAAGACAAACAAATAGACCTGAAACTGGTACATAATAACTAATTCATAGCACAGACATAACTTCCTCTTTGCTGGTTTTAGGGCATCATTGACTGATGCAAGGACAAGGCATCATTATATATATACTTCTCATCAGAAAAATCGAAACACCTTGCAAGTTTATGTTTTGTAAGGATTATCAGAAAAATGAGTATATTTAGGAAAATATGTCAAATTTTTTTCTTATGAGAAGTATATTTTCTCCTGTTTACAACCCCATAATTTCAACAGTTCGATCCAATCTACCTTAGTTTTTAGGTAGATGCATGAATAATGAAAACACCAAAAATAAATGTAGCATTAAAAACTCTACGGAACCCTAATCTTTGCGTGTACCATTCTGCACGGACCAGCGCTTGGCGGGTTTTTAAAATGTTTGAGGAACAGATGAAAACGTCACGAGTAACGAAACCTCCCTCCCGACGTCAAGAGAGCGAAAGTCTGAGCGGGCGGCGGCATCCGGCGGACGGACACATCCCGGGGTAGTCGTACTGCTCGTAAACTCTGGACTTTTGTGCACTGCCCCGTCGCTTAGTGCTTTATTACCCCCTTTCCATGACAAACGGCATCGTAAAACGCCACCAACAATAAAATATGACTCGCCATACAAATTGCTCGAAACTCCCAGTCAAAATTCGTTGATAAAACCAATTTAAATGCGGTCTCTTATCTCCCGACATGATTTCATTTGGACGAAACGTATGAACGTTTTACAACCTTTAGCGCTTTGAGGTCTTTCTCTCATTGCCTTTGTGGCAATGAATAAATTGTGAGTTATGTTTGTAGATAAATTATATTTATATTTGATCGATTCGTCAAGTGAATCGCAAGCGAGTAACTTTAGGAAATATGTACAGTAATTACGAGAACTCTTGCGGATGGACGTGAGCAAAACGTAGAGTGTACGTATGCATGTATATATTTCGTTTGTATTTGTCTCGTATACCAGATCTCTTAATAATATTTGACAAGAAATAAATAATATGTATCGCTACGCTACAACACCTTTTTGTAACATATTGTTATGCTATCGTTTTGCCCGTGACTGCATCCGCGTGTACTTCAGAGGCTATCCCACAGGAACTACTGGCTCGATCAGGATAAAACTAACCTATGACATTTTATGACCCTTCAACTATCCCTGTCTGAAAAATCAAGTCATTCTGGATCAACTTAGTGACGCAAAGGAAGGGCAAACAAACTCACTATGTATGTAATTTAATAATATGTAAAGTACGGATGTTTATCACGCTTTCTTTTGTATGATCAAAAGTCTTCTGACCGTGATTTTCTATTAAGCAAAACACATATTTTTATTCAAAAACCTATATCCATCATCATCATCGGCAGCATACAAACTGAACTGGATAAGACATTGATCCTACATCATGCACCGCCATGTCAGGCTTTCCATGAGGTGATATATGCCATAATCACCACGCTTGGCAGGCTAATATTTTTTTGGCAGGTTTTGATTGTTTGTAAATAGTTAAATTTCGCTACACATCCCTTAGTTGCCTGAAGTTGTACAACGCCAACGGCATTACATGGGGTGATCTTGTCAAGACTACAAGGCAAATTCAAAAACCTATATCCAGCCTACTCGATTATCTGATGATACCCCTTCAAGGCAGGCAGGTCAATAAGATGAATTGGTACCGGAAATGTATTATACAAAGACGTCGATAAATTGATTGTAGTTGGAAATGAATTGTCAACTCCACACAGGCAGGTAATAATACCATTCCGATTGCAAATATGAAGAGGGTCAGAGTACGGTCGCTCTGTGTGGGCAGGGAATAAGATCGTGCAATAAGTCGGATGTGGGCGGATCTCCTGCGGGCGCTATCGACACTCAGCTGTAATGCTTATCCGAGATCGCAATAATACAACATAATATCAGCCCTCGATATTGGGGAAAAGATTTCCGGTTCGGATTGTTCAATCTGAAGCCATACTTGGGATGCGCTCAATGAGTGAAATCTTTGTATTCTATGATATCTGCATTTTGACAGTAGTCTCGCAATTTGTGTCATTACTCGGATATGTTTCCAATTAGAATTATAATTTAGGATTCAAATTTCAGTATGTAATCCGAAACATAGTTAGCAATAAATAATTTACGGACGACCTCTGATTCATGTTAGTCCGAAATAAATTTAAAAGAAAAATATTTTGACAACTAATATCATTCATAACTGCCGAGTCGGAATACGTAAGCAATTGTAAATAAAGCAATGAAAGTTTTGAAAGAAAGACAGCAAAATGATATACTGATACATCAACTCATTTGGGCCGATATGATACCGTACTACATAAAAGAGAGCATACATTTTAAATTTTAAACAATACCTCGTCTTTTCGGAAGCAACAAGAGCTTGTTTAACGGGGAGGAGATAAAATATAATGGTCGAATTCTCAGTCGTACCGAAAGACAGTGACATGTTTTTCACTTACCGATGCGACAACGACACGATTCGACGCCGATTGTAAACTGCCAGGTGTGACTGAAACAAAACAAAATGGAATGAAGGTCGAGGATCTCAAAAGGTTTGCGATGAAAATCCCGGTGTTGGATGACATCGACACCGATTTACTCGACGTGTGTCAGGCCTTTAGACTCATTAGCCTCTCTATCTGTCTTTTAATGTCGGCGTTTCCGACAATTTTGCGTCGTTGGTTGCAAAACGCCTGCAACAATTTTACGCCCAGTGATGGAGTTTATACGTGAATACTGTATGTACACACGGCTACATATCTAGCTATACATTTCCAGTCTACGCTGACCTTGCATTGAACGGACTTCCGCACGATGCGAGGTCAGCGTATACTGGAAATGTATAGCTTGATGTGTAGCCGTGCGTACTCGTACCTATAGTTACGTATTTATTTAAGTGAATCGCGGCGTTTGCTGCTTTTTCTTCTCTGCTGCCTTTCTTAAAGTGCCAGTAACTTCAAGAGAGATTTATGTATAATATTGACATAGGATGTTCGTATGAACATAGTATTGTAGATATCGTATCGTAGTCGTGTCGGTTAAATGAGCAATGGATTCTCTGGCACCGATTTTATTTACAGCTGCGGACGGGTGGGACTGTGAAGCAGGCCCATCATCAAATTTTATTTTTTACATTCGCACGGTCTACATTATTCCTAATTATTGTACTTCTCGTAATGACATGCCTTAGTGTATACCTATACTTAGTATAATTGATATTATGGGTTACTGTATATGTGATGTGATTATTTTGACTCTAAACTGCATGACTTGAGTGGCGTCTGATGTTTGTTGCAAACGAAAACTTTGATTTTATATTTTGAGAGTTTACTAACTTTTTTTGATAAGATTTTTTCCTACCAGGTAAAGGCAAAGGCAAAACACCATACAGCCATGTATTTGATAATGGTATTCAATCTTATAATTTTAAGGTTATAAAAAATAGGCCGAAGCTATTTCTTCAATTTTCTCAATAAAATGTATAATGTGTACATTCTATCGCTTGTTTTGACGATTCTTGACGATAATTTCAAAGGTCAGCCTTGGTTTTAACTTAATACGAAAGAATCCATATGCCGAATGTACTCGACATGGTAAACCCTTTCGATCGCGTCGAAACCCTCACATTTTTGCGTCACCGTCCATGACACTTTTTGCACTATATCATACCATTATAACACAAAAAAAACACATAACAGTATTATTAACGAATTAATAAAATTGCAATGCGAGATTTTACCAAACAAAAATTTATCTCGTTTTTCAAGGAGGAGTTGGCAACGCTTTCAAAACTTCTGAATACATTTTAGACTTAAATCAACACCTTCATCATTGTAAAAGCCACACTATCGCAGAGCTCATTCGATACGAAAAGTGCATGGAAGGAAACGAACTCTTGCCAAGCTGTGCATACGAAACATTCAATTTTGAAGAACTCAACATAATCTGCAGATTGGCCAAATGGTTCCGTCGGGTTTACATCTGGCTCTACAAAGATTTACATTTGTACATAAACTAAGTTAAATTCAAACTGTAGACATGTCATTAGTCTGGTCGGCGATAGTAGGTTCTCATCACCTATTTCACAAATTTCACAAATTTCTTATTCTCACGTTATCCGCTTAAGTGAAACAGATGCGACAGCTTTTTTATTTAAGTTTTTTGTTCCAAGTAGACTTTTTACTGTATTATGCTATTCTAGTATGATACCCAAACATAAAATTCTTCCACCAGGCAAGTTACAGTAATAACATCACCATCAATGATTTCGCTATCGCTTATAGTAATATAATAGCTAATTACAGTGACAGATAATCTAAAGTACCATCTACATTAGAACAAACAGTGACCGTTTTCTTCTCTAGGTACCTTGGACTAGCAACTGCCAAAAAGTACAAAAATACGTACCCACTTTTGAACCACATTCATCTTAAAATGTCACTCCTCTCAACAGACTGCAACAGAAACAAGAATGGGTGAATGTGACATAGTAAAAAAGTTGATACATATTTTTGTACTCGAGTGTACGCCATTGTATAGTTTGTACACAAGATGTACAGAATACAGTACATACCTGCGTAAAACATCACGTTCCTGCGTTAGGTTCAAGTCCTCAGAATATTTGGATAGGTCCCGATTGGTAGGCGGAAAGATTGGCCATTCTAGGAGATTATGTATGTATTTATTATATACTGTTGCGCTTGACTTCATATGTGTGTACTTTAGAACCTCTCCCACTTGATTCACAAACAACAACAAAAAACAAAAAAAAAACCTCACGTTAGCATTAATCCTCTTAATAATATTTCATGTCAACAAACCAACCTTTGGTTCTGTCGAGTCCATTATTATTTTAGTCTAAGCTTTCACGTCAGTACGGGTGCATTTGAGAAATGGAAGGCGCAGTTCCTTCGGGAGAGCTGCTTGCATACAAATCACGATGCAAGTTTGAACAATGTATTTCTTAATGGTGTTTAATATGTTACGGTGGAGGACTAAATAACCGAGAGAGTCCGTTTCAGCTGGTCTTATAAAGTTAAACTGCTGCAATAATCTTTTAAAATAGTATGGCTCGCTTTGTGCAGTAATTATCTAAAAATAGGACATCGGATTATAAAGTCACGAAATTAGACATTAACAGCCAACTTCCTAGGGAATCACTATTTTCATTTTTACACACTATTTTTCGGAAGCAGCGACATTGGCCTAATTCGA
This sequence comes from Carcina quercana, assembly GCA_910589575.2. Lineage (NCBI taxonomy): Eukaryota > Metazoa > Arthropoda > Insecta > Lepidoptera > Depressariidae > Carcina > Carcina quercana. The sequence goes on from OU342442.1 coordinate 7,350,568, forward strand.
TTTCGTCAAATCCTTGTTAGGTCATATACTACGCTCGTCAAACGCTTAATTCGTCAAAACCACCTTTTGCCAAGCCTTAGTACAGTCTAAAATTGTAATACTGTATATATTGTACGTTAATGATATTCATTTCGCGGCACTATAATGCCATCTCCTATTTTTAGGTAATTAATTATCAAAGCCAACTATTCTATTTTAAAAGATTATGGCAACAGAAATTCCTTATTCTGAATGGAATTACGCTAAAGTTTTGTACGAAAGTCGTCAAGAAATGTAGTACGGAAGAATTCTGAGCGCAGTTCCGTTAACATTTTGGTTCGGAAGTCAATTATAAGCTAAACTTGTTACGCTAGTTAAAAGTTGATATTACCTTACTTTAGTATTGCAATGCAACACTGTACTGCGAGTATATGTCGCTCGTCGTCATGATTCAGCAACACTGTTGCTGTTTGTCGATGTTTGCGACGAGTTCGTATCGACTTTATAAATATACTGAATACAATTCAAAGGTTAACAAGTAAATGCGTTCAAAAATAACTGGAAACCGACTTCAATTGCCCTAAAAGTCTACTTTTACGAAGGTAAATTTAAGATTTATATCGTTTTCTCATGGATGCCGTTGTTACAACTGGACCAAATTGAAATGGGACCACACGGAAAGCACCATGTTTCAAATAAAAAAAGGATCATCCAAATCGGTCCACCCAGTCAAAAGTTCTGAGGTAACAAACATTTAAAAAAACATACCCGTCGAATTGATAATCTCCTCCTTTTTTGAAGTCAGTTAAAAAACTGACTTAAATCAACACAGACCACAACCAATGCTATGCCACTGTTTTACCCTCTTCTTTAGAACACATTACACATTTCAGTAATATCAAAATAACTTCAACGTCATTCTATGCGACATGTTAATAGTTATAGCTGGATGAGCACGCTTTTCATCTTACGGCTTTATTGTCACTTACCATCAGGGGAATTGAAGTCCAAGTGCAAAAATATTATACATCAAAACAATTTAAACAGAATATAAGAAAAGAGGCATACACAATATCTCCCTCTAGACGCGTATATAACTTTGTCGCCGTCGGCAATTGAATAACAACTTGCGCAACAGGCTCTTGAGTCACTCGAGCTGAAGTCCAACTTTTCCCTGAAAAATATAAAACCGGTGCTAATGAAAAGGCTTTGAAACAAAACCGCGGCAAATACTGTAGATGACAAGCCATTTCACGGCATCTTAAGTTTCAAATTGCAACCTTCGAGCTTCGTAGCAAGTCTCGGCGAAATGAAAAACACAATAGCTTCAAGCGTTTTTAATAAGGAAGGCTCTTTCCGCATCCGATAGGAGACTTCCTCGGAAATTATAAGTACCACAGACACATTGTTGACAGTGCGACGTTACACCGTAAGGCAAGATCTAAGACAGATGTTTACCCAACCTCTCAAGTGTATGAAATAACCAAATGTCACAAATTTAAATTGCGTGCCGCAAAACGTGAACTCATGGGCCTCATAGCCACCATGAAGAAAAAGAAAGGTAAATGTCAGATTACATGAGTAGTAAGCACTTTTATACCTGTGTTTTATACGAGTACCTATACAATACGATGGGCAAAGTTGATGGTAAAACGATAAGACGGTCGCAGAAAAACGTCGGAGCTAAGAAACAGAAGAGTGTACGGAAACGGCAAGTGTCTCTTGTTTTGCCTCGCAGACAGGAAAAACGTACAAACAAAAATTCCCTATTATATACAACGTGTACAAAAAAGGAGTGATAATACTTAAAGGTGGCATAAATCCCTTGTATAGAATACACTGTAAAAGTAGCAGCGTTGTAAAGGTTAGTTTAAATTTCCATACATTTTAATTTCATAGGTGTAACGTCGTAATTTTTGAAAACTCTAAATGTTTGTTTACCAACGCGAGCACTGGGGTCAATGATGAATGATCTTATCTTTGGTTTTAGGGGTTATTGACACATGTAGAACTAGGATAGGGATGAAATTAAAAAATTTTAGTCAATATTTTAAATTCGTTTTTCTCCAGATTCGTACGGTTTACAGATGTCTACTACCGCTCCAAAGGTAAAACCTTACCTAACATATACCGCACATAAGTTTTATCACTCCTTTTTTGTACACATTGTATAGTCACCAAGCAGAAGAAGAAACACAGTCTTAGCTCCGTATTTAAGTAAGATAATTTAACGGCATTAGGTTTTATTGAGGTCTTACATGAGATACAGAGTTTGGTATTAAATCCAGTCAGCCAGTATCATTCAGTCATATGTACATTTGCATCTCAGTTGCGTAGATTGATTCTCATCCCTCCATGACCCCGTTTTGTTTCCATTAATGCGTGTAACGGAAAAAATGACTAGACAGAACAAAAGCGCTTTCATCCCGATAAGTAAAATTGCAAATTTCTTTCGCTGAAGCTTGCCTTTGTTTCTTCATGAAATACCTGAGAATTTTTTGTTAATTTTTTTTCTTACAAGCTGATGAGTTTAAACCACATTCTTTGCTTTTAGACTATACTTTGGTGTTACAGTTCTTAAGAAAAACGTGCAAGGGGTGAAAGAATAGTCTTCAATGTTCACATATAAATGATAGATTTTCAGCTAATTACGTGGCAGTCAATTTACGGCCATAAAATTTATACCTGGGACAGATCGTTCAACTAGGTAGGTCCGACTTCGATAAAGAGGTCAACTGAAGAATCCAACTCGGCTGGGCAGCGTTTGGAAAGTTACGGCATATCTTTTCGTCCAAAATACGTCAGCGTCTAAAGACTGTAACTACTTTAATCAGTGCGTGTTGCCAGTGACGACATACGAAACCGAAACGTGGTCCTTTACTGTGGGCCGAATAAACAAGCTCAAAGTCACTCAGCGAGCAATGGAATGAGCTATGCTCGGAATTTATCTACGTGATAAAATGCGTAATGAGGATTACGTTTACGGACGTTTTCTGGCTGATGATGATGACATTTACGGCGATTTAGGATAAAAAGAACTGATTATAATTAGAATCGAAACTTCTAAAATGGGATTCAAATTTTTAATAGGACCACCTCATTTTAGATGGCGTCTAAGGGTAAATTTCAATATATTAGCAAGAACGTCCTATCCACTGACCTCTTACTCCGATCACTAACCCATCGTTGTAGCAAAGAGAAAGCTCATTTGTCGTGACCGACTATGGGAGACACTGTCTCTAGTGTAAAAATGCTGCAGACCTTTTTTGATGATCATTAATTTGACTACGATACAATTGTAGCTACAATTTGCCGACGTCACAAAACAGCAATCTCGCAAACTTATGTTTCAGATAGCAATAAGGAATTGTGATTTTATTGTGAGTGTTTATTTTTTTTATTTATTTAAACAGTTTATTGTACACGGAAACATTACATAACACAAGAAACAGAAAAAATATATACAAAAGGAACAGCTTATTTCTAAAAGAAATTTCTTCCAGCAGTCCTAGGTCAAGGAGAAATATTAAAGAAAGGAGGGCAGTTAGGCGTGTACGATATAATAAATATAATAGACGATTACATAAATACGATATACAAAAACAAACTAATATATATCAATAATAATACATACATACTTTACATACTATAATTATATATTAACTTATAGTGATAGAAAATGTTCCTTGACGTTTTTCTTAAAGGCGGAAACAGTTTTGCTGTCGCGTACAGTGTGAGGCAACGAGTTCCACAATCTGGCTGCATGAACCGTGAATGAGTAGGAATAGAAATTAATAAAATAAAAAAATAGAGTGTATTGTATTGCCAAATAAAGTAGCCAAATGTTAAAGACAGTTTCAGCGTTTAATTTGAATTAAACACTTCAATGATCAAGGCAGAATCGCGGGTCGACTACTCGCTCAACAAAGTAAAGTGCATTAATTAATATCAGTCTGTTTTCATACCAATGATTAAATCTGAAACACAGACGAGCCGAAAGTCGATGTTTTAACTGATTGTTCACTGCAGTGTTCATTAATGACGGAATCCTCCTGCCAGACATTTGCTCCAGCTCTGCAACAAAATGTTGAAATCGAGCCATTTCACTCCAGTCTTGTTTAAACTGGGAACGTGGAAGCTAGTGGAGGGAATTCACTTGTCTATTTCAGACTAACAATTCCAAACTAGATCAGTCCATCGGTAGTCAAATTATTTTGACGTAGTGCACTGAATGTAATAATAAACAAATATCCATATCTTCGACAGATTTTTTTTATATTTAGCACCTGTGCATACAGATTTATTGGGATGAGGTTTATGTATATTCAATATTGAGTTTGTTGTTGTAGTATCTGCTAGTCTAGTTTGAAAAACAGTCGCTCACTCGTATGGAATCCAATTTTTGACTGTACGTACACACTTTTTTGACATAACAGCAGAATCGATTACTTAATTATCCAATGAATTCTCATTTTTTCCGAAAACTCTTAATTCGTGGTTGGACCTCAACCGCAACGCAAATTTCCATAATTAGATCTAATATGCACATTCTTTGTCGAGTTTTGGTAATATGCAGGGGGTTCACCGGAACCAGATACATTTTGCAAGTGGTCTATGAGAAGAAAAAACTCTGTCTGGGAACTTGACTCTGGATGATTGAGAAATCAAGCCGAAGGCGTTCGTACCAATCAGGAATGAATTTCCATCTGTCCGTCAATCTTCGATCATTTTCTGGCATTATGTTCCTGTGGGGTGATACATGAAGACAACACTGATAACGTCGCAGGGGAGTGAAATGAGGTTTCGGACTCAGACTCGCGCACCGAGGGTTCCGTACAGGATATGAATGGTTGACAGACTGAAAATCATAAATATAGTAGGTAAGGTAATAAGTACCAAAAATGACGTAATGAAAGCACCGACGAAATCTACATGCAATAGTTATTTTACACTGCTTCTGGCGCGTCACGCGACACGCCAAGACACGTAAGTATGTTTCCATCTTTAGTGCTGTTAGACCAAAGATAAGTATTAAAATGGCAGATGGCTTCATGTCTCATTTTTTCGTACTGAGTAACTTACGCGCGCCTGGTTGCCATTATTAAAATTAAATATAAAATTATTTTATTTTATGAAAGAAATTCGGCTAGAAATAAGGTATGACGGGTTCCAGATTAATTATCTTAACCCACATTCACACAAACATCAGTTTGAGGCAACCGGTTTCGAAACCCAAACCAATATTAATTTTGTGCTCTCAGTTTCAGGTCAATTTCAAGATTTTTAGGTGCTATCGTGGGGCATATGAAGTCTTTGATTTTGCGGCTCACAGGAGATTCGCCTCAGGGGCTCAATGCCGCTTACACAAAATACATGATGTCCCCGAAGCTGATGAGGGAAAAGTGTTAACGCCGAGGTCATCGAGACGGTCGCGCAGGAATTGAGTTGTATGTGCCAATGAAAACATTTATATGGGAGATGTGTTGTAAGATTGTCGTCACCTGAAGCAAATCCTCTGTTTAATAAGTTTGTTTTTAATGTATGACCGTGATTTTTTTGTAATTTTCTATTCCAAATATAATACCAAAATTATTATATAGTTTAACATTCATTGACATATTATATCATATTTAAATTTCGCTATATAGTCCACAATTTTTGTTAATTCTTCTCCTTATTTCTTACATGCATGATTTTATTATATTTTGTGCTCGAAACACGAAATTCAACATGCAAATAAGTACAGCACATAGATTTTCAATAAAATGTCTATATAATTAAAAACAATATTATTAATATTGCTTAAATAAATACAAAATTGTTAAAAATATGCATATCGACGAGCAATTGTTTCTTTACACATTAAAATGCAAATTACGACAGGCACTGGAACAGCTTGTAATTATAACAGCGATTTTAATTACATAAATCAAAAAATAATGCTATCCAAAATTATTCTCATATTTATGCTGTAACACCGTGCTTCTAGCCAAATTTCAGAATTATAGGTCAATGGCAAGTACCCTGTAGGTTTTGATTCACTTACAAGCTGCATAAACGGCCGTATCTTTTTATTTCGTTGACTCAGAAATTTGGTTTTTTACAGATCAAAGGGACTGCAGATTTGAGTATTTGATATTAATTTCAATTTGATACCTTCACGCGTTTATGAGAAAAAGAGTATTGACAGACAGACAGACAATCAAGTGATCCTATAAGGGCTATATTCCTTTTGAGGTACGGAACCCTAAAAATGTTTCAAATAAATGCGTTTTGACAACCCAGTCCAACAAATATTAGTGAGACTCGGGGAAGAAAGCAAGTTCGTCACCTTCCAAGCGAATATAATCGCGGATCAGCTAGTAAACAATAAAAGGAATTGCGAACGTCGCACTATATACATATATGCAGCGGCTATATAGTATCTCAACCAACTAACAGTTCCCACACAAACTAGTCTTACGAGGAGAGGAAACCGTGATTTGCAGCTAATCCCACCACTTTAGCTTATAAGGATTTATGGAGCTGAAAACTTTGGAGAAGTATTATCCTGGTGAGTAGTGGCGTCGTTGTTTGTTACAAGTACAGCACCCACCACATTACTCTCATGTTCATAATTCAGATATATTGAAAGACATCAGATTAATCTTAGAAGAGAATGAAAGGGGGTGCGCTTGCACCCCCGTGTTTCAAACGAAAATACAAAATTTACTTCCACGCTTGCCTGCGCTAACTTCATAAACCGGTCAAGTGCGAGTCGGACTCATGCACCGAGGGTTCCGTACAAAAAATGAATAATTAACATACTTAAAATCATGCTACACCGAAAATATTTATTATGAAATTTAAACTTTACTATGAAACTAAATTACATACCCGATATATTGCTTTCAAATACAAAGTTAAGTATAAAACAGTTATTATTACTGTGTTATAATTAGAAAATTCTGAATTTCAGTTTTATTCCTATAGTTGTGCTGTAAAACCTTGCTTCTTGCCAAATTTCAGGAATATAGGTCAACGGGAAGTACCCTATAGATTTTGGTTTCCTTGCATTTTATATGGAAATGGTCTAAAATACAGCTATATCTTTGTATTGAGTTTACTTACGTACGTATGATTTTTTCACAGTTGCAGAAAACTGCAGACTTGGGTCTTTGATAATAATTTCAACTTACTCTACGTATTCCTGATAAAAAGCTCTTGACAGAAAGACAGACGGACAGACAACAAAGTGATCCTATAGGGGTTCCTTTTGGGTACGGAACCCTAAAAATCACCAACGAAAACTTTAATCGGTATAGAAAGAGTTTCTTCTCTTGTCTTCTTCGTGTCAAAAGCTATGTGCGTGGAGAATTTCATCGAGAAAGAGAAACTTGTGTGTTTTATTTCGGAAGACTCTGTCTGTGTCACTGTTTGTTGCACTTTCACGATTAAACGGCTTAACGAATCTTAAAGAAATTTGGCACACACGTAGCCTACAGCACGGAGAAGGACACTTGTTACTTTTCATCTTGATAAAGTGATATCTTAGTATAATTTCTGATGTCAACACAGAGGAAGTCCTTGGTGAACATGGCGAAGCTGTCCAACGGTCTATGCTGCGGGCGTCTGGTGGTCTGATGGTTTATTTTCTGGTAATAGTATGTGTTCTTCCTTCTTAGAAACTGCTAACTACAATAACTCCGCAAGGAACTGCACGTGTCACGAGCCCGTGACCAACATTGTCGCCTTTCTGGGTCACCGGCGACAAGTAGCTCCCTCGTTTAGCGGTGGTTTTATACAAAATCAATTATTGGTCGTCTCGTCGTCTATGGGGCATGATTAATGAACTTTTTATAGCCAGAGTCTGGCCTCTCGCCAAATCTACACTGACATTAAAGATTTGAAGAGCCTCAATAACCAACCTCTTGATAGATTTAACCCAGTTTCTTGTTTGTTTAGCCTCTTAAACTAACTCTTTCAAGAGTTTGTGAGAGTCATGTAATATCAATCAACTTTATCTGGCGTGAAGATGTGTTATTGAATAAGCGGAAAGCCTCACATGGGCCGTCACGAGTTAATCACGGAGTTAACGGATAGCATTTGGATGACGTAGAGGTTTCCTTGATACGGGGAGCTTTTGAAAACAGAACAACTTTGATTTCTAAAGTTTATTGTGCATGTAATGTTTCGTACGAGCGTGTTACACTAGACTTAGTGAATTGTTACCCATAGGTACCAAATTTAGTAAGAAGTACGTAAAGTTTGAAATCAAAATTTTATACGCCTGGTCCCGGCTTCTAATATTAAATGTATTTGTTCAGAGCCGAACTCAACTTCGAAAAAATCTGCCCGAATTCAAGAATTTCAATTAAATAGAATTGCAATAAAGAGTCTCGGACCGGGGCCACCTAAATGCGTTGGAAAGACAGCCAAGTCGTACTTTTCTTTCTCGGAAATAAAGTCGATATTCTCATGCAGAAGTCGTCCGCCATAGTAAGGTTTATCTCATAGAAAAATATTCACGATCTACCAAGTATTCGTTCGAGAGTCGAGTATAGGAGGTAGGGCGCAGCCTTTAAAATAATTTAACTAATACATGAATAAGCTTGGATCTCAAAATAATTATTTTTCTATAAAATTAAATACAGAAAATAATGATATGGCTCATGTGGCTACTATCTGTTGTAGATAATAACCGGGACCAAAAGCTTAACATGACTTCCGAAGCACGGAATCATCTTACTTTTCAGACAATCAGGCGATTCAGCCAGCAATGGACTAACCAAACTGGGGAAAGTCTCACAAAGTGATAATTGAAATAATTACCAACGGGAATCGAACCCGGGACCTGCATGTGTTGCACGTCTGAGTCCGATTTCGTACGTAATCGATGCTGAATGTTAGTCTCTTTGAATAAGCAGCCAGAAAATACTAAATAAATAATTGTCACGAATCGAAATAAAAAGCAGCCTACATCCTTTTCCAGACCAATAACTACCCCTATAAAAAAATCTAGTCATTCTGACCCTCCGCTGCGACGGGAATGGAGGACAAACAAACTTTCGCATTCGCAAGGATATCCCGTTCATTATATTTCGATCACAGCACGATTACGCTCAGAACGTACAACAATAAAACAATGACCATATTTATATGAGATCCACGAGAAGGTTTATTGTCTGTATTTTTTCACGCGTTTTTTTGGCAAAAGAGCGGTAGCCTAAGTGTCCTGGTATAAAGCAGTTAGAGCCGTGGACCACGGCTCCGAGAACAAGGTCACGTGACGTGGGTCAACGAATAAATTACTGCATACCCCGGCATAGACTCACTGAGTTGGAGTGCATTTATCCTGTATCGTCGAAGGACATGCCGAGAGGCATACAATGTAGCACCTTGTTTCCATTCGCTTTCGATTTGAATACGTGGTCATGCAACATATGCACACTTGATTTACAACAAATACGACGAATCATTCGTTGTTAAAAACATTCAATAAATACATCCACGAGTCAATTTATCAATTAAAAAAGAATAAAACATTCAAGTATATATTTTGTAGGAAACGGAAACAGGTTTTTCCTGTCATAAATATTGTCAAATAATTTATGAATTGAATTAACAGAATTTCTACTCTACATAAATTAGTATTTTTTAAAGACTAGGCTTGATTTTACGTAAATATAATGTAATACATCTCAAGTCAGCGCTGTCATTTTCTTGTCAATTGGTCAAGAATGATCGAATAGTCACTATCTAGCTGCTTTTATCCTACTCTTTGATCTACTTCATAGCTTCTCACTCGCCGGGATCACTGCACGACGAAATCTTGCTCTTTACCACTTTTAGCTACTTATAAAATGTTTTCCAAAGAAAGGAAAAGGTAACGTTTACGCGAGAAAAATTCACTGACACGAACACAAATAAATAAGGTAAAGAGGAAAACTAATATTATTGTGATGTATGAAGACGCGGCAACCTTCCACTAGTGATATATACTCCAGCCGCCGACAATACTGCACATTCACTGACTGTTTGTCTCGTCACCGCTGGCAGCTGTTGGTAATCCAGGCCCAGGTTACTGCACCACACAAATATCAACGGGTCGGCGCGGTACGCGAACTTCAACTACAAAATTATGGCTTCATCATGAGGGTGATGGTTCTGCCAGTTTTAAGTGAAGAGACTGTACTGTACAGTGTTAAAACCTTTCGTCTTGACTGTGTATTTCCACATACATATTTTTTCTAATTTAGATATTCATCAAAAGCTTTTTAATTTCCCTTACATTTTAAAATAAAATAAACTTACAAATATCCGTTCAATTGTTTACGTCATTGCCGTCCGGCACCTGAAAATACTCGGTCCATTTGTCAGTCAGACGGATAATTCCTCAAAATTGATGGCACAATTACAACCACCAGTCTCGCACAACTCATAAACATTTCACTCCCTCGTTAATATCTCAACAAAAGCTAACCAAAATCCAATTTAGCTAAGTCTTTCACCTAGCAGTCAAAATTCAGCCGAGGTTCTGTCGCCACGGATTTGCATAAATTCGTAATTAAAATTTACGCTATACAAACTTAGCTACTTTCCCTTATTATGTCAGGTTTGTCTTTTCAACTCTCGTTAGCGACTGCTTTAGAGGAATAGATAAGATAATGGACACTTCATTGAAAGAACTTTATGGTTCTAACTTAGCTATTTCAGACGCTCAGACTGCAGGAAACTTGCGATAACGCTATTATTTATTTAAACGTTTTACGTTGTCTGAACTAGATCAAGAAGAAAATTCATACAAATTACTTTGAAATATGAATTGATGTCATTCATTCGGTTTAATTTGAGGAGCTTTATAAAGAATCTACGAACATACGAACATTTTGGAAAATCCACTGCTGAACATCAGCAGTGAGCTAAGCATAACATTTGTTAAAATGTTAACATATACACATAAGCTCACACTTCCTACTGAGCAGACGTGAACATACATAACTTTATTTATGTTTAATTTCCCTATAGGTATTCAAGATAGCTAACACAAAACGAGGTGAACGAATATGCTCGTAAAATTCATCGATTCATCGTCACACAGAACGCAACAGAGATATATCTTTCATAGCGAAATCCGCAATGAGCTCTCGTAAAAATAGGTGAAGGTTCTCACAGATGGGATTAGATCGGATTGGCTTCAATGGATAATACAGTATTATGTCGGCTAAATTATAGTTCCATACAGGAGCCGCTTTGGCCTTCGAGGAGGCTATTCATACAGGACCTGCAGTACATTAGTGTGTGATTACGACTACTTACGACCTGCCATTAACTGTTTTGCTGAACCGTCTTATCTTTCTTTCACGTGGGCTCTTACAGTGATTGACGCTATCTCTTAAAGCTTCTGCAGAGATTCAGGTGAAGCTGTGCCATTACTGTTCATTAGTGTTGTGTGAGTGACCTATGATCGAACCTAATCAGCTTACTACACAGGTGACTAGATCAGTCATTTTTAAAGAATATGTTCAATCACAGCTGAAAGTTTGGTGCAAATGCTCGGCTTCGTTTAGTCTTTTCTGTATCCCTTTATCAATTTGCAGCAAAAGCTAGACAAATATTCCCTTTGCGAACTTGCAAGTGTCGATTTCGATGTCGATAATAATATATTTTTTCACGTTTTGAATTTTTAAATTTAGAATTTCTTAAATCGACACCCCGACCACTGCATCCGGTATCCAGACAGTCTACCGACTAGATTACGAAGGCTTTGATATGATAAACTGCTAAATATGCTGAGGCTAAGTCAATTTCCCTATCCTACACGGATAAGCAATTCCCTTTATCGGTTCCAGGTAAGATAAAGGTAATATCGCAGACATAAGGATTGGTAGTAGGTGCTTAGACTCCATTAGGTCCATTACGCAGACAATTATCCCTGGTTCCGTATTCAGGAACATTTACCGAACGGGAAACCATTTTGCGTTATCAGTGAGTTTATTAAGGACCGTGGTACATCATACATTGAATCAAATTACAATTAGTCGTGGTTCCTCATTCCAATGAGATATATCTGATCCATACTTACATACGAATATTATTAACGTGTGTTTACGAACGTGTGTGTAACAAAGTTTTTTGTTTGACCTTATGTTACTCCGCAACGGAGAGTCAGAATGATTTTATATTTTAATAATATATAGCTACAATTTTATTACTTTTAAAGGTTTTTTTTTCATAATTCTTCAAATATTGTTAAAATTTTCTTTTTACATTGATATTTTAAATTCTTTTTACGTACTATATACATATAAGCAGTCTGAAATGTACGAGTATTAATCAGCTTTTTGCTGCAGCTATTTTCCGCGGGGAAGAGTGGGGCCTCCTAATACAAGTATTATCCATACTGAAAAGGAGAGCCTCCACGTACTGTATATATTAGGTAAAGGTTGTATACGAAATAATCTTTTTTATATAGGTATTTATAGTTGAAGGTCCGAAAAAGGACAAAGGCTACTTTATCTCGATCGATAATACCCGTGGCATAATTTAAACAAACAAATTATCACTGACTTCTAGTTACAGAACAACTACAAAAAGAATAATTAACGGTTGCATAATATAAAAGTGCCTAATTTCGGAACGCTCTACATTTTTTAGAACCCTGCAGGTATATGTTCGCAGTCATCACAAGGAAACTAGAACAAACGCAATAAGTATGTAAGTAATTTTTATTACAAGATTTTTTGTTGATGGTACTTTATTATGGTATTGTCATCGGATCTAAAAGAGTACCCATCAAGACAAACAAAACAAGTCCAAGCACTATTGGTTTAGCATGTGTAATTTAGAGGTTGTTAGAGCCACTTTCAGCCACCAGCATGAGGCCAATTCGACGGTACCATAATAATGTATTGTAATCGCAACTGAATCAACATGCAAAAATTCAATTTCGTAGGGTAAGGATAAGAGGAAGTGGTTCTAATACAGCTCGCAAGATTTGACCTAACGCGTGTTAGCCGTAGTATAATTAATTAGTAACTAACACTATATTTTTGGGTAGAATTGTATGTCCCCTACAAACCGCCATTTTGAATTTTATGTGACGTCATATAGTCCACGGATAAACACGACGCTTTGCTCAAGGTTGCTAAAATCATGACTCTTAAATATTTATTATTCTATCACCCTTCTTTATTACACATTTACCGAAAGAATGGAACTCGCTGGAATGTGTCGCCTCTATACGGTTCGTATACCGTAGTATGTCATCGACCCAGGTCCAAACTTATAGTATACGGGTTGTAAGAAACTCACCAGCAGGTCGTTGTATACGAACCATCCTATGTTTTAAGACATTCAAAATAATTCCGGAATCACTCGTAACTAAATAAAAACTTGCAATGTTGCAAAAAGGTCACTCGTCGGTTTAATTTCATTTGCAATTTATAAAACTACTTACAATTGGCAATGGAGCAACGTAAAATATCCATGTATTTCTTAGTTTGTGCGGCTATAGTCTATTTTTAAAGTGTCCTATGTTATCCTAAGAAAATGTTTCCTTGAGATAATGTATCAAATCCATATCACAAAATTTAAAATAACAAAAAAATTGAGTTACCTTAGAAACATAGGATGCCATTAGCCCTCGCCTCACACCTAACATAAATTTAATGCGACTACAATTTTTCATTTTCTAGAGACAATTTAGAATATGCAAAGCACAGCGTTTCCGCATAAATTTTTCCCTTCGCCGTCAGTAAAAGAAAAGGGATCGGTTCCTGAAAGTGAATTTTCTAGACGTTAATCGTGTAAATATATTTTACATGAATGAAAATTATGCAAAATTGGAACAATCTAATGATATTTTCCAAAATAGTAAATTTAAATTCAAAAACTTAATTTCTTGTAAACTGTAAATATTCTATTATTTATTATCATTTTGCTATCGTTCTTTTAATTTAATAACGTTCTTATTAGCATGTCGTTGTTGCCTGTAAGTGGGATAGCATTTGGCTATACTATTTATATATTATTTATATATAGACCTTGTTAAATAAAATAAAAGCAATATCAACCTTTAACATATTACCTGCAAATATGCAGATTTTCGCGTAGCGTCGGTGGCGTAGTTGATAAGGCGCGGACTCTCAATCTGAGGGTTCCGGGTTCGAATCCAGCCGTGTACCTATGAGCTGTTTTTCAATTCAAGTACATTATCCGATTGCTTAACGGTGAAGGAAAACATCGTGAGGAAACCTGCATGTCTTGAACAGGCATGTGAAATCCGCCAATCCGCACTGGGCACGCGTGGTGGACTACGGCCCATACACTCTCTGTAAGAGAGCAGGCCTGAGCCCCTGCAGTTGGGACGTATAAAGGCTGTTGATGATTGATGATGCAGATTTTGGACGCATCTAATTGATTAATAACAAGCAAGCGGTGTTCAATCCGACACCAACGTTGGAGACTGATTCAATCAACGGACCCTGTATCAATCAAGGATCCATTGTTATGTACACAAACGCTTACACCAATCGGACAATCAAGTATGTAATTGTAATTGGTGTCAAATTAATGACAAGTGATAATTTTGGGGAAGCGTTCGGGAATTTACGAAAATACCTCAGCGTCTAAAGATAAAAGTATTTAATCAAAAACGTGGTCATTTACTGTGAGCCGAATAAACAAAACTCAAAGTTACTCAGCGAGCCATGGAACGAGCTATGCTCGGAATTTCTCTACGTGATAAAATCCGGAATGAGAGTAAATTCGTAGACGAACTAGGGTCACCGACATAGCTCGACGAGCCAGTGACCTGATGTGGAAATAGGCAGGCCACATCGCACGAAGAACCGATAACCGATGGGAAGTTAGAGTTCTCGAGTGGCGACCACGTGCCGGGAAACATCTACCGGGCCGTCCCCCTACTAGACGGATCGACGACTAGGTTACAGTCGCCGGGAGTCACTGAATGCAGGTTGCTCGGAACCGGTCCGGATGTGGCGTACCATGAATGAGGCCTTTGTCCAACAGTGGACATTTCCACGCTATTTTGATGATGATGATAGACAAGAACATGATAATATGATATGTGTGGAAACTTGCATCTAAAATATTGACAAAGTATAGTTTTTGTCCGACTACGGCGAATCCTAAAGAAGAGTTCTGATATTAGCAACCTTTGTATCTAGTTAAATACATACCTAGTTCATCTGTTCCTTCATATCTTTTGAACTACTGATCGTATTTTGACAAATGAGGTGTCATTAAAATACTTAAATAAAGTTGTGTCTATGTCTATGTCATTAAAAGATACAAGCTACTTTACGTCACATAAAATTGAAAATGGCGGCTTGACATAAATTGCTTACCCAAAATCTTAAATCGTGTTTGGTATCAAATAAAAATACTTGCTGAGTTCATTCCGAAAATATATAAAATAACCTTCGAAAAATATTTTTGGCGATAAATTTGTTTTGTACGGATAATAAATAATAAGTAATAATCAGTTTTTAGTTTTTAACTTTCTTCTTTTCATAGCCCGGACAAGTTCTGACTCAGATTTATTAGCGCCAATAAAATTTATGTGGTTCTAGACGGATAACCTCTCTGTTGTCAGACCGGGCTAGACAAGGGCTAGGTTCAATTAAAGCGTCCACGTGATATATTGTAAGATAATAGAAAACCGTCCGTTTCGAAGCATTTCGGCGACATTTAACCTATCGGATATACCAGTATGTATATTTTACCTAGTTTAATTAACATAACAGCTAGAAGTCCGCTACCACGTGGTTCGTCCGTCACCCTCATAAATCGCTACGTTAGACTGTCCATGAGAAAATGAAGTTGCTAATTAGTTTTGCCCATCTCTAGATTTCTTCCGTAGACACCTTTTACAACATCCACAGTCAACATGACGTATGGTGATACTATTCTAAAGCTAGCACACGAAAAGTTCGTGACGTAAGTTTGTCACATTGGTGCATAATTACAGTCAAGTTTTATTTTATTTTTTAATTATTTGATTGTTAACATGAATTTCCGTTTAAAATCTAGAAAGTTGGAATGTTTGGAGACGACAGTTTTACATGTAATTAATTACTTTAAGCAAACATTTTCAATTTAATATCGTTATGTATATTACACGATTTCATCCGAGTATCCGCACAAAAACGGCCCCATTGACTGACGGATTGATCTATAAACGACTAACGCCCAGTTCGAACCGCCAGTTCAATTCGGTACTTTGATCCCTTTCCACGTTGCCCAAGCCAATTCATTTATATACATCCTAAAAATTTAAAGACTAATTCTAAATTATTTTTTTCACGGATTCTTTAAAGCATTCCAGTTTGAACAAAGCCGAATGTTCCAGATCCAATATCAAATTAGTTTGACAGCGGCTCTTTATTCGTGCTCAGCAACATCGCAGCTAAAGGGTTTATTCGTCAACTTCAAAACGAACAAAAACAAATCTCGGTCTACTTAACTTGATTTCACGACGGTTCTATGGCCTGACTCTTTTGGAAAACTTTCAAATTCTCTGACTTTTGAAATTTACTCTTTTACCGATTGTGATAATTTTCATGTCCAATCCGGATTTTTTTTTTTTTTACCAAAGTACAAAATAAATTGGACTTTTCAAATATGCGATTTCTGTGGAGTTTGTTTCACCCTTTCTCCTCCTTAGAAAGAAAGTCTTTCAGAACCAATATAAGATTCATAATTTATGGATTCAGATAGTTTAGTGCCGAAACTTCCTTTGTCTATGGTATGGATTATGATTATTGCAATGCAACCAATCAAATACATTTTCAAAATATTACCATAACAATCGATTGCTGGCCTCTTACGGAAAAAAAGGTGAAACAAGGGGAAAAAAGGTGTTCCTTTTGTGTATATATGAAGTCGCGGATGAAATACTAATTCAATATAACAACAATAATGTTTAAAGTCGAAATTTCCCTGTCTTATTCAAAAATACAAGTTACCTAGTATCGCAAATGAAACTGTACCAAACAATAATCAACTCAGTGAGTAATTATGTTTATTCGTGCTAGGCCGAACAGCAAACGTTTGCGCTACACCTGCGTTTCAGTCAGGGCCCAGTCGATCTGTCTTCGTTAACGACAAGACACTCGCCAACATTCATCAAGAGAAAACTGTGTGTGCTAAGTATTCCTACACTTTCACAATGAAAAATGGTACACCTCGGCTGTGATCTCAGGACGCGACGTAAGATGAGAAATAGGCAGGTGTATCCTTGAAAAATTGCTGAGTGACTGCGTCGTTTACTTGGAGAGTTCCTCTTAATTTTGAGCTGGTGACTTGGCAGTGAGCGATCGCTGCAGGTATCATCAGTAGATGTGGGTGGCATAAACCCTGTTTAAGTGTGAACGAAAAATTATGCTTTCGTTTGCAAAATGACTGTTGATGGTAATAAACTTATGACGTTTTTATCAGATCTTTCTTGTCTTGTCTGCTATTTCGCGTCTTGAATGTTGGTGATTCATGTATGCATTTGTTTTGATAATGCAAGAGCTGACGTTGTTTCTGAATTCTAAGTGGACGCAAAATGTACTTGAATAGAAAAATCGTATACCCTGTTTCATTGAAAATTTGAAGGCTAACACGTTCCGTTTTACATGTTTTTGTATAGTTTAGTACAAGCTACAAGTATAATGAAACGACAGTTTTTCTTCTTTATTCATATCATCTAATTACATTTTTACTTATTAACTACTTTACATTTTTATCTATCATTTCCGCTCTCTCGCACACATAACTTCATCTACACGCTTCGACTAACAATCCGAAGGTCCCGTGTTCGATTCCCAGTGGGGGTACCAATCTGTACTTGGTTTGGGTAATAGTAAGGCATTTTCTATGTCCTCCTGGCTAGCCACTACCTTGTTAAATAAGAATGCTACTGCTAAACAGCAGTGTTGTGTTCCAGTAGCAAAGCCAAAACATTATTAGCTTGCACACTTATCATAGTCTTATGTTCAGACGTATGGATTATCTAGAATTTAGTGATTTCGTTGTAATGAACCGGACGCTTATCATCAGCTGAGATAAAGGCCATCATACTTTTTTTAAACTTTTATGTCCATTTGTGATATAAATAATTAAACCAGATTACATGAGATATACTTATTTTATTTTTATACAATACGATTATGAACAATAACTGTGAAAGCGTCAAATCGAATGATATTTGACGAAGAAAAAAACTACCCTACACCGATCACTATATCTCTTTGAAAACCACAAATAAATGTAGGGACAGGTACTTGTATTGTGAATCTGATTTATTTATCTGTATACTGAAAACATTCCTTCATAGATTTTCCATTTACACCTCAGAAAACATCATTGGACAGAAAAAATGTATCAACGCATTCAGCGAAAGATTACCCATTATGATAAGGTCTGAATGGGGAAATTGAAATTCAAAATTGATCAAACATAGATGTGCCTAAATAACAAATCGGAGTCCATCCATCAACGAGAGAGTTGGGGAATCGCTCGCAATATTTACAGAGATTGCCCGCGATGATTTATTAGATCCCAGGTCTATACACATCGGATTGCTATCGGGAATATCAATTAAGTTGGTATGAACGGGAATAAACCTTTCGGCGACCGTTATCACGGAGTTGATATTTGGAGTTATCAAATGTTAAGCAAATAGAACTAGGCCAGTCTGGCTTAGTTTGCCTAATAGGGAATATGCATGAATTTTTTTATGTCTTAAATTAATCATTTACATCTTTATAACATAGAAAAAAATATAAATAGGCTTGAAAATAGTCAAGTTATTTTTTAACGTGAAATTTAAAACATTGAATAAATTTGAGCCGTTCAAACGCCACCATTTTGCGCGCGCTTATGATGACGTCATTGGTCATGTCCTGTTTGTTTACTGTAGTAGCGTTTCAGTTACTTAATACTTATTTTCAGTTTCAATTGCTAAACAAATCATGGAAGAAGTTAAAAAACCTTCTTACAAGTATTGTATGGTACCGAAATGTTATATATGTATGGTACGAAACTACCATTATTACACCAGATAAAGTGTTTTTTTCGTATTCCACGCGATGCAAAATTACGAAAACAATGGTGTAAGATGTTAATATTAAAATAGGTATAATGATATAGACGTAAATTAGGAGTTTAGGAACAATTTTAAAGACAAATGGTTATGTATAGGTTATGTTTTGTTGTATTATTTAAACGAGAACAAAAATATATGTTATTTACTAATATATACCATGTAACATAATAATTACCTTGCAGCTTTCACTCCTTTCATCTCTGCGCTCGTAAAATCGAGATTTGATGCATAAAATGCTGACATCATAAATGCATCTATTTTCGGTAGATTATCCGATTGTGCTTTGACAAAACCAGTTTCTGTCATAGTCTTAGATTGACTACAAATTAATTATTCACAAAGTAACTACACAGAAATACAGTTTTAAACAGTTTTTCTCACAAACACTATTAACACAGTATGAATATCGACGCCGATAGATGCAAGACGGAACCATTGACGTCACATTTCGTTTCGACCAATACTGACGCGTTGTGTAAGTTTGAATTTCCCTCCCATATTTTTACTTTTTATATAATATTTTCTGGGTTTAAATAATAACTAAATAAAAAAATACATTTGAAGTATAATGTAAAGACAATAAAGAATCTAGAAAAAAATATTCGAAACAAATTTAAATTTTATGCATATTCCCTATTATCAATAAATGGCCAAGGTCGAATCTCAGTGCTTTCAGATTTTTATTGAAGGGTTGATTTGTGCAAGAAGTGAAGTGTAGGTAGTATGAAAACATAATAAATAATGTAACAACATACGAGCGTAAATACGTGTTGTTTAGATACGGTTTTATTACGCTTGACATAGGTGTGACATGGTTTATTTTCATTTTGTAGTTCTCCTTTTGTTTCAACTTTTGTTTAAAAATAAATATAACTATGAATAAGATCGCGATCGTACTCAAAATTGATTCGATCTCTAGATCAATAAATAGCGAATATTTTTTCTTGAAATTGATAGATAAGATAATCGCAATTCATACCCATTCTTTGAAGTTGATTCAACTTTCGAATCGATTACACGAATTCAACAATCCAGTCAAGTTCTCGGTAAAGTATGTAGAAAATACTGTTTATTTTCTCTTCTTTAATTTATGAGCTGCTATATTCTGTGGAGTATTCGCCACTGTACTCTCAGTCCGACATATTCTTTACCTCGTGACAAGGCACGACACCGCACTTTTTATTTACTTCGTCTTACTCGTAGTACGAGTTATCTATTCTTTTCCCTCTTCCTTTAGTCATTCCATCTACGATCTTCTTCACAAATTTTAGACATGCCTTATCAAATGACATCATGTATCCTCTTCTATTTTCTTTGTAATCTATCTAGATAAACATTGTTATATAACAGAACACGGCACTGGCGCGATATTACATTCCGCAATACCCTTTAGCTTTCTTCTCAACTCGTAAACGGATTTGTAAACTCTAGCACACGTCTGTATTAGTTTAGAGCTGTTACTGTCCTGTGCTGCAGTTGTGCCCCTTACGAACTCCCAGTAAAATGTCTGCAACTACTTTATCCATAAACATCCTTAAAAATAAAACCTGTGTGTTCTTCTTCGTTCCAATTATAAATTAAAAATAAAGTTAGTACTGTCCGGATGATCCTATTGTATTCGTCTTTTTTAGCCCCCGACGGAAAAACAGGGGCGTTGTAAGTTTGACACCAATCTCTCTCTGTGTGTCTTATCATAACAAATTATAATAATGAAACGTTGAAAGTTTTAAAGCGAAGTGACGACGCATTCTATCGAAAGAAGAATAAGGGAAATCGATTTAGGTAATCTCCCTCCCTATACTGTAGCTTGTTACATAACGAAACCCGCGTTGGCTTACAAAGAAAATGCATACTCCGCAAGTGGAGCCGCGGGCCGAAGCTGATATCATAGATAATATTTTACCTCGCTCGCAAACTCCCACATATTGCTAACTTCAAACTGAAAACATTTGCTGCGGCGCACAATTTTATTTACGGCAAGAGCTCGCTGTAAAAACTACCACAGTACTAAAGTTCAAAACTTTACTTTAATAAGTGCTATAATTTTTATATATACGTATCAGTTATTTTTTACAATAAATAATTTCGTATTTTACAAGACCAATCAATCCAAAGAATAGTAACTGAATCTGAAGACTCAAATTAACATACAAAATTATTATTAGATTGCATCAGGGCTGTGTTCTGACATCACAATTAGTATACCATCACGATTATAATTGAAAATTGTGTAAAAGTTGTAAATTAGACACAAGCCACCTATAACGTCATAATCAGGGTATGACATAACAAATATGGCGTCATAGTGAAGAAGTGGTCTTCAATTTGTAAATGTTGAGGTCAATTGCAAAGTATTCACTTCATACTTATAACTTTTTCAAACTGCAACAATATGATGAGGTATGTGATGAGCAGCTCCACGAAGTAGAATGGCAGAGAGATGGAGATTTCCACGACTCGCAGGAGTGAGAAGGACAGGTTGCGTGTGTCCGTCAATGCCATCAGCGCTCGCAGGGTACTGCGGCAGGGTTTCGCTGGAAAAAACCGCAGCAAGCACCCAGTCGTTAGTCGTTATTTTTCGGATACGTAGCAGCTATTTTATGTTAGTTCCACCAACGCTATTCGTGCACCGAACAAACGGAAGTGAGCCAGCCAATTGATAATCCGTTTTAGTGCCACTTTTATCCTGTGCTTAGAATTCCGTTCTTATTCCGTATTCTCTCTAACTCATACCACCATCAACCACATCGTCACTAACCATCAGATTAGATTGTGGTCGAGTATATTTTTCATTTAAAATTACATTTTCATGTTCTTCTATTTGGGATTATTGGTTTTATTTTCCTAATTTTGCGTATTTGAAGGATATGTCAGCAGTAGGTTGTCTTCGGCTGCTCATGTTAGGTAAACTTACCTAGGTTCTTGTCGTAGAGCTTGGAGGCGACTAGTTCCTTAAGCCGTCGCACTTCAGCTCTCACGTCGTCGCAGCGCATGCACAGCGGGACCAACGCAATCAACTCTGCCACTACCACCAGGATATCCGGTAAAACCGCCATCACCGACAGCTTTCATATAAATATCAGTTTCGTCAATACTAGCCAATACAGCTGTATACTGTAGTTCCAATAAAAACAATTTTAAAGATAGTCAATTCAAGGTTTCGGTGAACAATACCTAGTTCAACAAAAAAAGATTATTTAAATCGAACTTGTAGTTCCAGAGATATGCGAGTACAAACATACATACATACAATTTTGAAATTTAGCACACTTGTTTAGAAGCTGTTATAGACTACCATATACAAAAATTCGGCAGTTCTGTAAATATTATATACATACAAGTCGAATTAATAACCTCCTTTTTTGAAGTCGGTTAATAAAGTACTAAGGTCTACTTACTCTTTCTCCGAGGAGGTGTAGCGATATTTTGTAAGACATTGACAGCATGAAGCAAAATGATGTCATGATGATAAACAGCAACTGAAGACAAAAGAGAATAAAAAAATTATTAAGATCAATCGGAACAGTGTTACTGGACATTTTAATTTGCAATTTTTCTTTTGACTGTACTTAAGGGAATCATTTGTTAAATAAGCTGAGTCTTTTGTTTGTATTTTACCTATTTTTCTGTAATGTGGTATTTTTTGTGATAAATAATAATTGTATGTTTCTATTACCTGCCATTTGATTGCATCGTTCAAGGTGTAATACGCATTAATGATAGTGTTATAGATGTCCATGAGCTTGCTCGCGCTCAGTTTTACCGATTTCATACTCGTATCTTTATTATTGACGAGTGTCGTGAGAGCGTCCTTGTAGATCCCATTACACTGAGTGACGCGCAGCGACTCCTCTATGCAGTTATTGACCGCGTCAATCTTCGAAGACAGCAGAAAGAACAGATGGGAGTAGTAGTAAGTCTCAACGGTGTGCAGCAAGAATACGATGCAACCCGAAACTCCTTTATCCGTAGGGTTCCAATATAGAGTTGCAGAATACATACCGAAAATCAACACCAATAAAACTATCGCTTTCCACTCAGTTTTCGTCTTTGTCGCAGTATCTTTATCTAGTTTGTCCAGCTCCACATAGTATTGTTGGAGACGTTTCCAGAAGGCGAGGCCCATCACAGTGCAGAAGCAGTATTGAATAAGTTTCAAGTGTGAGAAGAAGATGAAGAGCTTAGTGTCACCACCTGTGATATCGTTTCCAATGTATCTGAAGAGTACGTAGCCATGAATAGCAAGGACGTAGAGGAAAGACATCGCCAACACGACGAAACTGATTCTATTGATGACCGGCAACCTGTTGAGCCCTATAGCGAGAAGGCATGCCATGAAGACTTTCGAGGTGATATCTATATGAAGGTCTTCTGTCCCTTGCACGAAATTATTGAAACGAGCTTTTGGAGGCAACATTGTCACGAAGTTCGATTTCTAACGTGGAAAGCAAAACTGACGTAGGTACAGATAAAATAAGGCGAATAAGGTAAAGTAATAAGTGTATCTTCCAGGGCCGGCCGCATTGGCCACTTGGCTCGTACTGTCGTGTTTGGAAAATGATTATATGGAGCAGATTTTATTACTGTGTTTATCAATACAAAGTTTTGAATATCCTTTTCTCTTATTTAAAATGAGCAAAAAATTAATGAATATATTTATAAATATCAATTAAGTACGTATCTGACTTATTCAGTACACGCCGACATCATATAATTATAACCTTCATCATATAAATGTAACATATAAATGACGACTAGAATATAGTTATAACTTTGAATAAATAATAGCCCTATTATAATATTTCTCTTTTATCATTTTTCCTTGCAGTTTGACACGATCCAACTTTATTAAATCTTCGTTATCAAAAGGGCCAAAAAATTATTAACTCCGCATTGGAGGCCCTATAGTTCGGCACTGTTCTAATGTTTTGTACATAGTGGATTACTAAAGGCTTCGAATTAATACCATTAACGACACTACGGTGTTGTGATAGTAAACAAATATGACACGAGACAGTCGTTATCTAATAACTATTTATTCTGGGAAGTCATTAGATTACTTAATTGATTTGATGGCAACATAGTCAACGCTTTCATTAATTATTTCTAAACGAAATTAGCTAATGAAGGATTATTTAACGGAAACAGACTTTGACTTGGCCTTCTTCTGATAGAACGTGGGTATGAAATGCACAAGCAGTTACATTGGGGGAAACTTCAATCGATTGATTAGCTGAATAAGAACGATTTAAAAAATTATTTATTTATTTATCATCGTTAAAATTATGTTTAAATAAACACGTAAAGCCATGGTACCACAGTTGGGTAGAGCGTCAGTCCATGAACAATTAAGGTTTCTAATGTATTATGTGGAATTTATGTATGAATGATAAAAATCATTACCCATTGGCTTTCCAGTGAAGGAAAACATCGTGAGGAAACCTGCACACTCCTGAGTAGAAATTCAAAGGTATGTGTGAAGTCTACCAATCCACACTGGATCCGCATGGACTATGGGTTCATACTTCATACACTCTCTGTAGGAGAGTAGCCCTGAGCCCCTGCATCGAGGAAAATATAGTCTGTTGATGTGATACACGTATAGCACTCATAACTTTTGCTACGATTTAAAAGCACAGCCCACTGAGCGGGAACCATTTTTCTTCGCAGGTGAAATCTAATTTGTCCAAGTGCTGAGATTTTCACAATTTATATGAAACGATGTTTCATTTATCTGTCTACTGAACTAGAGCTACACGTTTTAACGTTGCTAGCGGAAAAATGGCCTGTCAGACATGCTACAATGCTACGATATACTTCAACTTACAATGGAAAAATTTGTAACTAAGAGAAAATTTTAGGAGATGGATAGTAGTACTGTTGATATCATATATGTAAGTCATTATTAAATTCCTGATTAGACTTCTAGTCTTTGATTTCAGGAAATTTCTTAGCCGTCCTATCATGTGTGTGAAATTAACCAAGAGGCAATTCTCTTCATTCTCTTCTCATCAAAATTCACGTTTTATACATCATTCTACCCCTACCCCAAATTTGGAAAATAGCTTCATTAAAATGGCAGTACAAATTATCTCTAAACATAGCTAAGAAGACACAGTGTATTCGTACGGCACAGGCATAAAAATACACAAACTCATAACACCCTTTTTGAGTTGATAAAACAAACATACAATTACATCAAATATATCTTAAAATAATACATTAAAATACAGAGAATCATTTAGCTTGATGAAATACGTGAGTGCTCCGCAAATATTTTTATATGACGTCCGTTGTTTGAGTTTCCCCCATTTCCGGAAAGTCCCTAACTTTACGCAGTTTGTTCTCTCGAACAAATTAGAAGCTAAAAAGTTGCAAACCCTTTATTTGATGAGAATGGCGCTTTTACATGCGCTAGCAGAGTACTGATAGCCGTGGGGTGAGTATAGACGTTTAGTACTCGTAGTACCGAACACGTAGGCATTGCCTAGCCAGTAAAGTGATAGCCTAGTTAAAATAGAATAACTCATACAGCATCTTGTAATATATTAGGAAGAAATATAGGTATTATAGCTCCAAAAAATGAGTTGGCAAATACATTTTTTATTTCTTTCTTTGTCTGAAAGTCCAAAAAATATCACTGGGCATGACCGCATCCGGTGGACCGCAACGGACCCCAATCTGTGCCACAAAGTCAAACGCAAAATCTACCACGAAATTGCCCCCAATGTGGAATCCCAAGGTAGACCGCAAGCTAGAGACCCATAGCGAACCGCAAGGTGGACCGCAAGCTAGAGACCCATAGCGAACCGCAAGGTAGACCGCAAGCTAGAGACCCATAGCGAACCGCAAGGTGGGCCGCAAGCTAGAAACCCATAGCGAACCGCAAAGTGGACCGCAAGCTAGAGACCCATAGCGAACCGCAAGGTGGACCGCAAGCTAGAGACCCATAGCGAACCGCAACGTGGACCGCAAGCTAGAGACCCATAGCGAACCGCAAGGTAGGCCAGCAAGCTAGAGACCCATAGCGAACCGCAAGGTGGACCCCAAGCTAGAGACCCATAGCGAACCGCAAGGTGGACCGCAAGCTAGAGACCCATAGCGAACCGCAAGGTAGACCGCAAGCTAGAGACCAATAGCGAACCGCAAGGTAGGCCGCAAGTTAGAGACCCATAGCGAACCGCAAGGTGGACCACAAGCTAGAGACCCATAGCGAACCGCAAGGTGGACCGCAAGCTAGAGACCCATAGCGAACCGCAAGGTGGACCGCAAGCTAGAGACCCATAGCGAACCGCAAGGTAGACCGCAAGCTAGAGACCAATAGCGAACCGCAAGGTAGACCGCAAGCTAGAGACCCATAGCGAACCGCAAGGTAGACCGCAAGCTAGAGACCCATAGCGAACCGCAAGGTAGGCCGCAAGCTAGAGACCCATAGCGAACCGCAAGGTGGACCGCAAGCTAGAGACCCATAGCGAACCGCAAGGTGGACCGCAAGCTAGAGACCCATAGCGAACCGCAAGGTGGACCGCAAGCTAGAGACCTATAGCGAACCGCAAGGTGGACCGCAAATTTTGCATATTGCTCGTATTCTAAGTTAATGCATTATGAAAATATTTATTATCTTCACCGTATACGAGCCAACGTACTAATTTGTTGACCGGCGTTTGCATGCGCCGGCAGTAACATAATATATATATATATATATAGCTAACATTTAAAATAATAAAAGTAGAGTTCAACAAGCAAGCAAACTGATCGATTTCATTTCACCTCTCTTCATCCAAATATTCAACATAACCACAGCATCTAACTCAGCATTTACCTAGCGCGAGTTTAGAACTTACACACCGTGTACGAATTTAATTTGGACTGTGATTAGGCCTGTAAGATGTATGTATGTTAGAGTGGCACTTTGAAGTTTTAAAACGTACGCGACCAAGCATGCATTAGGCTCGTTTATAAATCTAAGGTCAAAGCGATACGGAAAAATTCAAAAAAGGCAATCTGACGTTCTCGCTTAAATATCACATTTATTTTCGTCTATACGTACAAAATAGTTACAGCAAACGAAAATATTTAAACTGTTGTTATTATTTCCATCCAGTCAAAAGGGTCTGGATCCCGCCTCAAATTTATTAAATGTCGTACGTCATGAAACCCATGGACCATGAAGTTACATGAGTAAGAAACACTCTGGCACGAATGCTTTCCGCACAATTTTTCATCTCGCCTGTTCGACGTGACATATTGCGACCATGTTGATTCCATTCGAGTGGCACGCGGACCATTATGTCGCTACATTGTCCTCTGTTTGATTAAATGTGATGGAAATGTCTTTACACATGTCCATACGTATATATGTTTATATAAAATCGTGCAGTCATATGGATAGGCGTATGTATATGTAAACGGCGTAGCATCTCGTAGCATAGAGCTACGAAATATCGTATGACTTCTACGAAATACTTCTGCGACGCTAAAATTTCTTTCGACCTTTCTCCCCTCTTTATTTTCTTGTCATTAGGTGACATTCGAATATACGATTACAGCTTGGAAAAATGTGAATTTACTCTTGAATGCATCTTCTAAATAATTTTCCAGTCCATGTACAGATTTAATGTTTTGCGTACTAAGATGCGTACCATTTTCATTTAACTGCAGCTGAGACACATCAGCATAATAGTATGTAATAAAAGTTTTCAAGCAAAACAAATTCCTCATATTAACCTATAAGCATTTCTTGATCGGAGTCGTTCTGCTGCCATCGTCTCATCGTATAACATCCACCTATAAATAAAGGTCAACAAAATTGGCTAAAAGGTAACCCCATTCACGGGCAAACGTCTGAAAAATTGTTGCCTATTTAGTCTCCTGCCCTTATACAGGTGTTCAATGACACCATTAATCACTGGTTGGCCCCTGTACACGCCGGCGAAATAATAATGCAACCCCCCGCCCCTTAGACTCCTGGCCCGGCTCGGACAATACCTTCTGCCCCCAAAGCTTGATTAATGGACACTCGATAACCAACGGAGACCTTTTCAAGAAAAATGCTAACTAAACACCATTATGAGTTTTCTTCGGACGGTCTTTAGCGAGTCAATGGGTCGTTAGGGGGATCTTTAGATTCGTTTCCCTTCGTAATGATAGCTAGTGGACCCAATTTTGTGCTCGTAATGTGATCATCATCATCGCTCCATTTTTTTCTTGCTTACAGATGCTGCACGTAACATCCCCAGGGGGTGGATGCTAAATTTACATATCAAGCAAATATTTTAATGGCCAGATAATTAAATCAGGGTGAATTAAGTCTACCGCTCCTAATATTTACCTGCTAAACTATCGAGTTATTCTCAAAATTATCAATATTATCAGATACACAACACAAGCCACGATTTTTGCCGTCATATTCTTCTGAAAACTTCCATAATCATCCCACGGGAACCTTTAAAACCCCTTTAAAACCCCTTTAAAAAGTAGCATAAGACCCTATTCATGATATTGGCTACACGTGGTTCAGATCCATCGAGGTTAGTCATTCAAAGACAACAAACAATGAGAAAAAGATAGAGAAGACTGAGTTTCTTTCGAATTTATAAACTTAGTGTGACACTTTATTTGTAGGGTTATATAAACTATTTTAGCACGCAGTTTTTTGTTTATAAACAGCCGTTGGGAAGTGGTCTTGACTATTTGTGACTAAAACTAAACATTTCAAGAGATGGGCTGTTGCATGTACTATCTGTGTAGTAGATAGGTAGTAAATTAGTAGATATTTCGTTGATGATGATAAATAATAACCACAATAATTAGCAATGAGCCAGTGAATAAATGTTACATCACTGTGTAGATTTACATAAATTGCCTGTGAGAACTAAATTATTTTGTAGCTGTATGCACAGGTACGAACCTGACATCGGTTCCGATTATATAATTACAAACATAAATATATGCAATGTGTAGATATACATTAATGCCTACCTCGTACTTAAAGAAATGATCGCGGAACAAACAGTACTTATGCGAAATCGGGACCGTTAGGAGCAGGCTTTTTACGGCCATTGTAATGTAATACACATCTGCAAAGAATGGCCTCAAAATTATACCCAATACGGAGTCTCGGCCGTGATCGACACGATAGGCTCGATATTAAATATTTTCGTGTATTTACCTTGACTTATCACAATTGGATCACAAAAGGATGTAGAATTGAAGTGTGATTGTCCAGAAAACGTCTTAAGATAGTAACGACCAGGATTATAGCATTGTATCAACTGAATCTGTCAAAAGTGAAGCAAAATTATATTACGTGAAAGCATAGGAAACACGGATTTACGCTCGTATGTTACAATAAGTGTAATGTTTTTACGGTAAATTGTGACACTTATTTATTGCAGAAACCCACAGTTTCAGTAAAAGTTGACCTTGACAACTACGCCAAAATGGCTTAGTTTTATTTGATTAACTTGTCGTGCGCGGACTCACTTTTATTCTAAGCAATTATTCGCTTTCTTTCGCGGTTCAAACGAGTAGGTTATCATTTTTAAGATTTAGTAGTACAGATAACATGCGTGACATGACGTTGTGATCGGGTATTAAAAGTATCAGGCCCAGTGCCTCCTTATCATCAGCTAAAATAAAAGCCAAGTGTAAACCCATTATACTTTAATATGTACTAATAATATGTACAGATGGCGACATAAAAGTGCCTTAGTAAGGTAAGGGTTGGCTCCTGTGGCACCGAGAGGATAGAGATGAGAAGATAGAGAATTATCCGAATGATCTTGGATAAAATTATTTAGGCCTATCATCGTTAGAAAGAAAATGATGTGATCATCCAACCATGATATAACATCACTAAACACGTACAAATGTACATCGATATTATTATTGCTCAAATCCGGACTTGCCGCGTTCCAAACTTGTGCCGTTACTGCTCAATGGTTCAGAACACGATTAGAGTGCTGAGTCTCAGGTGTTGAGCCGCGCTTGAGCATCGTTTATGAGCGTAGCGAGCCTAAACCGGATAACTTTAAATGTTCACCCTTCCAACAAGATTTAACTGCAGCCCTTTCCTAATTAAGTGGACCTTAATACATTCGTACACACAAATTGGGAGTTCGGCCTCCTCACACCCTCTTCGGGCAGATTTCCTCTAATTTAGACCTGTACCAACTGACATGGATAACAAACAATTTGCCCGAAGTTAATCTCATTCAATATATAGCTGGCAAACGTTAATTGAATTAAAGCGATGTAAAAATAAACGAGGGTCGAAGTTTGAATGTTCGGCCTCAAAAGGTTGTTGATTTTAGAGGTCGTGTATCAATTTGAAATGTACGTAGTCATGTAAGAGTAGGTTGATCATGGTAAAGTGACAAAAGTAATGACGTGTAAAATTTGGAATGAGGAAATCCGTACAAGAACTAAGGTCACCGACATAGCTCGATAAGTCAGTGAGCTGAAGTGGCAAAGGGCTGGCCACATTTCTTGAAGGACGGCTAACCGATGGAGAGTAAAAGTTCTCGAGTGGCGTCCACATACCGGGAAACATGACTACGCCGTCTCCCTACTAGACACCATCAGTACGAGCACATAAATGATAGCCACGGTATAAAAGACTTGAACCTGACTTAGGATCACTCTTTAACCTTCTAATGAAATCAGAACTTTAAAAACACAAACACAACTAATTATGCTACACTCGATGGAACATTTTCTACTTCATTTCTTACACAAAAGGCAAAAAATAAATACTCAACGGAAGCTTTGAATTGAAAAATAGTTCCGCTCACGGCGACTGTGGCATCGATGCACATTGGTATTCAGCCGAATCCGTCACTGAATGAAATGCAAATGAGTGCAAGCTTTATCTTACCGAGTTATGGTTCCTTATGTTTTGACGTCATACAATTTTTGTATACATGTACGAGTAGAAGTCTCAGAAAATGTACTTTTTTCATCGTATATTTCTAGTGAGTAACATAATATGCAGCAATATAATTTCAAATCAGCCGGGAAACGTCCACTGCTGTACATAGGTCTCCCTCAGTTCGCGGGAAGTCGCTAGACGCAAGCGGTTTGGGACCGGTCAAGGTCTCTTTCAACATTTATTTAATTAAAAATTCAAATTTTTTATTTTAATACAAGTTTGATAAAAATCTTTTATAACTTACAATATAGCGCCACTTTTGAAAAGTCACAGAACGAACCTACCGACGAAATGAAGAAATATGAGGGCGTAAACTTTCATACAAATAGACTTATTTGGCGTATACAGTCTAGTTCCGACCACATACAACATGGCGAGGATTTAAACGAACCAATCAGCGAGCAGTTCACTCCCATTGTAGCCAATCATAGTGCATTCACCTCCTATTATTAACATTAACCGTCGCGTGGGCAGGTCAAGAGTAGGTGATATGTGGATTAAGCCGACACTGCATGAACAAGTTTATCACCTGATACCGAATAAATCTTTTTATTTTATTTATACCCACGGCATACCAGGCTTAGCATCTTATTGTGCCATGTGTCACATCTTGTAGAAGCTGTTATAGAGGTATTTAATAAATGAATTATCCTTTCTTCCTTGTAAAATTCAAATCAAACCCCTACTCTCTCCTTTACCTCGTAAGCAAAGTTGATACCGCTTTGTCTCCTCTTTATGTAGACCCTTAATCTTATATTTTTGTAGAGAATTTCTTTCACGCTCACCTGATAGCCATAAATCAGAAGGCCCGGCAGTTTACAACACTCGTGCGATGATGTAGCTGCTAACATTACGCTTTTATGATCATATTTTTATGACAGCGAACACTTAAAAAATTTATAGGTGTGTCTTGTGCAGCAAAAAGAATCTTCGCATCCCGCATAAACAATTGTGTTATTGACGCCAAGAAAGGAAAGAAGAAAACATTCGGCTTATAAACGTACGTACACATACAACTGGTCTATATGAGTTTAATAAACATATTTTATAAGACCAAAAAGTTATGCTTATGGCGACGTCTCCATAGATTTTAGAACTTCCTTACAGGAACAATTTACGGGAATAGAAAGGATTACATGTGTTACTTCAGAACATATTCTATTTTGCATTTTCTATTCAGCCGTTTATGCGTAATTGAATCATAGACATACAAAATTTTGTTATTCGGTGTGATGTCTGTATATTTACTAATATATAAAGCAACAGATAAAGTTTGAAGGCTCTTGTTGGAGTTCTAGGATTTATCTCGACTAAAGCTCTTACTACTCGTACTACCTAATAGTTTATGCAGTTCTACAAACTACAGATACAAGTAGAGGTCACGTAACTAGACCTTGTTCTACCTGACTAAACTTTTTATAAAAGATATTCGTTGAAACATTTCCTTTATACAGTTAATGAGGTGGAGTAAAAGGAAAGTAATAGTAGCTTTACATAAACTTATTTTACGATTTCATTTTGAATGTAATTTAACATTACGAGTAAGCTTTGTTGCGGAATTCATATAATTTATTTGCATCGTAATAGCAATATTAAGTTGTACGTACATAATATGTACTTACATACGAGTATGATGACAATCAGAAAATTTTAGTTTCTCATATTCCACCTTTAAAGGTATGCAAATATACTTCTCATCAGAAAAATTGAAACACCTTGAAAGTTTATGTTTTGTAAGGATTATCAGAAAAACCTATGAAAATTCAATTTGAATTTAGAACAATAACATTAGGATTTGATCCGCCAATCTGCACTGGGCCCGCGTGGTGACTATGGCCCATACACTCTCTGTAAGAGAGTGGGCCTGAGCCCCTCCAGTACACTAAGGGACATATATGGGCTGTTGTTGATGATGATTAGGATTAGAGAACTCATATTATTCACTATTAAACTATATTTGATATATTTTCCTAAATATACACTTAATTCTTTTTTATAGAGGATGGTACGGAACCCTTCATGCGCGAGTCCGACTCGCACTTAGCCGAGTTTTTTTTTAAACACGTTACATTTAACTTTCATTCCCCGTTATTTCACTTACATTTAAAGTACAATTTCAGACAAAAACATGAAATACAAAAATGTTTTTGAAGTCCACACAAAGGAAGGCTCTTAAAAACATACCGCGAGAAGGTAAAAGCTCCGACAACGCAATCGCGTGCAGTCCGCGACACCCACGGAAGTCTAAACAAATTGTCATTAGTTGCACATGGTGATTTTTTTGATGCTCGGTTTCCACTTATTCCTCGGTATTTTGGTCATTGTTCGTGCGTGGAAGTGGAGCCAGCTTGTACAGCCAGCTGATCTCCTCCGAGAAGTGCGCAAGGCGCCTGTCGTTGTGTGGCCACGTTACTACGAGTCGTCAAAATTTTCATCCCCAAGTTACGTGTATAAGTTACCCTTAAGAAATTATTTTAAAATTTTTTGTTCTACCACTTTGTCGGCGTAAATAATATAAATACCCGTACCAAGTTACAGCTTTTTAGTAGTAAGGGTCTCTGAGCTAATCCGCAGATGGACAGACAGACGGCGCAACACTATAAGGGTTCTAAGAGTATATATAAGGTACTTGTAGAGGTGAGAGTATGGGAGGTGAGGCAGCATATAAACGTTTCCAATTTGGGATTTTATGTGACGTCATTTAGCCTATAACTAGCTGATAAACAACGCTACCAATGATACCTCATTTGAAAAAAATAAGTTGAGTAGTTTAGGATATATGAAGGAACAAATTGTATTGTATTGTGTGTATCTTAGTCAAATAAATATTTTTCTGTTCCTGTTTCAAATGAACATTTGCATGCAAGGTTGCTAAAATTAGAACCGTCCTTTTTGCTTATACGTAGTCGGGTAATTAGCGTTGATTTCCTTTCCTTCTGGTGACTGTTTACTTATTTAAATTTCTGTGGCGCCACAACGAAAGTGTTACGTGTTTGTCGTGTCGTGTTGTGTGGGTGGGTCCGCGGGACGACTACAGCGTGACGTGTTTGTGATGTCAAAGGGGATCGTAGAACAAAAGTTCCGGGTCGTTATCTCAGAACGCAACGCTTGCTTCTCACCCAGTGAGTCCTGAGATATTGCTACAACGAAAATGTTGACTGCCTTCATAGGTATGGTGTTCGAACGAAGACGCAAGAGTGAGGTAGAATAATCCACTTTTTAGGGTCCCGAATCCGAAGGATACAAATCAGAGCTCTATTTTCGAGGCAACTGTCCGTCTGTCCGCTTGTCTATCTATCAGAAGCTAAATAGAGGTAGATACATACACACATCAGATTTACACATACTGTATGATTCCATAGTTCAAAAATCATATTAAATTGTATATCATGGGCGCACCCCACATGGAAAGGGGTAAGGGTAGAACAAATAAAAAATATTTACCTGGGCTTGTGGGGTTTTGTTAAATAGAGCTTTTCCAATACATTACGCATGTGTGTTTAAAAGAATATTTTCTCAAAAAAAGCCGTCAAAATCTTTTAAATATCCCTTAGTTTATTGAAATAGATTTTATTTAAAAAATTAAAAGTTAAACCGTCACGCTGACAGTTTCAAAAATGTTTTTATGTGATTGACAATATCACCTGTGTATGAACAGTTATGTCAGTTATATGTTATATGGTTCAATATGGTTATTAATAGCTAGATGAATAGTACATATATAGTGATCTGTGGTTATGAATATGTCGATCTGATCTACTGAGTAATATAAGTAAATAAATCGGATCTGTCCCATAACCTGAATCGCACCTGAATCTTGACGTATATAACTATATAACAAAATGAGTTTGGGTGCCAATAAAGTTAGTTCCAACAAAGTGATAGGCAACAAAATGACTGGTAACAAAATGAGCGCTAACAAAATGACTGTAGAACAAACGAAATCACTGAAGTCAACCAATGTGACGATGGAGAGTGCCACAGAAACTACGCAGGTATCACACTCGCAAACGCAGACTGACGAAGTACCGGCGATCATTACTAAATCTGAAGAAGAACAGCTTGTGTTCCCAAAGAGTTCTCTATCAGGGGTGGACGAACTTCTCCGCACGTGGGCAGAAGTATCTAGAGTCAACTTCTTCGGGAAACGTCTTTCCTCGGAAAAACCTGTCCGGTCCGGTTTGTAATATATATATATTCATCTCCCCTAGGAGAATTCTCGCCTTCGTAGCAAAGTCGACATATCTTTGAAATAACGACCCTGTGTTTACTGGTTCTCAGTAAGAATCCTGTCGTTACTCGGTTTTAGTTAGTGGTGAGTATTTTCTATATCTGACTAGGTACTACCTGTGTAACGGTGTTGTAATAGCACTATTGTGTTCCGGCAAATCGAACCGGACGCGAGTAGCAGAAGCAAAAATGTCAGTCTAGAGCAAACAATTCCTCAAGTGGTATGGTAACCACATTTAGTACATTGTAATTTAGCACTCCTCCATCTAGATGGCAAGATGACTTAGTTACGGTAGCCGGATCTGAATGGATATGGAAGGCCGAGTTCAGTTGCGCACAGTGGACTGCACTACACTACTAGCGCTACACATCAAGCCATACATTTCCAGTTTACGCTGACTTTGCATTGAATCTATTCCCTCACGATGCTAGTTCAGCTTATACTGGAAATATATAACTTGACCTCTAGCCCTGCGTCCATGATGATGATGATTTCGAAATTATAGCATTCGTAGTAGCTCGGCTATTTCCTCGAAACTCAAATGCAATCTACTTTGTAGCGTCCATGTCTATAAGAAGAAGGAGCTTTGCTATGCCACCAAACCCGCCAAAGGAAGTGTCTTCGTGGCCGTGGGACTCAGATGTATGCGAAAAAGACATAATCACTGAAAAGGTTACTATTATTTATTGTATATCACTCATTTATTAAGTAAACTTTAGTTTACCAGTATGAATCGCCTGCGTCGTATCCTGAACACTGTGAGTGATGCAGAGATCGTATTCAACGAAGAGAGTGAGAAAACCAATGTAATGCCATTGCATTTCGAGGACTACGCTACGCACCCATTCCGAACATTAGGTATTGTCTGCGTTCCATCTTGCATAGTGGCAGTTTGGTTTGCCAGCTGCAAATTTGCAGTTAAAATGCAGCTGCCCTACAATTCACTCTGTAAATTTGCGTCAACTGCCTGCACTCAATCCCAAAAAATATGATTGCATTTTGAGACCCGCCTTTCAAGTAACGGAAAGCCAAAAGCTGAACATATCCCAAAGGCTGGTCTAACAGTGGCATATTCCCTTGCTTAAAACATTCAAGCTATGACACTCGTACTAAGGATACATAAAGGTCGGCGGCGAATTCTACCCCGTAGTCGTTCGTATAATAAATGAGGCAGCAAATCGCTTCGGGCATATTGGCAGAATGTCCACGACAGGAAGGTGTAACCCTGCCGTATATCTGTACCCCTATCGTTTGTTTACGTTGTCGATTGTCGCTAGCGACTGTTTAAACACATCAGACGACCAAGATTTGAACGTGTTTGCGATAAAGTAGAGCCGATTCCTGCAATTTATTTAATTTCGATTTATTTCTAACTGTAGGTAATTTATGTGTCAATTGTGTTGTGTGTGTCTTATTTAAATAAATGTATTTCTGCTCTGTTCTGTTCAATTTTGAGTGGAGTGTTTAAGTCTAAAAGTCAGTGAGAGTTTGATCTTTCGTTGTTACGGAGTCACGACTATCGACAACATAAACTCGTGTTAGGGTCTATAGTTATGCAAGGCAGGGGAGTACATCTAACGAAACCAGAGCTCTCCTGTACGCGCTGCGGATGTCCATCACCGGAGGGATTTAGTGAGTAAGAATCCCTCATCCCTTTTTCACCCAAAAATATGTTGTTTACATAATTATGCTACCTCAGTATGAATGACCTATGCACAAAACCTGTACAGGTAATATGGTATTTGACGTCTAATCAAATCATTAAAGTAATTTTTGTATTGTAGAAGTACCTCGTGTAAGAGTAATAATTTACCAAATTAACCAGTGAATGTTTTAATTTAAATGAAATTGATAATGAGGAGGCAACAGTGGGACGAGGAATGATGCCGCTTGAGCTACGGGACAATGATATTAAATTCTTCACAACTTCGGCAGAACACACTGGAACTTCCTCCAACTTCATATGAAATATTCATGAATGTAAACTTCAATATGAAATATTTTCGACGGCATGCCTTACGGCTCTTTCACTGGAGCACCTGTTCTTTTTTATTCTCTTTCATTCATATACAAGCTTACCTCAGAAATACTATGATTTCTTCAGGGAAAAATGCATGGCCCATGACTAAATAAAAGAACTGAATTGAATACAGAAAATATCCGAAAATCATTATTTAACCACCAATCAATTAAAAAGCAGAAATTTTCTGTTCAGATTTTTTCTGTTTATTTTATCACGAATTTTTAACCTTCGGTTTATAATATAAGCCGACATCAGTGAATCTTGCACTGCTGCAATGCAAGATTAAAATTCGTGAAAACAAATTCGTAATAAAATAAACAGAAAAAATCTAACAATCGTATTTTAATCATTTCTGAAGTTTACTGACTAGTATTTTCGTTTGCCGACACAAAACAGTAAATTTTCTCCAATTTATTATTTCTTTTTTGTTGATGTAATTGTTTCAAAAAATCATATCAATTATTATAGAGAAAAATATGTACAGAACGGCACTACCTAAAAGTATATATATATATTACATTGACTAAATGATTTCGGAACTCCTTTTATTTTAGACCTCAGTAATATCGGTTTCTCGTAGGTCGTCTCCAATTTAGTGTATCGTACGTGTCCCCAGAGCGGTGTCACATTCCATCATTGGCCTCGTATTTCCCAGAGGTGGAAACATTTCAGCGAATATCATTTCATATTTATTGTCGGATCCTGATTTCAAGGACGCCACATCTGTGATCTAAAATATTTTTAGTCTATGTAGGGTCAAAAAGACTGAAATTGAGTCACAAGCCGAACGGTTAGACCGATCGTGCCTCACTATCGCGTGTTCCGTGCTCTCGCTTGCACGCTCGGCTCAGGCGAAACGTGACAATTTTTCGTGCGTGCAGCAGGAGTTCATCGATTTATAAGACGGTGTCATGTCAAAAAAGTCACTCCGGAAGAGCCGCCGTATTCTTATTTGTGTAAAGAACATGGAAAATTGGAAAGTCATATTCCTGAGTTGCTCGTGAGTTTTCTCGACATATACCACATAGCCGTAACTTAAATGAAAGGTTTTATTTCCTCACGTTACGTGTTATTCGGTGGTAGTGCAATAAATGTATCGGCCACGTGTCGCAGACGTCGAGTAATAACGTGATGTTAAATGTTGACGGCGTACCTACCTACAGATTCTAAGCAGAATGTTATTGAATATTCATAGCATGTGGGAACGTACACGTTGTGCACACGAGTATATATATTTACATGTATGAGAGATGACAGTTGAAATGGCAATAAATAAATACTTTCACTTTGGAAATGGTAATCCAATTTGGTCGATAGCAGACCGAAGTCATTAATTTATCGACCACTTTTGCTCGTGCGTAGTGGCTACACGCCTGGACTAACAATTTGGAAGCCCCGGGTTCTATTCCCATCCCTATACGTATGTCCCTGTCGGTACTTGATTTAGTTGGTGGTAGAGCATTGGTTCGCTACCACGATGTTACCTAAGTCTGACACCAAACAGCAGTGTTAATAGCACTGTTGTGTTCCGGTATTAAAGGTAGCAGAGCCAGCGCCTCATTAGCTTGAGATTTCTGGGTGCGCACGCTCACCATCTAACGGCCTTATCGTCATTTATCATCAGGTGAGATGAAAGCCAAGTGCAAACCCATCATCATCATCAACATACAGTATGGTCGACTGACCAAATCGGTGATCAGGACCAACCAAATAGTGGTAGGCCGGACCTCACGAGTCCTGTTGAACATACTGACATTTTGATTGCAGTTCATATTAAACGTGACGTCACTTATGAATGAGGATCAACTGTGGGGCTGCTTCTACATATTCCCCGAGCTGTACGCCGACGAGTATTCCCCGGTGGTGCGCGTGCGGGACACTGATGACGTCAAAGACCGTCGCTGGAGTGCTCACTCGAGACCTGATATCCGCTTGCCTCTCCTACCTTAAACGAACTCCTATCCTCGGAGACTACGTATATATTAAGCTGGACCTGTCGTCTAATGTTTTAATTTGGACATTCTTCCTCATTAACATGGAAATTCATTTTTACACTCTTAATTCTTGCACCTTTTCTTTTTTGTTCAACTAGGGCTGTCCAAATGCTATTTATGTTTAAGCAATTCAATATGAACCTTATTAATTCGTGATAATAAATGTATTAACATTGACAGAGGTATTAAATTATGGTGACGCCTACGTAAAAATCAAAAAATATTTTTGCTGACAATTTTGGACATTTATTGTGCTATGGGTTGGCACTTGATGAATCTCACCTGATGGAAAGTGATTATAAGGCCGTAGAATGGAATCATGTGCACCCAGAAACCAGAAGAAGTGAGGAGTGCATATATAAATTGGTGTTTGGTGGCAGACTCAGATAACACGGAGCAAGCTATCACGGAGGACATATAACAGTGGCCGTGCCAATCAAATACCAGATCATATATTTTGACATATTAGCATATTATTTTAGCATATACTACTATACGTTGGATGTAGTTTGACGTTACCTTCTAGAGTATACGATTTTGTAAAATAAATATTTGAATGCTCTTTGATATAGTTAAATAGTGTAAGCGACATATTGAAATCTTATTTAAGACCGACATGTACCCTATTTATTTCAAATAAAAAATTGATTGACTGATTGATCAGTACCCCTATGGGAATCAAACCCAACAACTAATTGTGGGCCCAACTAAGAAGCCACAAGGCTAAAGAAATGATTGAATAAAACTATAAAAAATATTTGAGCAATTAAAAAAATACATTCCACTTTTCTTACTTTCCTTGGTCCGGACAGCCCTGAGCACGATTACGCTGAGGGCAAAAGTATGCTTACTTTGCCTTATTCTGCGATGAAAATTTTGTTTCCAGCACCTCATTAACATTGAAGTGCTACAGCACTATAAGTACTTGGTGTACCTGGATCTGTCGTCCAACCTGTTGACGAACATTGCTGTGCTGTCTTACATGAAGTATCTACAATAC
Source organism: Carcina quercana (assembly GCA_910589575.2). Taxonomy (NCBI): domain Eukaryota; kingdom Metazoa; phylum Arthropoda; class Insecta; order Lepidoptera; family Depressariidae; genus Carcina; species Carcina quercana. Next base: position 7,390,823 of record OU342442.1, read on the forward strand.
CTGTCCGTCGCTTTCAATAGATTGGACACGGTGTTAGAATATGACGAACGTAAGATTCATTTTTATACTATGTTGTGTCTTCGCCTGCGTGGATTCTACGGGAACTACTTGTTTGTATGGGATTAAAAGTAGCCTATATCTTTCTCGAAGCCTACAACTATCCCTTAAAAATACAGAGTAACAATGCCACAGAGATTTAAAGGCTTCAAACTTTAATACCCCTCTTTTTCTGTCAAGAGTTAATACCCATAAATAAATGATTCAGTTTTTGTATAACAATAATAAATAATAATAAAGTATTCATTGCCATGAAAATGTTTACAATTGTCTTAATAAAGAGTACAAGTTGTTTTAGGAATTTATGTGAATACTAACTGTAAATAAGATGCTTAGTAATAACATACATGTTTTATGCTTATATGGTATATGAAGGTTTTTTTTACAAATACCCGCACCAACTTTGTATTACTCCTTCAGACTCATTAGTATCAATCCAAGTTTAATATATTTTGTTCATCATCATCAGCCAGGAAACGTCCACTGCTCGACATAGGCATCCCCCATGGTACGCCACAATGATCGGTCCCGCGCCACTTGCACCTAGCGACTCCTCGCAACCTTAACTATCTGTAGGTCCATCTAGTAGGGGGACGGCCCGGTTGACGTTTCCCGGTACGTGGTCGCCACTCGAGAAATATTTTGGTAATGAAGATAAAAAAGGTAGAGCCTAGTATATACTAGTTGTTGTACTACTACTATAGTAGCGACGTTGTTTATCGTCTTCACTGGCTCGGCAATGCCCACGTGTTCAAACGGCCACCCGCCCAAGGCTCTCGTGACACTGTTTGTCATTTACACTATGACTCTTTCGTAAACACTTACTTCTACGTGTTGTTGACTAATAAAATAAAAGACGTAACGTATTCTATAAAATAGCCTCGATACTTCCAGCACAATGGTTCCTGACCGAAGTTGTCTACAAATTCAACTCGGTGAAGAAGATAAAAGACTTGAGTGTGTTTTGGTCTATAACTGTCCTAGATCTATCGCACAATAACATCAAAAGTATTTATGGACTGGAAAACCTAAAGTAAGTGAATTTTTACCCGAATACGACGAAGCCAAAAGGAGGGATATGATTTTAGCAACTTAAGTATGTTCATATATTCCCTCATATCTTCGAAACTACTCATTGTATTTTGACCAATAATTGTCCATATGAAGTCACATAAAATCCAAAATAACGGCAAGTACTAAGTTCTACCAAAAAACAATCCATACTAAAGTATCGTGTTTGGTTGTAAATGAAAGGTCTTGAATACATACCGAAAAGTTATAGGTTACATTTACGTATATACATATAAGCATATACCCCAAAAATTTTAATTTTTAAATTGCTTCCTAATGCGTTTGTTGAAGTATTCAGGTTTTTTATTTTTCTTGTCTGTGTTCCATTTATTTATTATATTTCTATCTATAAGGTTCAGATAAATATTACAATTTTTGTTTTTGTTTTTTAAATTTTACATACATATTTTGTAAAATAATTATATACATCGTTTTAATGTACAATTAAAAATTTTATTCCATAAGGGAAAAAGTCAATTATGTCATTTAAAAATAAAATTATGTCGAAATAAATATATCTACTTCTATCTACTAATTACTGAGTAAATATAGCCGACGTCAAGAATAGATCGATATAATAGTTTAGATATACTTTCAAAACTGAATATTTTTGATGAATACATTTATGAAGTAAATGCCCGTCATTTTTTTGACAGATTCCGATCAGTTCATGTTTGAAAGACTTAAAACCGTTGAATCCTTAAATTTCCGAGCACTCTGCTTATCAAATACATAGCAAAAACTTTGTGCAGGGACAATATTGTTTATTCAAAACTGAAGCTTCAATATTGCATATTGTATGTCCGTGACAGAAGATTCATTTCCGTCGCGAAAGCTTGCCTCGCGACTTGGCACTACCTCAAAACACATTTATATTTCAATTTGCAGTTACAGTTTGATAAATAAAGCTTGAATAGAGCTATATTTTTATCCTTATAGGCCGAAAAAATAGGCTTCACTTTAGGCTGTCTATGAAAAAAAAATTGTACCGATAAACGTATGTTGCCTAATTAATTTTATATACAATATTTTCACATACTTTTTCTGTATCCGTTTCTTTAGGTTCTATGTCCATAAATCAAATACACTTATTTTATTTACGCCACGCGTATTTACTCGTATGTTTAGAAAGCGATAGTGTGATTATAATTGGGTAGTAGTTGGCTTTAAAAATATCATTCCCTCATTTGAGAGACTATGTAAAACGAAAAGTAGCCCGGGAAAAGGTATTTTTATATGACTTATACTTTTGTTTATATAACCCTTTGAAAAGTTATTATAGTCACGCGGTGCAAAAACGCTCCATACAAATCCGTCTGTAGGAGTAACCTAACACCTGTCAGTAGCTGCTTCGTTGAAGCGTTACAATGTATGGAGCTATATGCTAAACTGTGTGCCTGTTGTAATTATTGCCTATAATCATATCCATGGTGAAGCTATAGAGGTTGTAAGACCAACGACATCTGTCATCAGTCACCATCATAGTTTAAGTTGTGCTCCGCTTTCATGACGATGAGAAAACTTATTATTTCCGTGCAATAATACCAATAATACAAATAAGTAATCTTGTTTCAGATATCTACGTAGACTCGATCTTTCATTCAACCACATTCAGAGGCTTGAGAATTTAAACCACATGCGGTTGCTCTGGCTGGATCTGTCCTATAACAACATTTCTAGTTTCGAATTCGGTCCGTACGTGGGCCTGTGGACCCTTCTGCATCTGGAATATCTCAACCTGAACGAAAATAATTTGACTTCGATGAAAATGTTTTCAGGTTGCGCGAGGTACTTCGTCACTTATTATTTAGTATTTGCCCCTTTCACCTCTGAATATCAAAGTGTATATTCTATTTAAGTTACTAAACCGATTATGGACATATAGTCTCGGCTGTATTAAGGGATCAGCCCATACTATCCCGTGAGTGTGATACATTTCAGGAGGACACAAAAGCATCTACGGTATATCGCGGTCATCTAATTTGCCCGAGTGAGACAGGTTATTGAAATGTGGATATACTCGTAAACATAATGGAATCATATAAACATAATTGATCCCGTGTTGTTTCCAGGCTCAGAGAGTTACTGGTCAGAAACAATCGCCTGGGCACACTGCTGGAGTCGGCGGTGTACATGCGCAAGCTGCGCTGGCTCATAGTGTTGGACTTGCGCGGGAACACTCTGTGCTCCTTGCCGGGGTACAAGGACGTCATCATCAACACGTTCCCGGTGCTGCTCAGTCTGGACGAACTCGAGCTGGATCCCGTTGACAAGGTACTATAAAACAATCGCTTGATCGAGATCTACATGTACAAGCTGCGCTGACTCATACTGCTGAGGTGAGCTGACGTCGTCGTCTAATGATACTCAATCTGAACCGTTTGAGCCTTGCCCAGATTCGACTAGCCTTGTTCATTAGTTTTGGACAGGTAGCAGAAACTGTAATTCCATAAACCTATCGACTTCTACCTACCTAGAACGGCGCGGGCAACGAAGCCAAATGCTTTGTTCGTAACAGTATAATATAATATCAAAAAGGTAAGAGTGGATTCCTGCCGTTCATCTGGTTGAGTGGTTAAGAATGGTTGACCGTTTTGTTGTGGTTCAAACATGAAACAAAGAAATGAAAGTACTACAGCCACACATATGCGGCTCTTTAACGGCGAATTGGATGTGTATTTTTATTCCCACAGAGCACGTATAAAATGGAATTAAAAACAGACGTGAACGTGTTTGCGACGCGTCGCTTGCTCCGACTCCTCTACATAGAACAGCTGTCGAAATCGCGGGTGTCACCCTACGTGCCGCCCGCCGACACCACTGAAGTACCCATTGTCATCCTCGTCGGTAACGATGCTGTTGGGAAAGGTTGGTGTGGTGCTTGTCCTGTAGTGAGTAGTAGTTTACTTATTTGAAAAATCGAATCGTGTTAGGAAAAGTATAAGGCAGAGTTCCTAAAAATATTACGACAGTGCGTATTAATAATATTTAAGAGCAAAACAACACGAGATACGAATGTTTTACAAGTGGATGGAAAGCAACGCTACTAA